>CM046870.1:16460568-16957219 GCA_025617745.1 Heliocidaris erythrogramma | reverse complement strand
CGCTGGACAGGGGCCCGCGTTGACTTAGAGCTAGTGTGAAACTGCTTAGTCATATCCGAGATCTGTTTTCGCGCATCGATCTCTCTCTGAAAAACCGTAGCGAATTTACCACCAAAAAGCGAAGGACCCCGAGACGGAACATCCCGGAGAAGTTGAAGGAAAGCTGCGACCACTGCAGACAAAAAAGAGTATGCAGCAAGTCGTCAATAATCAGATTGTCACCATCAGTAACATTCAACTCCTCCGCCCTGGACCTAAGGTCGGAGAGAAACCCTTGAAAAGCGCCCAAACGCATACCTGACCTAACCTGGTTTTCAATATTAAACCAAAACTTATCCTCCGCCTTGAACGCAGCGGAGGTAAGCGGATTAGTCGCCCGCAAGCGACGACCAACCTCTAAAATCTCAGGAGAAAGAGTCTTAGCCTTGAAAAAGCTGTCTTGATCCTGAGGACGGAAGGCGAAAGCCTTACCCTTAACCGCATTAGGGCGCTTAACAACAGCGCGGCCTCAATGCGGTCATACTCCAGCTTGAAATCCTCCTCGAGAGCAATACCCTCGGAGGAATCCTGCTGCTTAAAACCAACGCGAAGTCGAACCTGCGCGCGGGTTGACTGAAATTCAGGGAGATATTTAGACAACAAAGCAATCGCTTCCACCCCACAAAGGGCGAGCGATTGAGACTCCGCCTGCCCAAGCGATTCAGAACCGAAGCTTGAGAGGCCGCTCCAAGTCTGGTTCCACCCGAGTGGAATGAGACAAAGGAACGCAACAAAGGACTCAGCAGGCAGAGCCGCCGCATGGTTCGACAAAAGTCTCCTCGCCCGGCGGCGCCCCAAGGGCCGCGGGAATAGGAGGCACATGCGAACCCGACTCAGACAAAGACGAATCAATCAAAAAGGCTGATTAGTCTCAAAGTCAGACCTGAATAGGGACAGAAGTCAGGGTTGAAGTAACGGTACAAAGGACCAACCCTGATCCTGAGACAAAAGCCCGCATCATGCTGAACATGTCAGCTTGAGAGGAGCTAGCTGGGTTAGCCAGGCCAGACGGGCAAGAGGCCGGCAAAGCCTTGCCACTTTTTGCCTTCTTCTTGGCCTTTTTCTTGGCTGGCTCGACAAGAGCCGTAGCCAAAACCCTTTTCTTAGAACGCTTAATCGGATTCGTTCGGATCTCCGAAGCCGCTTCGGAAACACGAACCGAACCCTCCGCGGAGGGACGTTCACTTCCCTTAAAGGGATTAGAGCGCTCAGGGCGTAAGCCCAAAGAATCGCCCAAATCACCAATATTGGCTAAGCAAGAAGATGCAGTAGCCATGGGTTGGGAGCTAAAAGCACCCAGTGCGGGGGCAGACCGAGATGACTCGGTATGTGCCCGATGACTACTAAAGGCGTGTGAACCCGCTATTGGACCGCTAGAGAGCGGAAATAGGGGAGCACTAGTAGTCACGCACTCAGGTGAAAACACCTGTTGCTCCGAAGAGCGTCCATATTGTTAGCTCGAGCATTCCCATTAGCTGGCAATGTAGACAGCCCAGGAAGTACTCGTTCCCCCATATGGCGTCTGCCGGGGGCTAGGGTTTGAGAACCCAGACCAACATGGACTAAGCCCGTGGGATGCCCTGCAGTAGTGGGGCGCGTCTCCCCTAACGGATCAGAGCGAGTGAACGCTACTGTACGGGAAACAACAGCCCTCCTCCCCCCCCCCCCCCCTCTGGTCTTGACGACCGGGGGATTGGATTCGAGATATCCAAATCACTAGAATCTGACGCCACCCACCCCGAAACCACGGGCTTCGGAGTTGACAATCCCGACTCAGTTAACGCCACCCGTCCCGAAGCCGCAAGCTCCGAGACTGGCAAACTCTGCAAGGAAACACCACTAGGCAACTTACCCTTAGCCCTCCTCCCTCCCCCATGTACCGAAGTACTCGGGAGAGTTCTGGAAGGCCGAGTCGTCTTGCTAGACGACTCTTCGGAATTCATACCACTTTAATAAAACAGACAATAAAGTATACTTTTCGAAATAAGAAATACTTCAACTGAATCCAGTAAAATAAGAGTAAAATTTATTTGGGAGATACGCACAAAAGATTTTCACAGCCAAAAAACCGTAAGAACAAACACCGAACCCAAAGGCTCGTTGACAAACGGAAACACCCGCAAACACACAGAAATATCTACGTGGGGCTGACCGTGAAAGGGAAAAATATAAGCCAAGAAAAGGAATCAAAAATCCCTTGCAATCGGCAAGAGTGACTACTAAAACACAAAGTACTATAATCTAAGCGAATATAGGTACCTAAATTGTAAAATCAGCACTGATTTTCTTATTTACTATATAAATCTATATACCTACCTACTATGCCTGTAGTCTTGACTACGGGACCCCTTCGAGAATTTATCACACATGAGTCACAATATTGTGCGCACCCCCCGTAATCCTATTGTCCCCTTCGCCACTCACGCGCGTCAACACGCTACGGCCATCTTCCTCTTTTGCGAGCAACCCCAAGAAGAAACATGTTGCTTGCAAGGTGCGGGGAAGGAGGGAGGGTCATAGGTAGGTAAATAGATTTATATAGTAAATAAGAAAATCAGTGCTGATTTTACAAATTTACTGCAATAAATCATATATACCTACCTATTATGCCAGACCAGCGCCAACTCAAAGACCGGGAGGCATGTTTCGAGCAGAAGGGAATAGGATTACACCAAAGACTACACAAAGAAGACACAGCGGCCTTCAAGGTGGCTGACGCAAACATAGCTTCACCTGCGGGAACATCCCTAAGGTAGCAAGAAATGAAGGAATTGGACGAACGCCAACAAGCAGCCTTCAAAATATCAACAAGCGCCACACCTTGAAACAGAGCCCAAGAAGTGCTGACACTACGAGTATCATGAGCACGAGGCTTACTGTCGGATAAAAGGGCCTCTGTGCCGGCGGCCCTAATAGCTTCAACGATCCACCTAGAGATGGAATCAAGAGAGGCAGGAGAAATGGCTCTCTAGTGATCAGAAACAACTGATCATCCTTACGATAAGACTTAGTCTTATCAATATACCATTTGAGAGCCCTTACAGGACACCAAACTTTGTCCTCACGCACCGAAGAAAAGTCAGAAAGCGGACAAAGAAAAATCTCAACAGGGCCAGAGGCAGCTGTCTGATTCTTGGCAATAAAAAGAAGCCCTAGGAATCAATCTAACGCCTTTTCTCTCCCAGCGAACATGACCAGGAGTAAGACAGAGAGCATGAAGAGTACTGCGCCTCTGCCCAGAGGCAATAGCTACCAAAAAGAGCGTCTTAACCGTAAGATGATGAAGCGAAGCTTCACCTAACGGTTCGAAAGGAGGCTTCGCCAAGGCCTCCAGGACCTTAGGCAGACTCGAAGACGGCACTAACTTAGAAAAAGAAGGTCGTTTCAGAAAGAACGAACGAATCAAACCACTTAGTAGCGGGGAATTGGAAATCCGCGAACCATCTGAGAAACCCAAATGAATGGCCCCGATCGCCGAACGGTAGCCTCGGATAGTAGAGATAGATCTCCCTTTGTCAAATAACGAGATTAAGAAATCCGCAATTGAACCAATAGGAGCTTTAGAAGGGGTTTGATTTCTCTCTTTGCACCAAAGGAAAAAGACCGAGAGACGGGAATTGTAAATGTCCATAGTAGAAACCCTACGACTGGACATTAAAAAGTCCGCGGCTCTATCAGAGAGACCCGACTGTCTTGCAGATTCCCTGACAGGGGCCAAGCAGTCAAATGAAGAGACTCCGGACTGTGGTGAAGAATCCCCAATAGGGGCTGCAACACCAGATCCGCTCTTAACGGGAGAACGAACGGTTGAGCCCTTAGGAGGCTCGTAAGTTCTGGAAACCAATTCCTCCGGGGCCAAAAGGGAGCTATTACAAGCACCCGCGCCCGATCTTCCCTGATTTTCCGCAAGACACGCGGAATCAGTTGGAAGGGAGGAAAGGCGAATCCCTGAAGGTTCTCCCAGCTGAGGGAGAAAGCATCGAGAGCCCATGCTCCCTGATCGCGAACACGGGAGCAATACTTCGGCAACTGGTGATTTAGCACCGACACAAATAGATCCACTTCCAGTGGACCTAGGCGACTGCGAATGCGGCAAAAGACCTCCGGATGGAGCATCCATTCCGATGGAAGATACCTGCCCCGAGACAGAAAATTCGCAATGAGGTTTTCCCGACCGGGGATGAAAGAGGCCACGGGTGTGATTGCCATGCGACGACACCACCTCCACAGCTGAGCTGCTAGGGCATTCAGGGCAACCGAACGAGTGCCTTCCTGCCGATTGATATATGCCGCCACAGTAACATTGTCCGTGAGAATCAGAACAGAACGACTGAGAAGTCGACTTCTGAAATGGAGCAAGGTCAACAGAACTGCCATAAACTCCAGGACATTGATATGAGGAAGAGTCCCAAGATGAGACCAATCCCCCGCAACCGTGTTCCGTTGCAGTGTCCTCTCCCACCCCAACCGAGAGGCGTCCGTCGAAACCGATATCGACGGGAGAGGGGCAGTGAATGACCTGCCTCGCGCGAGAAACACCTCGCTCGTCCAACAAGAGAGAAGAGACTTGATCCTTACTGGTACTGGAATCCAGACCAAAGAGAGTCTTTTCCCGGCTTGAAGAACCTGAGGGGATGTCTCTGAAAGGGTCTCATGAGGAGCCGGCAGTCCTCTAGAACATCGACTAGACTGGCTAGATAACCTAGAAACTGAAGCCACTGTCTGGCCGTGACTCTTTCTGGCCAGCAAGAGCTTGCGAGCCGCAGAGACAATGCTGAGAATCCTGTCTCGACTGGGCCGAGCCAACTGATTCCGTATGTCTAACACCGCCCCCAGAAAAACTGGGCTGCGAGTGGGATCTAACTCTGACTTTTCCCAATTTATTAGGAAACCTAAGTCTTAAGTAAGAGAGACGAGCAAACGAGTCTCGTCCAACAAACGATCGCGCGACTCCGCAAGGAGAAGCCAATCGTCCAGGTAACAAAACAACCGCAGGCCGCGTCGCCTCAGAGAGGCCGCTAGCACCGCTACAACTTGAGTAAAAACCCGAGGGGCCGGGCGCAGCCCAAAGGGAAGAGCACGAAAACGATAAGTCTCCGAGAGGAAGGAGAACCCCAGAAGATCGCGGGATGCGCGATGAATGGGAATGTGAAAGTACGCGTCCTTGAGATCTATCGAGACCGAGTAGTCTTCCCTTTTGATCAACGGAAGAATGGAGGCAAGAATCTCCATCCGAAAATGAACCGGAGGAATGAATTTGTTTATTCTTTTCAGGTTCAGTATCAAACGAAGTTTTCCCGAGCGCTTGGGAATAGCGAAAATTGGAGAAAGGGAAAGAGACGGCCCGTCTCTTACCCTTTCTATAGCCCTCTTTTCCAAAAGAGACTCGATCTCCTTTGAAGCATGAGATCGAGACAGGGCAGACATGGGAGGTGTCCGAATTCTTATAGCCCCTCCGGGGAGCGAAGCGCAAAGATCTATGAAGAATCCGTCTCGCACGACGGAGAGAACAAACGCGTCCCGGAGATGGCCTCCCAAGCGGGGAGAAACGAATGAAGTCGGCCACCTACCACATTCGGTCGAACAAGCGCTCGGGGAAAAAACATCAAAACCCAGGCTTGGCCTTCTGCGAAGCCGTCGCCTTACCACGAGAACCTCTCGAAATGCCCCTGCCACGACTCCCCCTCCCACGAGAAGGAGCTGGTTGCGGCTCAGGAGGCGGGACCCTAGACACGCGACTGCGTTGACCCGAAACGGGACCAGCAGGTCTACGCGACAGGGGCCCGCGTTGACTTAGAGCTAGTGTGAAACTGCTTAGTCATATCCGAGATCTGTTTTCGCGCATCGATCTCTCTCTGAAAAACCGTAGCGAATTTACCACCAAAAAGCGAAGGACCCGAGACGGAACATCCCGGAGAAGTTGAGCAATGCCCGACTCTCTAACACCAGTGCCGAGAGAGCCAAGGTCCTGCGACGGAACGTAGCCGAAGCAGCTGCGGTGGAAAGCTGCGACCACTGCAGACACAAAAAAGAGTATGCAGCAAGTCGTCAATAATCAGCTTGTCACCATCAGTAACATTCAACTCCTTCGCCCTGGACCTAAGGTCGGAGAGAAACCCTTGAAAAGCCGCCAAACGCATACCTGACCTAACCTGGTTTTCAGTATATTAAACCAAAACTTATCCTCCGCCTTGAACGCAGCGGAAGTAAGCGGATTAGTCGCCCGCAAGCGACGACCAACCTCCAAAATCTCAGGAGAAAGAGTCTTAGCCTTGAAAAAGCTGTCTTGGTCCTGAGAACAGAAGGCGAAAGCCTTACCCTTAACGCATTAGGGCGCTTAACCAACAGCGCGGCCTCAATGCGGTCATACTCCAGCTTGAAATCCTCCTCGAGAGCAATACCTCGGAGGAATCCTGCTGCTTAAAACCAACGCGAAGTCGAACCCTGCGCGCGGGTTGACTGAAATTCAGGGAGATATCTAGACAACAAAGCAATCGCTTCCACCCCACAGAGGCGAGCGATTGAGACTCCGCCTGCCCAAGCGATTCAGAAACGAAGCTTGAGAGCCGCCTCCAAGTCTGGTTCCACCCGAGTGGAATGAGACAAAGGAACGCTAACAAAGGCCTCAGCAGGCAGAGCCCCGCATGGTTCAACAAAAGTCTCCTCGCCGGCGGCGCCCAAGGGCCGCGGGAATAGGAGGCACATGCGAATCCGACTCAGACAAAGACGAATCAATCACAAAAGGCTGATTAGACTCAAAGAGAGACCCCTGAATAGGGACAGAAGTCAGGGTTGAAGAAGCCGGTACAAAGGACCAACCCTGATTCTGAGCAAAAGCCCGCATCATGCTGAACATGTCAGCTTGAGAGGAGCTAGCTGGGTTAGCCAGGCCAGACGGGCAAGAGGCCGGCAAAGCCTTGCACTTTTTGCCTTCTTCTTGGCCTTTTTCTTGGCTGGTCGACAAGAGTGTAGCCGAAACCCTTTTCTTAGAACGCTTAATCGGATTCGTTCGGATCTCCGAAGCCGCTTCGGAAACACGAACCGATCCCTCCGCGGAGGGACGTTCACTTCCCATAAAGGGATTGGAGCGCTCATGGCGTAAGCCTAGAGAATCGCCCAAATCACCCATATTGGCTAAGCAAGAAGATGCAGTAGCCATGGGTTGGGAGCTAAAGCACCCAGTGCGGGGGCAGACCGAGATGACTCGGTATGTGCCCGATGACTACTAAAGGCGTGTGAACCCGCTATTGGACCGCTAGAGAGCGGCAAAGGGGAGCACTAGTAGTCACGCACTCAGGTGAAAACACCTGTTGCTCCGAAGAGCGTCCATAATTGTTAGCTCGAGCATTCCCATTAGCTGGCAATGTAGACAGCCCAGAAAGTACTCGTTCCCCCATATGGCGTTTGCCGGGGGCTAGGGTTTGAGAACCCAGACCAAACATGGACTAAGCCCGTGGGTTGCCCTGCAGTGTGGGACGCGTCTCCCCTAACGGATCAGAGCGAGTGAACGCTACCGTACGGGAAACAACCGCCCCCCCCCCCTTCTGGTCTCAGCGACCGGGGGATTGGATTCGAGATATCCAAACCACTAGAATCTGACGCCACCCACCCCGAAACCACGGGCTTCGGAGTTGACAATCCCGACTCAGTTAACGCCACCCGTCCCGAAGCCGCAAGCTCCGAGACTGGCAAACTCTGCAAGGAAACACCACTAGGCAACTTACCCTTAGCCCTCCTCCCTCCCCCATGTACCGAAGTACTCGGGAGAGTTCTGGAAGGCCGAGTCGTCTTGCTAGACGACTCTTCGGAAGAAGCAGGTCTCCTTGACCTAGCTGCTTCTTCTTCCGAATCCATACCACTGCAATAAAACAGACAATAAAGTATACTTTTCAAAATAAGAAATACTTCAACTGAATGCAGTAAAATAAGGGTAAATTTTATTTGGGAGATACGCACAAAAGAATTTTCACAGCCAAAAAAACAGTAAGAACAAACACCGAACCCAAAGGCTCGGTGACAAACGGAAACACCCGCAACTTCCGACACACAGAAATATCTACGTGGGGCTGACCGTGAAAGAGAAAAATAAATGCCAAGAAAGGGAATCAAAAATCCCTTGCAATCGGCAAGAGTGACTACTAAAACACAAAGTACTATAATCTAAGCGAAAATAGGTACCTAAAGGTGCTTTAACTATGCGAAAAAGCGCACCTAAAAGATACTATACGACCTGATTTCAGGAGCGCTGTGACTATACGTCCTATCTCGTCGGGGGCGAGCAAGAAAGAGGAAGATGGCCGTAGCGTGTTGACGCGCGTGAGTGGCGAAGGGGACAATAGGATTACGGGGGGTGCGCACAATATTGTGACTCATGTGTGATAATTTCTCGAAGGGGTCCCGTAGTCAAGACTACTGGCATAATAGGTAGGTATATATGATTTATTGCAGTAAATAAGGACACCGATTAACAGTTACTGCAGGAATGGACCATATCATCTTCCTTTCTCCTCCCCCCTCTCCCTTTAATTTTCTCTCTCCCCTTTTCTTCATTTTTCGCCATTCGATTGAGGGGGCACATGCCCCTTGTTCCCTTTATGGCTGCGACACTGGTTCAATGGAAGTGTTCCAGTATTGTGTATCTCGAAGACTCAGCAATATATAAATCAAATTAGAAATTTGTGCCTTAACTCATTATAAATTACCACTAAAGTCCATTTCTTAAAGTTCACACTACCTGGACCATTTATCTCTTTCACGCTCCTCATTCTGACACGAAATTAATGTGCACCCATTATGCAGATGTGATGGCATCACCTCAGATCGTATCTGCCCAAGTATAATAACAACATAAGTTAAGCACTTGCATTGAGAGATCGTTTTTTAAAGCCCAGTGGGAAGTCCTTTCTTTAACAATGTATTTTGATTCATTCGGAAGACAACAAAGCCTTGCTTATTAACATATCATGCCATAATTATGATAATAGACTGTAATAATAAATGTGAAAATAACAATGCAATACACATAATGATAATGTGGATATATATAGTGTTCAGTGCTTTAGTAATTATCCCATATTCATAATCCATACACCGTAAATATTTACAACTCTCAAAAGATAATAACATTTTCGAACAATATATGGTAAACATTGTAATAAAATAATAAGATAAAACATACAAGTATTATTTGGTAAGCTATGGCATAAGCTAAGTATTTTCATTATATAATAATATTCCATTATATAATTTAATTCCGGACATGCCAGAATAATCAAAATGCTTTCAATGTGCTAACTCATCTATAATTTAATTATCAGAATGGAAAGTACATCAACGACAGACTAACACTTTTACAAGTAACCTTTAAAATCCAATGTATTTTATAAATATTGTGCGATCATATGTTTCTAAGGACATAAACATGGAATGAGTGAGCTAATAATACGTGTATACTTACATTAGTAAATACATAAAATAAGAAATTACCTCAAACTTACGAGCAGATTGCCCACATAGTTTAACGGTACTAATATACACGCTATTGACGCCATAATACCAGAAGATCCCTTCATAACAAAAAGCATAGCGAAGTACCTGTATTTGGCTATGACGTTTCATATTTTCAGGTCATTATATTCATTACTACTATGACTACTGTACATTTACAAACTTGTTTTATCGGAATGAATCTTCCTCGCTATTTGAGACACTGCATGCCACTCGATGCGATGATATCTTACAAAGAATTATCTTCAATTGGTTGAGATGAAACTATGTAGTTTTAAGCTTCTACCAATCTTTAAATTTAGTGGGGAAGCTTGGCTGGGGAAAGTCCACGGGAGTGGGTGAAAGCTAATACCTTCTCCTTGATAGAAACGTAAACTACACGTTATCACTGTTTGCTTTTTCATAAAAAATGTATAAATATGCAGTATGAATGTTCATTTTTGTGGTGATCTTAACAGAGGGACATAGTATAAACTATTTGCAGACACCTAAATATTCTGAAACTTACACAATAAGGAACTGGATTTATATGAAAATACCGGTAAATAAAATACAGCAAATTATAATTGTCACGTTTGAACAGGATTTTGAGCGTATTCTGCTATAAAGCTATTTGATAATTATGTCAGCAGAGTTGCATTATCATATGGTTGAAACTACCTTTAATCATCGGGGGGGGGGGGGGGGGAAGGGGAGGGGGGAATTTAGGAAATTTCATAGCCAAATTGGAACAGGTCACTTTTTTGCTTTGGCTGGGAGGAAAACTATCACCCAATTTTGTCCTTCTCCCCCGCCTCCAATGAAAACTGTTAAGTAACACTTAGTACTACTCCATCACAAAGAAATAATTGCGAGTCACAGCTTTTTATCCAGTTTGAACATCCCCGAAATGAAATCTGCATATTATATCATGATGGAAGATCTTTGCAAAACATGACGCTGAAATGTAACTGACATTTGATTAAAGTGATAATGTACTACAAAATATAAAAATATACTAGCTAAGGTATGGAAAACTACAAATATATCACCCGCTCCCGAATATGAGCTGACGGTAGCCCGAGTACGATAATTTAAAAAATAAACATGACAAAAATGGTAATAAAATGTTAAAAATAAAGATAGCCGGGGTGGTGGTAGGAGTTGCAGCCCCCCCCCCCCCCCCCCGGCGTCTAAAACAAAATATGAAACGGCGGTAATCTGAAAGTTCCTGTTTAATTTGACGTGTCACACTAGCGACCTATGCTGGAAGACAAAATAGTTCTTATTTGTCAGCGAGTACAAGTACTTAATTCATTCGGTACTATCTACGCCTTCGTTCTCGACGCCGTTTCTGCTCTCTAACATTTTCCTTTGGTCGGATGTTAATTTCCTCTTCCTTTTGAAGAAACCAACCTATAAATGAAGCAAGATGGGATTGGAATGTGATATGATTGTTCAAATGGTATAGTTTCTTTGAATATTTACTATCGCCTCTTCATTTCTTTTTCTTCTTATTCTCCTCCTCCTTCTTCATTTTCTTCTTCAATTTCTTTTTCTTCTTCTTCTTCTTCTTCTTCTTCTTCTCCACTTTTTCCTCTTATTCTGAGTCTTCTGTCTTCTTCTTCTTCCCTTTATAATCATAATCATAATCATTATTATGATAATCATCATGTTCTGGTGTTAGTATCGTAATATGTAAAGCGCTTTGATATTAGTTTACTTCTGAAAAGCGCTATATAAATAGACGTTATTATTATTATTATGTTAGTCCTTCTCCTTCTTCATCTTCTTGTTCATCCTTCTTCTTCTCCCTCCCTTCATGATTATCATCACCATCATCATCATCAACCTCATCACCATCATCATCATCATCATCAACATCATCATCATCATCATAAATATCGTCTTCATCATCATAATAATCATCATCTTCTTTTGGTGGTATTCCTTCATCATCATTATTTTCTTTTACTCCTCCTCTTTCTTCTATTGTTTTCACTCGTCCTCCTCCTTCTTCTTCTCTCCGTCTACTTCTTCTTCACTTTCTTCTTCTCTCCCATTATCTGTTACACCTATTGCTTTCCAGTTTTTAAACAATTATACACATTTTATATGCAATGTCTTTTAAAGGGTTAATTCCTTACCCTCCATAGAACTATAATGAGTAGAACAAGGATGAGACAACCGCATAGTATGGAGACGAGATAGACCCAGAGAGGTGCCTTCCGTTGCTCGATCTCTTCTATGGAGAACTGAGGTATAATTTTCGTCGACACCTGAATAATAAGAATCAGTCAACAAAAATGTCATCTGATTGATGTATTGATAAAGTATAAGTGACATAATCACGAAGGGAGGGATCAATCTGTAAATGAAATTATTTCCATGTACATCTCTTTTATAATTGGCACAGCGAGTGATATTGAAATACAGTTACATTATGTTATACAAATCGCATCTCAATCATGATCCAGAACTTGTTATTTTTCTCGCAGTATCTCTCTTCTGTCTGACATTACTTTATGATCTCACTTAAGCTACATACATAATTATCATGTTTGAACTTCTCATCTGTCATTTTTAAAAAAAATATGATATAATGTTATGTTGTAAACCACACTGAATGTTAAGATGCTTGTTCGCCAAATCAGGTGTGGGAGGGAAGGCACGTGGGCCATGGTCATTAAACTGACCCGTTCCTTACCCAAGTGTCAACGAAATCATTTTATTCATTCAAGTTGCATGTATGGACAGTGTATATTTTCGTTATTTTTTGCTGAATAAATGCCAAATAACTACTACTAACTACTACTAACTACTACTACTACTACTACTACTACTACTACTAATGATAAATGTACGGACAACAGAGGAGTTTGCTTGACCAGAAGAGTTGCCAATGCTTGAAAGAGGAGGTCTGAAAAAGAGACGGAAAGTCTGTTAGTTGTATCGAGGCATTGAGAACAAATTACAGTTAAAACTGAGAAGCAGCAAATATGACCATCATGCAGAACGTGTCATAGCAAAGTCAAAACAGTCACTCATTATCTGGTGAGCGAGACAGTGCAGTAAAATGGCTCAGGCTGAGTACAAATGAAGACATGATAAAGTGGCGGCTGCAGTTTACTGGGATCTGTCCAAGAAGCATGATCTACCACATGCAGACAAATGGTACGAACATCGGGCGGAACCCGTGATCGATAACGATGACGTAAAAATCATATGGAATTTTAATATCCAAACATGCAGACAAAGTTATCCAAGCAAGGAGACCAGATGTTATTCTCGTGAAGAAGAAGGAGAAAGAAATCCTATGATAGGTACAACGATCAGGCATGGGGCTGAAAATGATTTGGAAAGTGAAGGCAAGGGTAGCACCAATAGTGATCGGAGCCTTGGGAACTGTAACAACTAGACACATAAGCTTCTGTCTGATCCCGGGGGGGGGGGGGGGGGGGCACTCGACCAAAAAAGTGGTGGGTATGTGCCGCCGGCAAGACAAAAAAGGGGGCTTCGGAACGAGCGTATCGTGAAAAAGGATGGTCTTTGGAACTACTAACATTTTTGAAAACGGGGCTATTTGTAACTGGATTACAATATAAATATGATGCTACGTGGAACTGGGCATTGTTTCATCAAACCGCCAGAAGCACAAGTTCGCCGATATCCCATTGAAATGCGTGTTAATTTTAATACACGCGTTTCAATAGGATGACCGCACATATGACCGTTTAATGAAACGCTACCCTAGGGTTCCCACACACAAGCTCCCATTCGCTAAATACGCTGTGTGTCATGGCAAGTCTATGGTGTCTTCGAAACGGGCCGGGGCGGAGCGGGCGGGCCAGAACGGCCGGGACGGAATGAAAAAAAAAGCGGTGCTTTGGAACGGATTTCTCTTTTCTTTTTCTCAACAAGAAAAAAAAATGGTATGCTTTGGAACGGAAATTCGAGTGTAAAAATGGGGCGTCTTCTGGGCGGCACATACCCACTGCACACTATATACTGAGTGCCCCTCGGGGGGGGGGGGGGGGCTGATCTTGGGGTCGACATATCCTTTGCAACCATACAGAAGGCAAGCCTACTTGGGACAGCATGAATATATCCTGCGAAAGGTCATGGGCTAGAATGGAATGGAGAATTACGAATATGACGAGGACTTGTTGAAACCAAAGAGAATAACCTTAGATTTCTGGATGAAGTCAGGTTACATAGTTATTTACCAACTGAACATTAGGTTGTGGAAAAATCGATAATTTTAATAATAATAATAATAATGATAATAATAATAATAATACACTCGTTTTTTATGCATATGTATGTTAATATCATTTTTCGATATAGCGTGAATGACATAAATGATTCAATCAAACATCTCTTAAATAAATTATTAAATGGAACATTAATTTCACTGCTAAGTAATGAGCAAAGATAGATAATACATTTGAGCTAGCCTTCCCGACATCAGGAGCAATAAAACTCGTGGTGACGGCGAATATCGAGCAAACCAGTGCTGTATCAGTGCATGACAAACGATTCGGAATTAATTAATCGATATAGATTTCCATTGTGAACCATACAAAGGAAATGAAATAATTTTTAATAATAAATTCATAAGAATCAAAGGGAAGTGTATATTTGATAAAAATCTATTTGACAAAAAAATATTTCGAGTAAAACATATAATGGATCATAATGGGAACTTACGATTATACTCATACTTTAAACAGCGAGGGTTAAACGTAAAGGATTTTGAATTGATACAGATGATTTATAAGATGCTTCCATTTAGCTGGAAAAGAAACATGAATAAAGATGGCGATACTGTTCCTGATGATAGGGGTGTTGCTTTTCTAATCGGTAAAAAAAGGATATCAATAGCTAATATTAATTCAAAACAAATCTATAGGGAATTTCTATCCAAGAAATCGGCCGCTCCCAGTGTTTTCACAAGAATAAGTTGTAATTATGGACTTGCAGATAAAGATATAGAAATCCTTTTTAAAAGACCAAGACAGTGTACACTCAATAGCCGACTTAGGGAGTTCCAATTCAAATTGTTGCACGGTATTATTTACACAAATCAACATTTACATTTATTCGGAATGGTTGATTCAAATTTATGTAGCTTCTGTAAAAAAGAAGAGGAGACTTACCGTCATTTATTTTTTGAATGCGAAAGAGTGAGATTAATATGGAGAAACTGTAATAATATTTTTAACTTCAATCTCTGATTAATTTAAGTTGGAAAGAAATATTATTTGGGATAAAATTACGGGAACAAGGAAAAGAACAATTGGTTAATCATTTTATAATTCTAGTAAAATACTTAGTTTTTAGGGGAAGGGAAAAAACGTCAGAAATAAATATAAATAAAATAAAATGTACGTTTAGAGAAGAAGAAAGAGAGGAAAGAAAATTGGCAGTAGGAAGAAATAAATATCCCTTACATTTAAGAAAATGTGAAAATTTGGAAAATTTGGGGGAGAGCTAGATGGAGAGCTAGATGGAGAGCTGGATATGGAGCAAAGTACAAGGGTTGAACCTTTAGGTTAAACTTTTCACTTTCAGTTATTTTCATACTTTCTATAATGGCGTAGAATAGTAAAAGCTTTTTATCCACACACAGGTAGAACTTCAAGGGACGGGTGGGGGAGGAGGAAAGGGTGGAAGGGGAGGAAAGGGTGGAAGGGGAGGGGAGAAGGAAGGGGTTGGGGTATTGGGGATGAAGGACCTTGTTTGTCAGGTGGTTAGAGAGGAGGGATCTGAGGGGGGGGGGGGGGGGGTGGGAGTCGAGGGTGAAGTGGGGAGTTTTTAATAAAATGATTACTCAGGGCTTCAATTTGTATATTCTGTTTAGTGTTTTTGGAAAGATTTTTTTTTATTAGTTTTTTCTGTATTGATAGATTGACACTTGAAAAGTATATTATGTTTGAGAGGACATGTTTGTAAAAATATACATATATAATATGAGGTGCCATTGTATTTGTAAATGTTTTAATGAAATATTGAAGTTTTATATGTATTTCATTTTGTTGAAAAATTGAAGTTTTATATGCATTTCATTTTGTTGAAAAATTGAAGTTTTATATGTATTTCATTTTGTTGAAAAATTTAAGTTTTATATGTATTTCATTTTGTTGGAAAATTGAAGTTTTATATGAATTTCATTTTGTTGAAAAATTGAAGTTCTTGAGAAATAAAAACTATTGAATACAAAAAAAAATTATCAGAAATCGATATTTACTTTATTGACGCTAAAATGCTTAAGGAATGAATATATAATAAATTAAACGACTTAATTCTCACCTCATTTGATGATATTTCAATAGGATCAGTAAACTGCGTTGTATATGGTACGGATATTACTTTAGCATGGGCTTGAACAAACACTGTCAGCTCCAGAGAATTCTAAAGGGAAATGACAAAAAATTATATATATAAGGAGATATGCCCCATTACATTTAAATGGAAATTATAGATCTCAGAAGCAGTGTTGGAACCAGGGCAGCGGGGCATGTGTACTCCGCTGGAAAAAAAAAAATCCGGCACACCTTACAGGGTTGGAAAAAAGTTTGGAATATTTATTTGGCGATGAGTATGTCTGATTTTAAATGCTAGTTTCTACTATATTGTGATGAATAATTCATCCAAATCGGATTAACTGTGTTGAATGAAGTCTACTGTTCCATCTTGTACCAAAGATTACGTAATATTGTTAAACATGTTACAATGGCTGACCAATGAACCACATGTTGTCAGATTTGCTCTATTTGTGGTTGAACATCTTGTTATACATTTCTGTACTTCACGTGGAATTTTGAAAAAGCTACGTGCAGTTTGTAGTCATTACCTTGCGCAAACGAAAGTTGATAACATGGTGCGTCAATTTAGCGACGACATGTACAACAGGGTCATTACCCTGCGCAATGGCGGTAGGAAGCAAAGGGACATCGCTCTTGCATTAGGTATGACACAGGGGGCAGTGTCAAAAATTATACAGAGGCATCGAGAGACTGGGACACCCACTCCTAGACCAAGGTCAGGTAGGCCTCGGATTACAACAGCAAGGGAAGACCGATCCCTCTTCAGACTTTGCCGCAATGGACGCACGAAGTCTGCAAGTCATTTGAGAGAGGAGTGGATGAGGTTCATAAACATCCCTGTTACCAGGAAACTTGTGAACAATAGACTCTTAAGTGCTGGTCTTTTTGCTAGACGTCCAGTAAGAAAACCGATACTACTGCAAAGACACCGCACTGCACGCCTGCGTTGGGCACAGCGGTATCGTCATCTTCAGATTGCTCACTGGGAACATGTGATCTTCAGCGATGAGTCTCGCTTTCTCTTGCATAGGGTAGATGGTCGAATAAGAGTGCGCAGACTGACTGGGCAACAACTCCTTGAGGATTGTGTCCTACCTAGAGTACAAGGAGGTGGTGGTGGGGTCACCATCTGGGGCGCTTTTCACAGCGGAGCAAAATGCGATCTTTACATGCTCGAGGGCCATATGAACCAGGAGCAGTACATACATGTCTTGCAAACGGTAATGCTCCCATTCGCTAGAAGGGACTTCCGAGCGAACTTTGTCTTCCAAGACGACAACGCTCCCGCACACAGAGCGCGACGGGTGACCAAATTCCTTGATAACGAGAACGTGCATCACATGGACTGGCCAGCTTTAAGTCCTGACATGAACCCGATAGAACATTTGTGGGCAGATTTGTCTCGCCGATTAGGAGAGATGATCAACCAACCAACAACTATAGCTGAACTCAGAGCGGCAATTGTAGCTTGCTGGCAAGATATCCCCCAGAACACCCTGAGGACCCTTGTTGCAGGAATGCCACGCCGTGTACGTGCTCTTCAGTTGGCTAGAGGAGGTCACACGAAATACTGATGTATATTTTCATAAAGAGGGATGTTTATCCGATGCAAGAATGAGACTTTTGGGGACTTCGGTATAGCAATTAAACTGTATCTGAGTATTTAACTTTTTCGTTAGACATTTGCAAAAACAGCAAATATACGCTTCCGAATTCCAAGTGGACCTCTGCACTGTGTGGTAAGCCTGATTTTTAATGTTGTGCTTTTAAAGTTAAAAAGGGACACATATCTTTTATTTGAACCTCAAAGAAGAACTTAAAATGACGAGGGATATGTTTAAGACAAGAAATAATTCTTGGAATAAAAATATTCCAAACTTTTTTCCAACCCTGTATGTACGCACACGAGAAATAGCAACTGAACACGATATCACCCTATTTCGCTTATCATAGATTTTATCAGGGCATTTTGCCCCTGCAAAAAAATAAAATAAAAAAATACGCCACTGAGAAGACCTAGACAATTATGGAGATGACCGGAGAAACATTATAGAGCACTGGATATCATTTTTATAGTAATGCCTTGAAAATTAAAACAGGGCTCACCAGTGTCAACGTATTAGTCCACACCCGTGACTGAACTGTAACGACGACGTTGTCCCTGGCGGCGTTACTGCCTGAGCCCAAGGAATCGACCACGCACGTGATCGTGTAACAATACTGACTCTGTGACCCGCTGCATTCGATGTCCTGTACTTTGACGGGCGATTCCGTGGTTGACATCGGGATATCCGTGGCTGACATCGCGATATCCGTCGTTCCCTCTGGAGGTAGGTCTGTTGCAGCCGCTCGTCGACGCCGGCGGTTACTATCGACGACTGGTGTCGCCGTATTATTGTCATCCGACTAATTCATGACAAATTACAAAATAACGCTTGCAATTTTCAGGAAAGCAAGTATCATGTGCAAGGCTAATAAAACTCACTAATTTAACCACAAATTGATAATTATTCAGGATTCCATTATCATCATTGAAACCATAATTTAAAATATAATTTAGGTTCAATGAAAAATAATCAGATCCGAGTAATGATAAAGATCCGAGGGAATATGGAGTAAATAAATTTTGTTGGACCGAATTCAGACCAATATTATCTTATAGGTGAAATTAGCATAAAATTATTAGTGGCAGTAAAACGCAACTAAAACTGTAATATAAGTATGAAGATTATCATGAATTTAAAAACAGACAAAGCTACTTTTATAACAATTTGGAACTTTTGGCTGTTTGTCTAAAAATGCAATTTCACGAAAAGATCGTAAGGCAACCTTTATAGAATTGTCTCTATAGAGACAGTGTGACATAGGATATAGGCTGACAGAAGACTTACAGCTAGCCCCTCGGGGTTCCATGGACCATCTATGGTGCATGCCTCCCCTGTATCCATCGTAGCACTAAGGAGATAGAGAAGGTAGTTCTTCTGCCGTATGTTGTATCTCATTGGCCACGGGATAGTGATCTCTGTTCGTGCTACTGAGCTTGGACCATTGTTGTAGAGCTGAAGATAAGAAAAAGAAGTTCTTTTAAAGTGCTGTGGATCCAGGATTCTATGAAAAAAAGGAGAACACGAATCGTACACTCTCTGAAAAGTAAAAAAAAAAACCCCAAAACAACTAAACAAAACAAAACAGAACACAACAAAACAAACTAACCCCCAAACATGCCAAAGAAGAAGAAAAACAAAGAAGAAGAAGTTTTCACAAATCTGGTGCCTTATTTGGTATAACATCTAAAATGGGGGAAAACATTTTATGTCTGAACTTAATGGGTATGTCAGATTGGGGTTTACTTGGGGTTCCGGGCCAGTTGTGCCTCCCTTAAATCCGCATCTGTATACCATGCAATTATATTGTGCCAGTGCAAACAATAACCATTCATTCCTGGTGACATCTGTCCTTGCAAGCAGTGGCGGATTTAGGGGGGGGGGGGAGGCAATCCCGGCTCATGCCCCCCCCCCCCCCACTTTTGAAAGAAAAGTATGCATTGTGCCCCCCTTTAGAACGGGAAACCTTTTTTTTTCTTCTTTTGTCAGAGAATTATGGAGGGAAATTGGACCCAATAACACCCCCTCCCCCCACGGAGTGTCTTTTGGAGGTCTGGCGAGACAAAACAAAAATACGGATATCCTCTCCAAGCAGTTTCCGAAAGTTGACAATCCTGCATTTGTGTGCCCCTGCTTGCAAGTATAGTCCTAGCCTTTAATCAAGGCGGCTGTGCCGCTCTGTCGAGGCTCCTGGTCGATCCTCGAAAAGCGCGGAATACTCCTCCGATTGCGTGGGAAGTGGACACACGCGTGCAGTTTGCTGAGCAATACTTCCCGCGCAATAATCAGAGGATGATTCCGCTCGTTTCGAGGATCGACCAGGGGATCGACAGAGTAGCACAATCGCCTTGATTAGAGGCTAGTATAGTCCTAGTGACCATTTAAATAGGTCCATTGCTGCCTAGATAATATCAAACATCTGAGTTCATCCTCTGCCACCCTCTCCTATCTTATTCCAATGTATCTTTAACGGTCAGTGTTTTTTTTATCCACTTTCTTTCTCGGGGCCGGTGCTAAAATGCGAACTAATTAGCTTGTCATCTGACGATGGATATATTTCTGACACATCACGTTATTAGCACACACTGAGGGCACCAGTGATAATATTCTTTGCAGGTTGTATGGTGGTAAATATACAAGATGATTATAACTCACTTTTCAAAAAAAAAGTAGAGTAAAATGAATAATTTGTAGTATGATATTCCATGAGCCCTCATTATGCACTAAGATGATCCTATGTACGGTATAAACATGATAAGAACTACTTTCAAAAAATAAACTCAAGGGCAATTTCAAAGGCCTATTGTACTGCCCATAGAAATCAGGTTCGGATTATGTAATACACCATATTGTAATGTTCGCACATTTCTAAAGGTGATAGACAGGGCTATTGAAATTGTCTTGAGTTTATTTTTCGAAAGTAGTTTTTATCGTGTTTATATTACTTAATTGAATTTATTGAACTTCTTACTGAAAACACATGGGTGATTTCTGGCCCGACATCCTCCTCCAGTTTGACGGCCCTGTTCCGTTGATAGTTCTCCTCCGAATATATGACTGTCTCCGGAATAACATTCCTGTAAAATACGAAAACTTATTCGATAAATACATCTCATCTGAAAAATGGATGCAGATGTGATCAAATAATAGGAAGTAATAGCCTAAATATAGTGAACAGCGAAATAGAGGTAAACTAATATCGTATTAGGTATAGTAGTAGTACATGTAGTAGTAGTAGTAGTAGTAGTAGTAGTAGAAGTAGTAGAAGTAGTAGTAGTAGTAGAAGTAGTAGTAATAGTAGTAGTAATAGTAGTAGTAGTAGTAGTAGTAGTAGTAGTGATTATTATAATAACGATACTGCTACAGCACTACTAGTACTACTACTACTACTACTACTAATAATATTGGTGATGGTGATATTACTGATGATGATGATGATTGTTAATGATAACAGAAATAATATTAATAATAGTAAGAAAGTAGTCGTAGTAGTAGTAGTCGTAGTAGTAGTAGTAGTAGTAGTCGTAGTAGTAGTAGTAGTAGTAGTAGTAGTAGAGTAGTAGTAGTCGTAGTAGTAGTCGTAGTAGTAGTAGTAGTAGTAGTTATAGAGTAGTAGTTATAGAGTAGTAGTAGTAGTAGTAGTAGTAGTCGTAGTAATAATAGTAACAGTATGTGAAGTAGTAGTAGTAGTAGTAGTAGTAGTAATTATTATGATAATGATACTACTACTGCTGCTGCTACTACTGCTACTACTAATGATGATGCTAATGATAAAATATTAATGATGATGATGAAGATGACGATGATGATGATGATGATAAAAATAATAATAAAAATAGTAGTAGTAGTGTAGCTGTAGTTACTACTACAGCTACACTACACTATTAGTAGTAGTACTACTACTATTAGTAGTAGCAGTAGTAGTAGTAGCAGCAGCAGTATAGTAGTAGTAGTGGTGTAGTTGTAGAAGTATTAGTATTAGTAGTAGTAGTATTAGTAGTAGTAGTAGTAGTAGTAGTAATAGTAGTACTAGTAGTAGTAGTAGTAGTAATACTAGTAGTAGTAGTAGTAGTAGTAGTAGTAGGAGGAGTAGTAGTAGTAGTAGTAGTAGTAGTAAAAGTAGTAGTAATAGTAGTAGTATAATAGTAGTAGCATGAAATTACATGTATAATAGTAGTTTTAGTAGTTAAATTAGTAATAATAGTCCTATAAAGTCAGAGCTAAATATTCTATATTACTAGGAAATTTCATTCTATTCTATATTCCCCAATGATAAAAGTAGTAAAATATTTACAGATATAACTTGATGGAAAAAATTAGTTATTTAAATTTTCATGCAATTTCAAATTTGTGTTATCGAATTATCCAGTGAAAAAAAAGAAGAAAAGGCAATAATACAGTAAAGAACTTGCAGCACATACCCGTGGAAGGACAAATCCGCTGAAATAGCCAGTGCTACGGTAATGTTGAATTCATTATCAGATATCATTTGCTCAGATTCCACGCTGAATAGATAAAACAATGAATAAAAAGCTAAACATTTCAATAATAACGAAGGAAAAAAAAAGGGATTCGGATACTTTGTGAAGGCTTGATTTAATAAATTGTTGAATTTAATATTTGTTTTGTATAATGATGTTCAGAAGGATAAATGAATAGCCAGGCATAGAAAGGTTTTCAAATATATAATGCTATTATTAATATATCTATAACTGAATACTCCAATTTACGAAAGAGTATGGCCATACGCTTTAGTCTAACACCGAGTCTATGGGAGAAAATGAATCTGGCATATGTTTACTTTTGTGAAGCACATGATGATTTTGAAGTGCTTTTTTTTCCTGGACTACATTTGACACCACATTACATATAGTGATAGCATGTAAGGCCAGGCAGCTCAGATTTTATCAAGCTTCTACAAAGTTACCAAATCACTTAAATAATTTCCAAAAATATCGATATGAAGAGAAATTTGCACACTGATAAAGCATGATTTTAGAATAAGGTACTAATAGAGTTTGCAAAATTAATCGTGCCGGTATCAAACATTAAAAAAATGCAATCATAAGTCTAGAGTAAAGTCATAAAGAGATTTTAAAAAATCTTACTATGAACAGTCAATCCAAATTAAAGCGTACGTTAGAACACTCTTAAGAATATAGAAAAAAAGGAGTAACGACTATTTCATAAAATAAGATAAGAGCAAAGAAGAATAGAGGAATAAAGAATCCAATGACAATGACAATACCTGCCAACGCGGAAGGTGAAAGGTAGGATATCTGTGTTTCCTGGTAGATTCTCAGTGCTAAACTGCATCATGATAACAACCTGGTCAAATATTAAATGAGAACAAAGAAGTTGAGGGCAACAGTGAATTCATTGCTCGTTATTTCAATCAACTAAAAAGCGCAAATTCCTGTCATTTACTTGTGCATTACTCCAACCATACAATGTCGACGAAATAAAATTACAAAAAACGGTATTTTATAAAGAGATGTTTGATTTGGTATTGATAAGACTAAACACATTTCTCCCTGTAGATTTACCTTTTGAATAAACATTGTAATTATAGCCTCGAAAATATACTTGAGAATGTGCGTCATTTCGCCCCACTATCCTCATAATTTGGTCAGTTACACAACACTATTACATATGTAATCACAATTATCAGTCTATTCATCAAACACTTATGACCATTAATTATTCAAGCCCATTTCCACCTATAACTTAAATCTGTGATATAGTATGGATGCATGGATTCAGCCGTTGAAGGGGTTCGGAGGGTGCACCGGCTAGTGTCCCTGTATTAAAGAGTTGCGGCAACTGGGGATTTGAACGCCATTTTGTTTCCACTATTACGTAACATTTCTATTCAATTCCGATGAGCACCTGGGTGTTCTCAATAGAAAGAATTCGAACGCCATTTTGTGTCCTGAAAAGTCAGACGTCTATGTCGCTACTCTCTATATAAAGGTACTCTAGCACTGGCTTAGAGTACCTGGTGACATAAAGAGAGTAACGACAACTCATGATTTGAACGCCATTTTCTTTCCTCTGCTAAGCAACATTTCTATTCAATTCCGATCAGCACCTGGGTGTTCTCGATAGAAACAATTCAAACGCCATTTTGTTTCCCAAAAAGTCAGACGTCCACTCTCCATATAATGGTACTCTAGCACCGGCAAGATCCCTGAATAGCTCTGGCACCGGCAATATCAGGAGGATGAAATGCGACAGAACAAGGCAACATAGAGTGAGGGGAGGGTGTCGGAGGGGGTATATCATCTTCTCACATTGCTTTTCACCTCTAACCTTCCTTTTCTCTGTTCCTCTCTTTTCTTCTTTCTAGCTAATTCAATGGAGGGACGTACCCCCCCCCCCCTGTCCCATGTAACTACACCACTAATAGATTGTTGAATTCTAATTCATATACATGTACATATTCCGTACCGTTGTTCCTGCTGTAAACGGGTTTCCTATGTCACAACTAATCTCTGATGATTTGACCATATTACTACAGGTCACGATCTGATCCTGCAGAAAAAAGAAGAAGAAGAAGATATAATAATAATAATAATAATAATAATAATAATAATAATAATAATAATAATAATAATAATAATAATAATAATAATAATAATAATAATAATAATAATAATAATAATAATAATAATAATAATAATAATAATAATAATAATTAATAATAATACAACACGGAAAACATTTAGTATATGTCCCTGGTACCGTTTCAATCATTTTTTTTTATTGTCGAATATCTTCATTTGAATCACACACTATAATACGATATCGTCTTTCATTGAAATGTCTGTTCCAGGAAATGTTTTACCTAGTACCGTACATGTACATTAACGAAATAACATAACAAATATGCAACATAATACAAAACAAATATTTATCAATTTTTATTTATTTATTTATTCATTGTTTTTAGGGGAAAGGGACTTTTTAAAAACCTATTATAGTGTACGTCTTTGAATCAATGAGAGTTTTCATTCTCAATGGGTACCATCATGGAACCTTATATGTTATAGGAGGGTTGTCCACCAAAGTCACTGCATTTTAATATTGTGATGTTTTTTTTAAATATTACTATACCCCTTAAACTTTTAAGGTAGCTTATAGAAAGTATAATATAAATCAAAATAAACACTCTATCATCATAAAGATAGAATACAAAAATGCAGTGTAGTATTTCTGGCAAAATATCACTTAAAAAATATATTACAGTTTTTTTTATTAATGTTCATAGGCCGCGGAGCGTTTTTGAAACTGTGTGTTAATGTGTGTGTGTAGGGGGGGGGGGGGGGCTGCAGCCCCCATGTTCCGCGGCTCGTCCATATTACTACATGTAGTATTAAAATTTCTTTTGGTGGTAGTCAAGACTCTTCATTATAAAACATAAGTTTCACTCATATTTTTACATGATGGAACCATGTTAGCGGTATAAGATAACAGAATCATTTTCTTGTTGGTCGTTATCATGTTTTTAACAACTTTCAAACGTACCGTCTGTACACGAGTGAATCCCACATACTGCAATTCCTGTGGTACTGCTATGGTTAGTGTTGAAAGATATGCATCCTCGCCGTTGTTAGAAATCGTAACGTCAATCGTCATAGACTCACTTGAACCAACTAACAGTCTCTCCGTATCCCTATACAATATAAAGAATGTCAATATAGAAAAAAAGATCTTTCAAAAGTTTGGCTTTATAATCAAAAACAACAAAATATATTATGACAATAGAAACTTAAAAGAACGATCACTGATGCACGTTACAAAGTACATGCACAAAGTGCATATTTTAGTCACAGCATTTCCTTTACTAATGTTAGTTGTGTCAAACGAATCTTTCAATTTAGTTTTTAGTATATATCTTCATTTTTTCTCTCACTTAATCAAGTCAGGAATTACAGGCGAAACCTTTTTTTCTAATCTTCCAAAATTACACTGATCGTTGTTTAGGTGGAAAATCACACAGACACTAATATGTCCTCATTTTGATGTTTATGACATTCAATTCAATTCAGTATTATCAAAATCGAAACTTACGTCGATGCCTGTACGCTTAAATCTGGGACGCAAGTTTGGTTCATGCAGTTTCTCTTTATCGGCACCTTAGGAAAACACAGGAATGAAATATTGGTCAATATTTGGTTAAATAAACAGCGCAGGTTATTCATTCTCATTTCAAATAAGCATGTTCCTTTCTGCAGGGTGGAAAAACCCCGTTGTATACAATGTATGAAACATTTGTCTTATTTTGTGAGTTTGAATCTGTCAGAGTTATATTGGATAGAAATGTTGGATAGCAAAAAGCAATTAAAGAGATGAGTCCCATACAACGTTACATGATGGAGCTAGATAATTATACAGAACTAAACTCAAGGATAAAAGAGAACCGGGAATCTAAATTTCGAAAAGCGGTACGCAAAAAAAAAATCAAACATTAGCACGATCGTGGTGTGTTTGCTTCTTACAGTGAGACCGTGAGAGAAGAATATAAACTTCAGAGAGAGAGAGAAAAAAAAAGGGGGTGATGAAAGAAGAGAGAGAGAGAGAGAGAGAGAGATGACCGGGAGAGATAAAGACAAATGGGGCCTGAGCAAGAAGCAGACATACAGACAGACAAACCAACAGACAAATAGGCAAAACATAAAAAGATCATCACAAATAACTTACTGAAATTGCTGTAGAGTTGTCACTTGCTTCGTCTCGAATGGGCAAGATCTCACCAGGAGAGGGGGTACTGTCTGTTAGTCCATAGATGAGAGACACTGGAATAGGAGACAGCTTATCCACTATCGAAGGCTGTTAACCAGGGAACGAACATTGATGCAGTTCAGACATCATTTTCCAACATCAATTACTCAGGCCTTTCACTTGTTATAATGACAATATTTAATCAGAATAACGACGATAGTTATCGTTTCACTGCCTAAAAGAACTTATTTGGTCTTTAGCAATTTTATTAGGTATCTATTGGGTTTTGTTTCTGTATCATTTTCCTCGAACATTCTGGTACGAAGAAAATGTCTATCCTTCCCAAGAAATTTGTAAATAATCACTAACCACTCTATTTCTTCCCGGGAGTCACGTCAGTGATCACTTGTTTCTGAGTAAATAGCGATTATTTAGAATGTATTCTAAAAAGGAAAGAGTGATTTTTTCACTGCATTATCACTGTGTATATGTCAATCCCCTGGGATTCACGTAAGCGATCACTCGAATTTTTTAGAGAGTATATTTATTTCAAAACCGCTAAGCAAATTACATAGTCTGAGGAATCGTGGACATTTTACATGCCAATCAAATCCGTTGAATTGAAGTTAAAATCAATACAGGGAATATTCCAAGAAAACCTTATACACGGTGCCCCGCCAAAAAAAGAAAAAAAAAGAAAACGCAACACCTGAGATCTGTAGTATTATTGACATCATTGATACAATGGCATTAATTTTCGCTTTAATGGGTAGAAAATTCTTTTCCGAGAAAAATGACACGCAATGATAATCAATTTTGGGTAAGGATTTTTTGTTCTACTTATATTTTGTGAGGCAATAGTTTTTAAAATTTGCTACTTTGCAACATTTGTCATGCTTGAAGCACACAGAAGCATGACGGCTTCCCATACAATTTC
This sequence comes from Heliocidaris erythrogramma, assembly GCA_025617745.1. Taxonomy (NCBI): domain Eukaryota; kingdom Metazoa; phylum Echinodermata; class Echinoidea; order Camarodonta; family Echinometridae; genus Heliocidaris; species Heliocidaris erythrogramma. The sequence goes on along the minus strand of CM046870.1, from coordinate 16,930,100 downwards.
CGTTTCATTCATGTTATCTTCGTTTTCAAAGCGAGAAGAGTCATGCGTTTGTCAACATAGCTGATTGTATAGGAAGGTGTTCCGTTATTTTGGGGGCACCCTGTATTATTGCAAAATTCATCGCTATTATTGATATTGAACTAAATGTGCATCGAATTAAGTTTATACCTTGGCATATGCAGTGAAGTTATTGCAGTATTGCTCATTGTTAGTTAAACTGACTGTCTTGCCAACGATTGCTGCGTCATTTCCGGACAGGTCAAAGTTCGCTCGTCGGGTTGTCTGTCGATTGTAGTCCAGAGCTACAGTGTAATCGAATTCTAGGAGAGAAAATAACAAGGAAAAAAAAAGAGATAAATTCTGCGCTTTATCTATTAAATTCATCAACAACGAAAAACCAGGTTTGAACAGAGTTGCATCTTAGCTTGGTGATGGCGCCGTGAAAAGCTTGTCCAAATTGTCTCATTTAAGATCACTAAGACTTCAGGGATGCGTGTCCGAGAATAAAACTAACTAAAATATCATTTAAAATTGACGGTCTCCTTGTTTGTTAACGAAATCTAATAATGAACAAATCAACACTTAACCAGCTACATGTATTATATTAAATCAAATTTCTGTTACATTAATTTTTATAAAATAAAAAATAAGAAAGCATTTTTATTAAGGTAACAAGGATCAGATATAAACACGAAAAACATGTAACTTGATTTATTTACATATTGTTTCTGAAAATTTAAAAACGGGTCATATGTTAAAATAGACAGAATTGAAATAAGTCACGTTGACAATCAAATATAAACTGACATCGAAGTTATAATCATGTCATTTACCACTAATCATAAAAATACATTCATTTTCCTCATTACTATTATAATAAGCATAACAAATTATTTAAAATATAGTTTTAAAAATACAATGTAGTTTACCAAGGTTTGGGGGCACGTTGGTCCCGGAATATCTGATGCACACCACGAGTTCAAAACTGTAAGATAGAAACCCCCAGGGATAATAATGATCATATTTATCAGAGGATAACAAATAATAAACGAAGATAAGATGGTTTTCATGACATGTATATACTTCCATTCACTATGACATTTCAAATAGATTTCTTCTCGACTGCAAAACACATTTAAAAACCTACACTTTTAAAAATCGTTGAGAGGTATGATTCTAAGAGGAGGGCCTATGTACAAGGAAATCAAGAAGCCGAGATTCCAGATTCATTAACATGTCTCTTTTAAGTCAAGAAGGTATGAAGCCCAGATTCATCGCAGCTTCGTCAGCCTGATCACGAAAAGAGACAGATATCCCGGTAGTCTTCAAGCAGACCTCCTGGCGTGTCAAAGAGATTCCCGAACTCCTTGTACCGAAAATACGAGAGTCCGATATCCTGCATATTGTCAACCAGACTTTGTTGGATAAAGACAAGATCTTGGATCTTTTCAACCAGCACTTGGGTTGAGGAAGACAGATATCAGATATATACTGGATCTAGAAAACATGAATTGGATCATAGTTATATGTCACGTCCAAATTTATACCCGAGAGAAAACAGGGTCATATATCTTGGCTTAGTATTTAATCATAATATTTGAGACGATGTCTTGTTATATCTACATTGTGTGATGCTATGGTGACACATTTTGGTAAAGTTACTACACACAAAGTACTCACCTGGCGACATTTAGACCGTTTTGCAACGTGTGGCTGGGATCCTTTAGATCAATGGACGCCGTATTCGAGACCAATGATCCTGTCACATGAACAACTGGTCTAGATCTGGGTGGAAGATTGCATTGTCAAAATTTAGCTGACGATGATGCTAATGGGTGTTCTTGGTTACATCCCTGATCACTTGATAAGCAATACAATTTTTATATTTTCAAACAAACGTTAAGAATGCAAATTTAAAAAGAAAAGAGCTGTTTTGTAAACATACAAAGCTTTAAGCCTTAGGGAAAACTGTAAACTTAGTGGTTTTGTTAAATGGTGACAAATTATTGTTTTCTTGCAGTCCTTATTTTTGATAATAAAGTTGTTTTGATCTAGCGTAAGTCACCTCTAGAATTTGTCGCATGATCTCTAGGCTAAAAATGATTTTAAAAAAGAATTATTGAGTATTGGGCGTCACCTGTCCCGGGGTGGGGAAAAGCGAAGAAAATCACTGTAAACCTCTGGTCTTTCCTCTCGGTATACTTAGACTGAAATGGGGGGGGGGGGGGGGGGGGGCCAGCGGGAGGGAGCAGAGAGTGTGGGAGGAGGGTATCCCTCTCCCACGGGGTGAACCACATTACTTGAATTTCCCCCTGCCCTTAACATGTAATGGCAGTGACCGTCCGCCACGCGGCCCTACGTTTTACGTCCTAATCTAGCTTGCGTCTATGAAACAGGGGAGGGGCACCGTAATACACAAAACACGCTTCAAACCCTTTATCGACTGAAGCAATAACCCATGGAAAAAAATGAAATAAAGACATCGAAGATTATAGATGGTTTTGTTTCTTACCTCACAAGTACCACTGTCGACGACTTGTATGCCCCCACGACCAAGTCTGAAATTGCGGAAGAAAAACAAAAACAGAAACATAGTTCAGGTTCATTAAAAGTATCTGTTGTTATGGTATCAACAATGACCCGCCAAAGAAACTCTTAATATCACTGTAATATGGCGCTTGTATTGGCCAAGCATGCACTACCCCCCTCCACCGTAGATGAATATAATACTAGTAAGCTACATGGTCACAATTGATCGTGCGCCTCTCTGCATCTCCTCTTGTGCTCCCTCCTCATAAGCACACCCCCTCTTACCTGCAATAACACTTGAGACGAACGTACATCCCCGTACAGGTACGCAGTGCGACCGACCTGAAACCAATGCGCGACATATCACAGCTCTGTATGGAGCCATGGGCTTCGTGAGACCTTCGCCAGGAGGCCGTGCGATGCACGCAAGAAGCACGTGCAGGAAGTACTGGGGCTGAGTGTGTAACGGGCGCTCATTAGAACACGTAGCCACACGCAGAGATTGTTGGACATGTCCAACAGCCTCCTTGTGTCTCCTGCGTACTCCTACGTGCTTGGAAAAAACACACGACTTTCTGCGAAATTCGTCGCAAGCAACACGAACGAAGGTGCACGATCGGTTGGGACCAACCACTTTTACTTACCACTTTTACTCATGCGCGTTTCAGTGCGCGCATGTAATCCCTGCACTAAAATGACAATTAAAATACGCGATTCATTGCGTTTTAAGTTTGCACGCACCAGAGGTACGCGTACGCCGTGCTTTAGAGCCTTTTTGCCGTGCGTTAGTGCTTTTTTGCACGGTCACGTGGTGTTATTTGACCAATCAGGATGGCTACATTCTTGAACCCGTTTTATAATCTGTTTTATATGACACCTAATTAGATCCTTGCCATTTGATTGGTTGTTTGATGTTGATCATTTGTCCCATTTAACAATTACGTCATCAATCGTGCAAATTTGATCCATTCACCGTGCAATTTTGGATCCATACGAAATTGTCCATTGCACTCGCGCGACCACCAACACGTCTACATACGCAAAAACGACTTGCCTTTGCAGCGAGCACGCGCATGCGACTATCAAGTACATCAAGCACAACAAAATGTAAGCCCCTTCACTCTGATCTTGTTTCTTAATTGATAAAATGTCAAATGAGAAGGATAGCTATTTTAGGTGTCATATAAAACAAATAATGAATGTTTTTTCATTCGTGCAATGGACAGAATATTTCATGAGGTGAAAGATGAAATATTCTGTCCATTGCACTCATAAACATTCATTATTTGTATACTGTTTTTTATGCATTTAGTCGTATTTCATAATAATTTGAACAGTACATTTTCGCTGATTTACACAGTCATAAGCCCCGCCCCTAAAAAAACATCGAGCGACATCGTGATCACGTGATCTGTGAGGTACGAGAAGTAAAGGAAAATATTCCACCCACCCGCACCCACCTGCACCCACCTATATACCGTGCACGCCCGCAGGCCTGGCAGGCCCAGCCCGGTACGGTGCCGGGCGCCAGCATGATATTCACCTTACCGACCATTTGCATTGCATATTTTCGTGTTTAATTCCTCACAATATCATTGATTTGGGGATACAGTTTCATCAATAATGCCAAATCGGTGTATAGTTGCGGGCTGTAGCAAGACCCCTAAAGATGATGTGAGCCTACATCACTTTTTAAGATGAAAATCTACGGAAATTGTGGGTCGCAAAGGTAAAGCTCACGCGGGCAGAGTGGCCAGGGCTGGGCAAGCAAGGAGGTAACTAGGCAAGCCAAGTGAGTGGAGTACATTTTTCAGTGATCACTTTGCCGAAGATGATTTTCAGGATCCTGGTATTCCGAATTTGGCATGAAGAAAAGGAGAAGCAAGCTCAAGGATTCAGCTATTCCAACGAACGGTCCCAAAACCTCTACTTTCCCCCCTTTTCGCCAAAACGAGACATAATTTGGACAATCAGTTGCCAGATTCGTGATTGGAAGGCAAAAATACATGGAAACAGCACCCCTTTTCTCTATAATTTAGTCAACCTTTAATATACAGCTATGATAGTACAAGAAAACATTGTCAGTATGTTTGCGTTTAGCTCTATCTTTTTAAAGTCCGTTTATAGGCGAATGGAAAAATAAGATGACAACCAATATGAAATTTCTTTTTATAATGCTTTCATTTCATGTATTTCGTGCTTATTTTCTTGACAATTTTCGTATCCGTTAATTATAATTATTTTCAAATGGCTCCAAAAAGAGGTCCATTTCATAGTCATTTACATTTTAGCACTGTTTTGTATATCGTGATTATTATCCCCCCCCCCCCCGTAAGGTTTTTCATACCTGGGTACATGTTATTGTCCATGTCCATTCCGGCTGATAGCGAAGATCCGAATGTATTGAGGCTAAGTCCAAAATCAGAAGGTTCAAGACTCTGGGGAAGCAATAATAGCATTCAATACAAAAATACATTAGTTGTGGAAAATGCCTCCATAACAAATGCATTCCTAATGCGTTTTCATAAACTAGACTACTAGAGATTGGTGGCGTATCGAGACATTGATGAGGGAGGGAGGTGGCAAGAGCGCAACCTGAACATTCTGAATGCGCACCTGGATACTGTTGTTGAGTTTCTCGCTCATCATAAAGGTTCTTCAGAACATGGAGATTTGTTTGCTATGGATTTTTTTACCTTTTCGTACTCTACATCCTTATGTTTATTTCCAGTCGACATTATTTTGATAAAGGATGTTATTAGACTATACTACACGGTGTGAAGCGCATCCCCTTCCTCTGAAGGCCTGATACTTTTCACAAACTGATGATACCTCCCCTGTTCGACGCCAACGAGTTAATAGGGAGTTTTCGAATGTGTCAACGTGAACGCCGTCTTAGATGCTCCCAGCGACAATGGACTGCTTTGTGTTAACTGCATACAAAGTAGGTGAAGCATGAAGCTACAATGGGTGAAGCCAGTGGCGGATCTAACCTGGTAAGACACAATACATTCTACGGGCCCGCCATTGTGCACAAACAAAGCGGGCCTGTAGAATGTATTGTGTCTAATCCGGCTAGATCCACCACTGGGTGAAGCGAGGTTCACATTTTTATAGAGAAGACGGCAATACCATGTTTGACGTGTTCTCGATCTGACTAGTGGACGAGGGAGAAGCCAGTGGACGGGTGAGCCATTCTTGCACAAAGCGCGGTATGCAGTTAACACAAAGCAGTCCATTGTAGCTGGGAGGATCTAGGACGGCGTTCACGTTGACTCAATAGAAAACTCTCTAATATCCTAACTAACCTGTGCCCATGTGGTAGATAAACCCCGTCGCCCTTGGCTGTGGTAGATGTACACTATCCCTTCACCAGCTTCACCACCATAGGGGGCGCTGACCGCCAAATCTGCAGGAAACAAAAATGTGAGACAAAAATTGAATCGAAACAAAAAGTGAACAAACATCTTCTATCTGCGTAAGTAACCACTCTAATCATGAAGAAATAAGCAGTCAGTTAGTAATGGCGTAAATATGGAAGGGGGAGGGGTGGGAGATATTTGTCCCCAAATCGAACGGTGAAGAAAGAAATTCTGTAAATGGTAATGTGGCGATTTTTTCCCCATGAACCCATGAACCACTAATCTAGGACAAATCTCCCCTATGACAATTTCCCCCGGATAACTAATCCGGACAACTATTTTGGTGAAACGTTTTTCTTTGTAATGGGATCATCGGATAGGAATACTTTCTACATGATACGAATTCACAAGACGATTTTCATGAATCGAAATGAAATGATTTATTTCCTGTTAATCGAAAATACTTACCATTGTATCCATCTTGGTTGACGTCGTTCAGTGCCGCCATACTGAAACCAAATCGACCACGAACTTTATAGCCTTGGATAGTGGTACCTTCAGAAAAACCACCCTGGATGGGTAAGAAGAAGAAGTAAAGGAAGAAGAAAAAAGAAAAGGAGGAAGAAGAAGAAGAAGAAGGAGAAGAAAAAGAAAAAGAAGAAGAAGAAGAAGAAGAAGAAGAAGAAGAATAGAGAGAGGTGAAAAGGATTGGGAGGTTGGTAAGGGAAAGGTAGAGGAGGAAACGGAAGAGGAGGAAAAGGAGGAGGAGGAAAAGGAAGAGGAGGAGGAAAGGGAGGGACAAGGAGATCAGAGAAAAGAAATGCAAATGAAATAGACGGAAAATGAAAGGTAGGCATAGATGACAAATAAAAAGGTACATAAATTTTGCAATGAAAGAACGTGATATGCACATAGAACATATAGCAAGAAGAAGAAGAATTAGAACAAGGATAAAAGGGGAAAAAGACATGTAAGAAGAGGAAAGGAGAACAGGAAGAGAAAATCGACTGTAATCTAGATCCATGAAATAGTAATTAAAGGAGAATCAACCCATAATTACAAATTTACTTATTTTGGAAGGTGTAATATATTCCTACTTATTGGCCTAAATCATTTTCTAATAAGATATCAGAAAAGGGTATAAATAAAGATATTCCAACACCCGGTATCGTCTCCTACTCATTTCCATGGGGGCTGCCATTTTCTTGCTGATTTGGAGTTGTACATGAACCATTGAGAAATGTTCCAGTCAAGAAGATATTTTGAATCCAAGACCTAAATTGCTTTTCTTCATTACCTAAAATCCCATATGTGATGAAAAATATAAAGTGGGTGTTTACATGTATTATAAAAATTAAATCTTTATAATGATATTTTTAAAATGTCTGGTTTTGCCTAACAAAAATCTATTTTCTTGGATTTGCCAAACAGAGCAGAACATAATATATGCAGCATGCATTCTGACTTTTCAAGTCCATTATCCGAAAGCAGGTGAATGCATAGTTTGCCGCTATAGATGCTCAGGGAAGAAGCATCCATAAATTTGAATTAATTTGCTCCGTCCCATACGTCACAGTATCGAGAAAATAGATTTCTATTAAGCGAATATCGATTTTCAACAGAAATATATAAGGAAATCTTCAGTTTAAAAATAAATTGACATATCTATTCTATATTTTTAATCTCAAACGGGTTTTTAATTTTGAAAAAGGCAATTGGGCATTTGGATTAAGAAAATCTTAATGTACACATAAAAAAAATGGCAGCCCCCATGTACTTGCTAGCAGACGATACATATTGCGAGCAGATGATAAATTTTGCTCAGAAAATCTTGATTCGTATCGATCTCGTATATTTTGACGCGAAGCCATATAGTCTAACAAGAAGGAATAAATAACACATTTGAACACTATCGTCTGTATTTTTGAGGTTAATTCTCCTTTAAACTGGGTAGCTAAAGGCTTGTCGGAAACGACATGCGTGATGTACAACAGACTTCTTGTGTTCGGAATTTATTTGATACATATAGATTTCCCGCCTTGATTTGTATAAAAGTGAAAATTAAATAAATCTCAAATCATTAGACATTTTGAAAGGATTATTGGAAATACTACAATGAAACTTATTCAAATAAATATGACATGCTTCTTCTTCACAGGAAGCAAGCTGAAATCTGATACTAAACTCACGTTTCGAGATATTAATAATAAAAAAATATCAAACTGTTTTGTATTGTTTAGTATTTTTCTTCACAGTATTATTTGTTGTCGAACCCATGCATCCTTACGTTTCCGTCATTGTAAAATATCCTGACACGTCCGATCTCCCAGCCGTCTGTTGTTTTCTGTTCGTCGATGTAGAACGGTGCACTGACCACGAGGTCTGTCAAACTGTCACCATTGAAGTCGGAAACGACCAACGTGTGACCGAAGTAGGCTCCTACTTGTGTGCCCGTAAGATTAAGGTAGGCATTCATCGTAGAGTCAAAGATGGATACCTGAGAGAGATAGAGATGATGAAATGTAATATTTGTTTTTAGAGCGAAAAGAAAATTAGAATGAAACTTCTGTCATGTACATGTGCAAACTTTGCATTTATGAAGAGAGCCACTTCAAGATCGACAAATTATTGTTGAGAGCCAAGATGCACGTACGTGTAAGCATGCAGTTCCTTAAAAACCTGGCGTCCACTACGGCGCGGACAAGACGCAGAATGCAAAATTATTAAATTCATTCAGCAACCTATCCGCATATTCTTGAAAGATTACGTTCACTTTATCATTCCTAAACACTTACGGGCATTTCCGCACTTTCGGGAGAGGGCAAAATTTCCTCGTCCAAATTTTTGTCGAGACCAAAATTTGGACGCGGAAATGAACTTCCTGACACCATCGGCAACGTATCTGCATTGTCGTGCGGACATCGTCAGGACATCGTCAGGACATCCCGCCTTTCTTCAACACTTCCCGCCTCCTCCGCAAACGCTCATGAAAGCCTCCGCGGTGCGGACAGCTTTGCAAATGTCGGCCAGCAAGCATATGAGAGAGAAAAAGACCAAAACAAAGTCGGCGCCGAATTTATAACCATGCATTAATTCCTGATATCTAATTGGTTGTCGGAAAATCATCCTGATTGTCCTAGTCCGTGATTTTACAACTCCTGGTGTGATCTGAGATGTGTCCGCGCTGTCCTGCTACGATCAGCATTTCCCGCGGCATTTCGCGACCATCCCAATTGATTCATAGGCATGACTGGGATGTAACAAAGGTTATTTTAAAACCCAAAAGAAAATCTTCTCCTTAAAGTCCCTTTGACACCGGGCCTGCGTAGAGTTGCGTAGTGCGGCGTACCGACTACGCCAAACTTACGCTGCCCTACGCTGTGCCTACGCTGGCATGCGTGGCAATACACCGAAGGACGCAAAGGGGTACACGAGATGGACGCAAAAATAAAAACATGTTTAATTTTCTTGCGTACTTTTCAGCGTAGAGCACTGGGCGCAGAAAGTACGCAGTTTTTACCCAAGTCTACGCAATACTACGCTACTGTACGCCATTCTTACGCGATAGTACGCTACCCTACGCCGACGAAAAATCCTTTGAGGCTGGCGTAGTGTTATGTATGTGTTACGTTACCATACGCCATGGCGCGCCAACCTGTGCATAACCTACGCAGGGACTATGCCGATCCAGCGCGTAATATCGGGTACTCTGTACGCCGCACAACGCAATTCTACGGAGGCCCGGTGTGAAACGGGCTTATGAGACTCACCAAAGAGATCTTTAATCACTATCTAAGATTATATTTCTAAGCAAAAATAATGAAAAGTTACTAGATATCTTTTCTTTAAAGAAGCAGATTTTACGGGGTTTGCTCGCTATTTATAAGGACAGCTATTCATAGAAAACAGCTATTCATTTAGTCACGCGTTATGGATAGCGGTCCTTATGAATAAGTGGTCATTGTGAATAGCGCTCTTTATGACTAGAGAGGTTACCCCGATTTTACACATTATGAAACTACATGCTAAAAGACCATAAGTATAGTCTGACTCTCAACTTACTATGCCGATCATGCCGAGTATACCCCTTGCACGCGGTATTCCTACTGCGTACTCCGATCTGGAATCGCCTTTGAAATCACCAAAAGCCACTGCGTAACCTGTACGAAGTAGAAGAGTGTAATATTGTGTCATTACTCTAAATATGATTTCCCTGTGAAGTAATGTTGATGAATCATAGTTACATAATGGTTACATAATTCAGAGACCAGGCATGGGACGTAAATTCAAACAGCGCCAACGTGCACTACACACGTGTAAAACATATTATAGGATTGAGTAGAACCGTGCTCTCACACTAGAGGTTTGGTCAGAGTCGGTTCATGTTGGTCATTGTCGGTTAAGTGACCGTCTTGACCGTTCTGGACCGTAATACTGTCGTAATAAGGCCCTAGTAGACAGTACAAAAACCGTTTTAAGAACCGTACTACAAACCGTATAGTAACTGACGATATGTTTTTAACATGTTCAAAACTTCCCTTTTGACCGACTGATCCAGAATAACCGTAGTAACTCGTATAACGACCTTACACCAGCCGTTATAAGAGCTGAACGTTAGTACGGTCAAACTCGGCCAAAAACTGTCTTTAGTGAACTAGTACGGTCATGTGACGGTGACTACTACAGTCCATTTTTTTGTAAGTTTTTGGCCGAGTCCAACCGTGGGGAATACGATAAAAACTACTTTCGAAAAAATAAACTCAAGGGCAATTTCAAAGACCTATTGTGCTACCCATAGAAATCAGGTTCGGATTATGTAATACGCCATTGTAATGTTCGCACATTTCTAAAGGTGATAGACAGGGGTATTGAAATTACCTTCGTTGATTTTTCGAAAGTAGTTTTTAACGTGTTGCCCGGGGTTATTTATTTGTTTGAGACGACCCATGACGGTCGTGATACGGTGTGTTACGGTCCATGGCGGTCGAGCTTCGGTCTTGCTACGGTCTACAACGGTCTAGTACGGTAGTACTTGGTTCATTACGGCCAAGTACGGTCAACAGACTGTCACGTGATCAACCGTATGTAATCACATCTGTGCGCGTCGGTCTGTTCAGACTTTACTACGAATTTAAATCGCTAGGTACACGAAGTTCTACACAACACTGAAAATTAAAGACCAATGAGAAAGCCAACCACAGGGGAGGAGAAGGCGAAATCCCCACACCCTCCCCTCCTGCTGGAGACGACGAACACAGTTAGGAATGGGAAGTGCATGCCATCAATCCTGACCTAGAGGAGGAGGGTCAGGAAGAGGAGGAGGAAGAGGGAGGGGATGGGGAGCCTGCTGCTGCTGCTGCGTCTGGTTCTGCTTCTAGGAAGGGGAAGGAAAAGGCCTATGCTATTACACAGAAGCAGAAGATGATTTGCTAACTGGTTGGAGAAAACCCACTGCCTCTACAACAGGAGACAACACGATTACAAGAATAACACCAAGAGAACAAGACTGTGGAACGAGAAGGCTGCAACATTATGAGACCTGTAAAGCCAAGCAGCTTCTCAACTTCTGGAAGACAGTCATGTTTGGGGAGGTGACTGATGTAGCCAAGCAGGAAGATAAGGGCTTATAAGGTTCAAAAGGCATGATAACAAAAATAAAATTGTGCTGAAAGTTGCAAAAGTGTATAGTGGTAGTGTCTCTTCGAAATTAGCGTATGAGACCGTCGTAGACCGTTGTAGACCATTGTTGACCGTTACAAACCTTTTGACATCGTTACACACCGTAATAACGACAGTTGCAAACCGTAAAAGACCGTTACATATCGTAGTAACGACCGTTACAAACCGTTACAGACCGTAGTAAAGGACCGTGACAGATCGTTACTGTATCGTTGTATAACCGTTACAAACACCCGACCGTCAATGTGTGGGACGGACATGTAACCAACTTCAACCATCATAACCGTAAGTATATCGTAGCTCTAGTTTGAGAGCACCTTGAAAAACCCGCTATCCCCAGACGAAGCCCTGAGATTGTTGTGCGGGGAGCCGTCGAGATATGGCAGAATGGCAGTGTGGCGGTGCATATAGCCGTGATCTAGCGTTCTTTCATATATTTACATTAACATTCACAAGGAAAACATGGATGGAATATGAAATGATCTCGCACATGTATCTCTTGGAGAACAATGTGAAACTATTGAACATGTTCTAAGATAATTTTCTTTCTGCTACCACGCAGAACGTAAGCTTTAAAGCGCTATTACATGATTGGTGGCAGTATCATTTAATTGATCGAAAATTCCTCCTTCATTCATAATTATGATAATGATATTTATTTTGCCCTATTAAATGCTAAACGTTGATATTTTTCATACATTTTTCAGGAATGGTTGTTTTATCGCGTCCATTTTAAAACAGATAAATAACAATTCAACTACTTTCATGACTGTGTACAATAAATATTGGTCAAAACGTTTTTTTTTTAAATTGAGCCCGGGTCCAACTACTACTGCTACCACCACTACTATAATAATTTATAATACTAATACCGCTGCTGCTACTACTACTACTACTACTACTAATAATAATAATGATAAGAAGAAGATGAAGGAGAAGAAGAAGAAGAAAAAAAAAAGAAAGAGAGGAAGAAGAAGAAGAAGAAGAAGAAGAAGAAAAAAGAAGAAGAAGAATAAAAGGAAGAAGAAGAAGAATAAAAGGAAGAAGAAGAAGAAGAAGAAGAAGAAGAAGAAGAAAAAGAGGAATATTCATATACATGTCGCACCTTCTCAGTAAGATACAAATAAATATAACAAACCTCGGTAACTATCGTCAAAGATCACAGGTCCCTCATTAGTACGCCGTTGACCCTGAAGATCTGTACCTGTGACCCATATTTGACCTTGGCAACAAAAAGGATAAAAACCAAGAACATTACAAATGTTGTCAGGTACTAGTATATCAAATAAAAATTCATATTTTTTTGCATACTTATACGCCGCTAACCCTTTTGTCACTTTAGTCTGCTAATCTGTATTCTTTGTCTTTCAATCTATCTCTCTTCCCCTTTCTCGCTATATATATATATATATATATATATATATATATATATATATCCATGGTGTACCTGCTCAATCCGACCTTAGGTTTCGTGCCTCTCTCAAGACACTCCTCAGGGATAATGAGCTTGGCTTTGGTGTTCGGCATCTGCGATGCTTTATATATATATATACACTCAACCAACAAAGTAAGTTTCCCCTAGCATTTTTGGATATTTCTCAAAAAGTATTTTACCGATTTTCATAATTCAAACGGGAATGGATAGGAAATTTTATTACTCATAACATGAATGGCATATCATTGCCACCAGATATCATTATTGGTGTGAAAAAAATGCATTTTATGTCAAAATGCATGGGAAAAAAAAGTTGCACTTAAGGTTATATGAAGCATATTGTGTACATTTCCTATGCAAGTTAGCAAATGACCTTTTTAAACTGTTATGTAATTCTCAGGAATTTCTTCAGGTACAATATGCTTCCCTATTAAACTGTATGCTCATGAAAAGAAAGAGATAGAGAAATATGCAATAAACCATGCTTAAAAGTTCAGAATCATGAGTGATTGTTTGATTATTTGTCTAAAAGTCAATGCAAATCACTAAAGTGCAACTTTTTCCCCCATGCATTTTGACATAAAATGCATTTTTTCACACCAATAATAATATCTGGTGGCAATGATATTCCATTCTTGTTATGAGTAATAAAATTCCCTATTCATTCCGTTTGAATTATGAAAATCAGTAAAATACTTTTTGAGATATATCCAAAAATGCTAGGGGGAACTTACTTTTTGGGTTGAGTGTATATATATATATATATATATATATATATATATATATACATGTATAATGCGAAAGGAAATGAGAGAATAATGGTTGCGTAACTTAAATCAATGTTCCCCAGAAGAATTACAGTCAGACCGCAGGTCGTATGCAAATGAGCAAAAATCGCGCATTTTATTTCCAGTGCCCGAAGTGGACTCTCTCCCTGCACCCAGTCGGCTGTATCGCATGGTCATTTTTAAGTTATGTTCTTCAATAAATATTAATGCTGTGCTCATTAGACTTTCTGCAAAAATAAATGAATAGTTTACCAACACAGGGATATTTTGTTTCAGTCAGAATTTTAGAAAGAAGTTGTTTAAAATAACTGATGAAATAGTCATACAAAAGCCTTTTTTTCACAAGATTTCAAGTTGTTAAAAGAGCCGCCATCAAGACACATATGTATGGAAGCGCTGGAATATCATCTTTTTCATCGTTACATTCAAAACATCGATAAATTTATGACAGAGTCAGGATCCAGCAATATTCAGCCGCAGATCATCCGTTGTCAAGACCATGGTCAAGACCATAGAATCTTAGCCTTGTGATTGGTAAGCGAGCCACATGTAACCAAGTGCGCGTTGAATGAAACAATGCGCAACCTGTTGCTTCATCCTTGCGCAAGCATGCGCATAGCTGTTGCCTAGCTGTGAGAAAACATCTTGCGTGGTGGTAACCAATCGGAATGCTGGAATTGACTTTTTTAAAGACAAAGTGTGTACACTGGTTACATATTGCTGGATACTGACCCTGTCATGAAGTGCACATTAATGTTATTTCAATCTTTGGAAAGTACAGAAAATGCCCTTTACGCTCATGTCAAATTTGCCTTGGCTCACAATAAAACTATGGTAGCTTTGGCCAGATGTATATTTCATTTCATTACCATTTTTTGTCATAAAATGAACACCATTTTTTACCAATTTCGTCTTTTATTTTGAAATCAATAAAAGCATGTCACAAATCTCTGATCCCTCTTATTTTATTTGATGTATAACTCATGACAATTGGTGAATGATAAGTAGTCTATTCAATAGTTTGCAAATGAGATGTTCCTGACTGTTCTTGCTCATTATGTATTCATAGTCAGGCAGAACTGGAAATAAAATAGCGCGCTTTTTGGGGACCTGCGGATTGGCTGATTAATTAATTATTTACAATGTGTGAGAAATTTGTTCTAATACTATTACATTGGCAACTCTCGTTGGTAAATTTACATATGTGAGAAATCAATAGACCTGTTTACTAAGTGATTCAACTTTATGGACGTTTCTTTCCTGGGGACCTAGTAACGAGGTATTCCATTAACCTGTTATTAATGAATGAACAACCTTTGTCAAGAACAACCTTTGTTTCAAAAGTATGCATAAAATTTGAATAACTTAGTAAACAGGTCTATTGAATCGATTGAGAGAATTAATTCTAATACATGAATCCGCCTTGGATCTAGCTAGGCATGCGGCTTTTCACTGTTCAGTACTCCCCTGTCCCTCAAAGAAAAGGAATAAATTAACTGCGAAGAGGTTGCAGGGGCTGCCTGTCGGTGTTTGTGCCTGGTGTAGCCGAAAATCACTCAACCCGCCTCCGTGGTCTAGTGGTTAAGGCGTTTGGCGTACACTGCCAAAGACCCTGGTTCGACTCCCGGCGGAGACAGTTTTTTGCAAACCCTGCAGTTATTTCCACAGAAAGGAAGTCAGTAAGGAGGATGAACAATGAATTCAGCTAAACAAATTATTTCCCTCAATCAATTCAATTGATATCTCATATATATATATACAACAAAAAAGTAACCCCTCCCTAGATCAAAATGGCGTAACTTTTTAACGAAAAGATTTTGAGCAAAATAACTTGGCAGGAGTGTTCCTACATTTATTGACTAACTTTTCTGTGAAAATGAGACTGAAATCCATTGAGTCATGCATGAGTGAGCAAACATTAAAGGAAAAATTGTCACTTTTTAAAAGTCACAAGCGTCATTTTGGGTATTCTGTGAAACAAGATTTTAGCGAATTATGTTTCTGGTGCATGTTTATGTGTTGTTGCTTATTATCCATCGCTTGACCCCCTCACACATAAACCAACACTTTTCTCATGATTATGGTTGGGTGAGCACAATTAAAAAAAATCAACCTTCGTGAATTTGAAATTGCAAAATCCATTTAGCTTATTGAAAACAAAATAACTCCATATATTTTTACCAAAATGTTTCATCGCATGTTGAGTGAACATAAGAGCTTGTCATCGTGTCATAGTTGAGTGAGCACACTTTAAAAATCGCGCAAGAATTGCTAAAAGGTACTGTCCCAGACGTAAATAATCATATCTGATTGATACACGTCTATGGCAAGCCTAATGCCCAATAAGTCAGATAAACTCAGTTTTTCGCCGATAAACTGAGTTTTTCGCCGATAAACTGAGTTTTTCGAGCGATAAACTGAGTTTTTCGAGCGAAAAACTAAGTTTTTCGAGGGAAACTCTGCATATCAACTGATAAACTTAGTTTTTCACGATAAACTAAGTTTTTCACTCGAAAAACTTAGTTTATCACCGATAAACAGGGTTTTTCTCGATAAACAGAGTTTTTCATTTGATATGCAGAGTTTCTCTCGATAAACTCTGTTTATCACTTGAAAAACTCGGTTTTTCGGTGATAAACTAAGTTTATCGGCGAAAAACTCAGTTTTTCGGCGATAAACTAAGTTTTTCAATTGATAAGCAGAGTTTCTTGATAAACTAAGTTTATCACTTTGAAAAACTGTGTTTATCGTTTGATAAACATAGTTTTTCGAAAAACCCTGTTTATCACTTCGATAAACAGGGTTTTTCGAAAAACTATGTTTATCAAACGATAAACACAGTTTTTCATTCGAAAAACTATGTTTATCAAACGATAAACACGGTTTTTCGGAGATAAACTAAGTTTATCGGCGAAAAACTCTGTTTATCAATTGATAAACAAGGTTTTTCGAAAAACCCTGTTTATCAAACGATAAACAGGGTTTTTCGATATGCAGAGTTATTGTGAATTTACCGCGAGTGGGCGCTACAAAAGTACATAAAGAAGCTGGCCTGTGAGCATCGAACTCAAACATAGTCAGCAAAATGCCTTCTTGTGAAGCCATCAACTGTACCGATCGACTTCTTTTTATTTCATTTAATATATCTTCTTCTCTTTCACAACAATGGCAGGAAAAGATAGAAGAAAAGTAAAAAAAAAAAAGAAATACATAGGGAAAGAGAAGGGGATAGATCAAATGATAAACACCCAAAAATACATATGGAAAGGGGAGACGATGACAGATGGAAGGAAAAACAAAGAAATATATAGGGAAAGGGGAGAGAAAAGATGAAAAGAAAAACAAAGACAGACATAATGATAGAGAAGAGCATGGATGGAAGGAAAAACAAAGAAATACATGATGAAAGCGAAGAGAATAGATAGAAGGAAAAACAAGGAAATATAAAGAAGGGGGAGAGGATAGATGGAAGGAAAAACAAAGAAATCCATAAGGAAAGAGAAGAGGATAGATGGAAGGAAAAACAAAGAAATCCATTAGGAAAATGAAAGAGGATAGATGGGAGGAAAAACAAAAAATACATAAAGAAAGGGGAGACGATGATAGATGGAAGAAAAAACAAAGAAATCCTTAAGGAAAGAGAAGAGGACAGAATGAAGGAAAAACAAAGAAATATATAGGGAAAGGGGAGAGAAAAGATGAAAAGAAAAACAAAGACAGACATAATGATAGAGAAGAGCATGGATGGAAGGAAAAACAAAGAAATACATGATGAAAGCGAAGAGAATAGATAGAAGGAAAAACAAGGAAATATAAAGAAGGGGGAGAGGATAGATGGAAGGAAAAACAAAGAAATCTATAAGGAAAGAGAAGAGGATAGATGGAAGGAAAAAAAATCCATAAGGAAAATGAAAGAGGATAGATGGGAGGAAAAACAAAAAAATACATAAAGAAAGGGGAGACGATGATAGATGGAAGGAAAAACAAAGAAATCCTTAAGGAAAGAGAAGAGGACAGAATGAAGGAAAAACAAAGAAATATATAGGGAAAGGGGAGAGAAAAGATGAAAAGAAAAACAAAGACAGACATAAGGATAGAGAAGAGCATGGATGGAAGGAAAAACAAAGAAATACATGATGAAAGCGAAGAGAATAGATAGAAGGAAAAACAAGGAAATATAAAGAAGGGGGAGAGGATAGATGGAAGGAAAAACAAAGAAATCTATAAGGAAAGAGAAGAGGATAGATGGAAGGAAAAAAAAATCCATAAGGAAAATGAAAGAGGATAGATGGGAGGAAAAACAAAAAAATACATAAAGGGGAGACGATGATAGATGGAAGGAAAAACAAAGAAATCCTTAAGGAAAGAGAAGAGGACAGAATGAAGGAAAAACAAAGAAATATATAGGGAAAGGGGAGAGAAAAGATGAAAAGAAAAACAAAGACAGACATAAGGATAGAGAAGAGCATGGATGGAAGGAAAAACAAAGAAATACATGATGAAAGCGAAGAGAATAGATAGAAGGAAAAACAAGGAAATATAAAGAAGGGGGAGAGGATAGATGGAAGGAAAAACAAAGAAATACATAAAGAAAGGGGAGACGATGATAGATGGAAGGAAAAACGAAGAAATCCATAAGGAAAGAGAAGAGGATAGATGGGAGAAAAAACAAAGAAATACATAAGGAAAGAGAAGAGGACAGATGGAAGGAAAAACAAAAATATATAAGGAAAGAGAGGAGGATAGATGGGAGGAGAAACAAAGAAATACATAAGGAAAGAACAGAGGATATATAATTTAATGTATTTGTTTTTCTTCCTTTCATCTATCCTTTTCCCTTTCCTTATATATTTCTTTGTTTTTCCTCTTCTATATCCTCTCCCCTTTATTTATGTATTTCTTTGTTTTTCCATCCAACTATCCCCTCCCGTATCCTTATATATTTCTTTGTTTTTCCTTCCATATATCATCTCTTTCCATACGAATTTTTCTGTTTTTCCTTTCATCTACCTCCTCTCCCCTTTTTTGATGTCTGTCTTTGTCTTTTCTCTCCCCTTTCCCTATATATTTCTTTGTTTTTCCTTCCATCTGTCATCGTCTCCCCTTTCCATATGTATTTTTTGGTGTTTATCATTTGATCTATCCCCTTCTCTTTCCCTATGTATTTCTTTTTTTTTTTTACTTTTCTTCTATCTTTTCCTGCCATTGTTGTGAAAGAGAAGAAGATATATTAAATGAAAGAAAGAAGTCGATCGGTACAGTTGATAGCTTCACAAGAAGGCATTTTGCTGACTATGTTTGAGTTCGATGCTCACAGGCCAGCTTCTTTATGTACTTTTGTAGCGCCCACTCGCGGTAAATTCACAATAACTCTGCATATCGAAAAACCCTGTTTATCGTTTGATAAACAGGGTTTTTCGAAAAACCTTGTTTATCAATTGATAAACAGAGTTTTTCGCCGATAAACTTAGTTTATCTCCGAAAAACCGTGTTTATCGTTTGATAAACATAGTTTTTCGAATGAAAAACTGTGTTTATCGTTTGATAAACATAGTTTTTCGAAAAACCCTGTTTATCGAAGTGATAAACAGGGTTTTTCGAAAAACTATGTTTATCAAACGATAAACACAGTTTTTCAAAGTGATAAACTTAGTTTATCAAGAAACTCTGCTTATCAATTGAAAAACTGAGTTTTTCGCCGAAAAACTGAGTTTTTCGCCGATAAACTTAGTTTATCACCGAAAAACCGAGTTTTTCAAGTGATAAACAGAGTTTATCGAGAGAAACTCTGCATATCAAATGAAAAAACTCTGTTTATCGAGAAAAACCCTGTTTATCGGTGATAAACTAAGTTTTTCGAGTGAAAAACTTAGTTTATCGTGAAAAACTAAGTTTATCAGTTGATATGCAGAGTTTCTCTCGAAAAACTTAGTTTTTCGCTCGAAAAACTCAGTTTATCGCTCGAAAAACTCAGTTTATCGGCGAAAAACTCAGTTTATCGGCGAAAAACTCAGTTTATCGGCGAAAAACTGAGTTTATCTGACTTATTGGGCATTAGGCTTGCCATACACGTCTGTAAAAACCCAATTACACACACACACACTAAAATGTACTTTTAATACAGCATAAGAAATGACCCTTGTCACTTTTGAAAGTGTCATTTTTGCCTTTAATGGTCGCCCACTCATGCATGACTCGATGGATCAATCTTATTTTTACATGGAAGTTAGTCAATAAGAGTAAGAATAGTCTTGCCACGTTATTTTGCTCACAACCCTTTCGTTAAGAAGTTACACCAAGTTGATTAAGGGGGAAGTTACCTTTTTTATTGTGTTTATATATATTTACATGTATTTATCAAAATACATGAGTTTATCCCCCCCCCCCCCCCCCCCCTCTCTCTCTCTGATCAAAAATCTCTATCTCTCTCCCAACTCCTCCCAAGATCATACTTGAATCACCTCTCCCTTTCATCTCCCGTTCTGGTCTATCCCCTTTTGTTAGTATCCCCACCATACACCCACCCCCCCCCCCCCCCCACACACACACACACACTCTCCCCCCTCTTTTTTCTCTCTCTTCTTTCTCTCCCCCTCTCTTCCTTTCTATCTGTCTGTCTCTCCCTTCCCCATCTGTCTTTCTCTTCTTTTGTTATCGCACGGGAATCCCACATTAGATGTACAACTTCCCTCTGCATTTGAACAAACTTTTCAACATGTTTGTTAACCTGTTGATATCGTTTAAATCCTCCCTTTGGCATTGTATTAAAGAAAACAGAATTGGGATTTTCTCGTTCTTACCTTGCCAAAAGAAGCTTCCTGGCGCACCGATCAAAATCTCATCCTGTTCGGGAAAAAGAAAATACACATTTTATTTGCGAATGTCAATTCTGAATGTCGGATGACGGCATTGTCATAATTTCACAGAAAACACAAAGACCATAGTGGTTGATTTGCGCAATTCTCGGGACTCTGAATGATTCTTTTTTTTTGTTGATAAGCAGCATGCATGGTACGGGGAAAGTTTGAATCAAAAATGATTATCGCTAATATCGTTTGTCTTAATAATCTATATCGGAATAAGTCTCCTCTCATTCAGTGTGTACGCACACCCTTGCGTGTTATGTCTATCGAAGTGGAATGATGTCACCATAACGTTGCACGCAATAAACCGATACTGTGCGGAGTGATTTAGGGGTGACAAATTTCACGATCAATGCTTTAATAATGCTTTAATAAAACACAATTCTTGTGTTATTATTAATCGATTTGTTTGTACAAGTTTCCTTACTTCCCCACCTTTTGGTACCCACGGGTGGGGAATGGTTCTTAGAGGGTTGGGAGGCACTTTTAAGGGCTGACGTCCCGTCCATATTTTATAAATTCATTATTAAACATTGAATTTCCGGAGGGAGTAATAATTCTGCCAACCCATGAAGCTGGTTTGTAGCTTCATGCCCAACCCATACCCTTTACCTGTGAAGGGGAGAAACCTCAATTTGTGTATTGCCAAAGAACAACGTGACGTGTATACTCCAAGGCCATATCCGCATGTATGGCTTGAATGAACATGTTATTCGTTCGCACATCGCACTTGCACATGTACGGGTACTACATGTATGTTTTCCCGTATAGAGTTACATCATTTGTAGTTTCATGGTTACATACACACAGTTTAGTGTGTATGTAACTCTATGGTTTCACGGCGGTCGCCGGGGGGGGGGGGGGATGTCTCAATGAGGCCGGTACGGTACATCATCCACGTGGGAATGGATTTAAAAAGTGTACCTTTTCAGCAATACGTGCATAACACGGGTTACGCGTTTAGGGTATCAAAAAAGCGAAAGTCAAGAAAAAGACTAATAACAAGAAGATCCGCAGAAGGAGGGGGGGGGGGGGGGGATAGTTCGGTAATGTGTTCAAAATTAGGTTACATTTCTTTTACGATTCCTTTTTGGCTAAAAAGAAGTCTATGATGATGATGTAGGCCTAAATAGGTTGTAAAATACCAAGCAAGATATAAAAGCGCCGTTAATGGTATAAAAATAGGGGATAGACGGGTTTCCCTGTTTAGGGTATCAAAATCTGCCCCTACTTCAATCTGCTTTTTAATTCAGCAAGTGATTTACGCGGATAATGTACAGGTCTCAATGAGATATCCCCTGGGGGCATCGATTTGGATCGATAAACTTTTCTGCCTTTTATTTGCGAAAATTCGGCTCCAGGGAGTCCGATTTATGTAAGCATGCCATTACTTTCTAAATTGAACTTTCAACAGTTTTTTTTTTTTTTTTTTTTTTTTTGGAGGGGGACTGTTTTTTCTGTGCTACAATTTCTTTATGTGGGGGGGGGGGGGGGGGCATGTAACTGTTAAATGTAAAATATATATATATATCATGGAAGCATATATACTAAGGTAAACTTCCTTTTGCGACAGCCTCCCAAAATGAAAACAATATATAGGGTCAGGGTTGGTTAGGGTTAGAGTTTAGGGTTAGGGTTTAGGGTTTACGTAACCGCACACTTGGGTGTCGCATAAGTCAACTAAATTGACATGAATGGGGAAAATGGCCTTTATACCGTTGGAAAGATGTTATTGTATATCCCCTCAAATTATATTATTCACTTCCTTATGACAGACTAAACCGATCTGTAGACACCATTCGGGGGAGGGGAGGTGTAGGAGATCACGTCACTTAGGAATATCGGTTGCCACGGTGTAAAGAAGGAGCCCCTCCCCCACAACCAAACCAACCAAAATTTCTTTCGAAAATATTTCCACTATAATATGGATACGTATAGGATATTACTCCCGTCTACCCTCGCGCTGGGGGTGACGGGAGGGTAGTAGGGGAAAGTCAATCCGTCGGTCCTCCCAAGACCCATTTAGGGGGCCATAATACCCCTGAAAAAAAAATGACAATAAATTCTTTTCCCCTCATTTTTGCATCCTTTACGAGGGACGTACCGCTAATTATGCACGTTATGTTTTCATGGCCTTAATTCTCTGAGTATTAAACCACAGAAACATGGAAAGATCAAATCGCTCCCTCTCGGTCTATGCATGGATATTCTTCTCGAACATAATTATATCCATATCATTTAGTCTGCATCAAGATGAAAATGTATTTTCTACAGAACTCATGCAAGCTTTGGATAAATAACACATACTCACATGTTGTAAATACTTCTTGGTAAAAAATAACTTTACCCGACATTTTTTTATTCACTTGATTATTGTGACAAATACACGTTACGGTGATTAATCATAAACACAGCTAGCGCCCGTGGATGTCCACGGGCTGCTTCTGCTAGTATATATATATATATATTATTATGACGTCAATAATATTGCGTCATAATGCTCTTTTATGCGCTTAACCAATGAACGCTGTTATCAAACTTTACGCCTAAATGCTTAGTATCACCTGCGCACCTTAATGGTTGTCATGACCACGCTGAGATTGCGTTCGCTTATAATAACAACATCTTTGTTATTATTTGTATAATCTTGCATTGTTAGTTTATATCCCTAAAGAAGGGGGAAGGCCCCCGAAAATTCGGATTTAATAAATTTTCTGTTGGCAATCAATGCATTTCTACTGTGTTCTACTTGTTATATATATATATGTATATATATATATATATATATATATATATATATATATATTTATATATATTCCTGTATATTATTATACTTTATTGACTATTGTATTGTGCTGTTACTTGATTTATACCAATAACTTCGGATTGGCCCTGGCATCGCTGGAAAAACTAAAAATTTCTAAACCTGAAACTATTTAACTTTTGTTGAGTTATTATTATAAATTAATGCATAATGGGCGTTATTACGGTTGGCCCTGGCATCGCTGGAAAAACTAAAAATTTCTAAAACTGAAACTATTTAACTTTTGCTGAATTGTTACTATAAATTAGTTTTAGAAATTGTTAGTTTTTCCAGCGATGCCGGGCCAGTCGTAATAATTATTTATTGGTATAAACCAGGTAACAGTACAATTGTCAATAAAGAATAATAGTATACAGGAATATATATATATATATATATATATATATATATATATATATTCCTGAGACTGTAAATGGACTCATTGACAGCAAGAGGCTCCCCAAGGAAGCTGCACATCTCATCCAGAAGAACCCTAAATGAAGCTGCACATCTCATCCAGAAGAACCCTAAATCTGCTATCTTCTACATGCTGCCCAAGATACACAAAGTGGGCAATCCCGGGCGACCCAAATTTTCCACAATCAACTGTCCCACCGAGCTCATTAGTGAGTACCTCGATAGCATCTTCTCGCCCATTGTACAGAGTCTTCCCACTTATGTCCGAGATTCTTACCAGATGATCCAAATACTTGAGACCATCGATCTACCAGAACACGGAGACAGGTACCCTTTCACATTGGATGTGAAATCCCTTTACACCAACATTCCTCGATCTGACGGCCTTACTGCTATTCGTTCCTTTCTACGGAAAAATCAGTCGCCCGACAGACCTGATGATGATATCATCTTACGTCTTCCTGACCTCGTTCTCACTCTGTCTGCATTCAACTTCAACGGGAAATACTACAAGCAGAAGAAGGGTGTTAAGATGGGCACCAAGATGGGACCTTCATACGCTTGTTTGTTCATGGGAAACCTCGAGACCGGCTTCTTGTCAAACTACGAAGGACCCCAACCTCTCCTTCTACGGAGATACATTGATGATTATCTAGGAATTGCTACCTGTGGCAAAGATGAAGTTCTGGCATTTATTGACAAGTTTAACAATGTACATCCGTCAGTTCAGCTTACCAACGAAGTGTCAGACGTTAGCGTGCCGTTCCTGGACCTCAATGTCACCATCAAAGGTACGGGCATCACCACATCAGTACATTACAAGCCTACAGATTCCCATGCTTACCTCAACTACAGATCTTCGCATCCGCCTGCATGTAAGAATTCCATACCCTTCTCGCAACTTTCTCGCATCCGTCGTCTGAAGATGACTTCATCCATCCAGCTGATGAGATGAGAGGGTTCTTCAAAGAACGTGGGTACCCAGACCGGATCCTTGCCAATGCAACGCACAGAGTGATGTCAGCAACCCGTGCTGATGCACTTCAGTCAAAGGAGAAGGGTAACACATTGAGGAAGATTCCGTTTGTGGTAACTTACCATCCTACGAGTGAGCGTCTTGCCAATTCAGTAAGGGAGAATTTCCACATCGTAAGTGACAATCCGGCAACAAAGGAAATCTTCTCAGAACCTCCTCTGACGTCATACCGGAAGGACCGCAATCTCCGCCAACTCCTTGTTAGGTCCAAGCTCAGTTCTCCCATCTCCTGTACCGGATGTAGGCCTTGCAGCAGGCCGCGATGTAATACTTGCAGAGTGATATCCAACAGTTCACAGATTCAGGGATCCAAGGGTACTTGGAGGATCAACGGGAGGTTTACTTGTGTTACTTAGGATTGCATATATGCAATCAACTGTACGAAGTGCCAACATTTATACGTCGGCGAAACTAAGAGGAGGCTTGACGACAGAGTTCCTGAACATCTTCGCTCAATCAAGATCAAGTCTGCAGGCCTGCCTGTGGCACAGCATTTCAACCAGCCTGACCACAACATCGGGCATTTCTAAGTAAGCATCCTCGTCAGTGACTTCAAGTCAGAAGCGGTCAGGAAAGAGAGAGAGGAACGCCTCATCCACTATCTCGGCTCTCTCCAACCTGGGGGGATGAATGTCTCTTTTTACTCTTTTCCTACCGTGTGATTTTCTACGTTTTCTTTCTTTCTTTCTTTCTTGTCCCTTCTTTTCTTTTCTTTCCTTTTCTGTTTTCCTTCACCCTTTTTCTTTGACTCTTCTCTTCTTTTTATTTTCCTTTTCTGTTTTTTATTCTCCCTTTTCTGTCTCTTTTCCTCTCTTTCTCTCTATTTCTTCTCTCTAACTCTCTCTCTCTCTCTCTTCTCTCTAGTGCGCGCGATCTAGCTCTCTCTCTCTCTCTCTCTCTCTCTCGCTCTCTCTCTTTCTCTCTTCTCCCTCCTTTGCACTTTTGCTTTTGATGCGCTATGCGCTTATCCTTTAGCGCATTGCGCTTTGCTGATGCTGGATGCATTTTTTAATAAAGTCATCATTCCTGATGAAGCCCTATGGGCGAAAATTTGAATTCTTTCATCTCTTAACGGTTGTCTTATTCATCATTGACTTTTGCGCATTTTTCATCAACCGACGCAGGACACTTATATTTTATATTATATATATATATATATATACAAATTATGTATAACAATGCGCCCTCCCGGCTATTACCATAATGGCTTTATGGCAACACAAGGACTTGGGATATATATATTATATATACTCATAATGTTCCACGTATTGGCATAGGCTATGATGATATCAAAATAAAGGATGACTGAAATGTATTGATTGCCATTTACAGAAATTTTATTCTCCAAATTTTCGGGGGTCCTCCCCCTTCGTCAGGGAAAACGTGAAGTTTTCCCTGACGTTTTCCCTGACGAAGGGGGAGGTCCCCCGAAAATTTGGAGAATAAAATTTCTGTAATTGGCAATCAATGCATTTCAGTCATCCTTTATTTTGATATATTATATATATATATATATATATAAGTTAGGAAACTTGTACAAACAAATAGATTAATAATAACAATAGAATTGTTTTATTAAAGCATTTTTTTTTCTGACTTACGGGGTGACTTGCTTGCTTGCGTTAGATCATGCATTATTATGCCTATATAATGTCAGAATTTCAAGAATTAATTAGTTTTGTTTACCCAGGGTAGCGTCATCAGTACTAAATACTGTTTTCCCTGAGGGCCCTGCATATTACTACCCCGGCTTTATCACGGCAACCGTCAACACCGTAGCGCTCAGACATTCAAGGAATAAATCCTACCAGGTAAGCACTTATTACACTCGAGTATGGGAAATGTAGATTAATGTTTTGCCAAAGGACTATAGTTCCCTGGCAGAAATGGAACACCGTACCTTGTGCAGTCCGGTGACTTATCCACTAGACCACAAAACCTCTACTTTATTATAAACATTCTGATGACCTATCGTTTTTCACTTCCAATAACTATATGCTATCACATAAATATTCATAATGAAAGCAAAAAAAAATCAATGACACTTACCTCAGTAATATCTGCTGCTATTCCTGCCTCGCAATGGGTAATACCGAATACACTTCGTTCGCTTTCTGAAAATTAATGCCAAGAAAGCAACAATCAACTGAAACAGTAAACTTCTAGTTTTATTCAACAAGTTTAACGGAAATGCTGAATTCAATGATTCCTTTTTGATGGTTTATGCCCATCTTGGCAATTGCTTTTCTACTTGGGCAAATTTACAAAATTCTAAAGACGGCCTAAATTTACAACTGGCTATTTCATCAAGGTTTGGATGGTATATAGACAAATTACATTACACATTCTTTAGTATCATTTGCAGGTGCGTCGCTAAAGTTGACAAGGGAAGAATCGGTGGAATTATGAGAAGAAAAAAAAAAAAGAAGAAGAAGCTCAGTTGTCTCCCCGAAGTAGAGGCAAAATCAAAGTTTCGTAACACTAAATATGATAAAGATATATGCACAACAAATGATCGTTATTCAATGTCGCCTTGGAGTATAGGGATCAATTGAAACGCTGTCAGCAAATTTTGTTTCATGACATTTCCCTTAAAAACGAGAGTCTTACTACCCCTGTTGGTCCTGTCTTTTAGAGAATCGTGCGATTTATTCTATTGATATCAATCACAACTTAACTTTGGTTTGATATCAATCGCTAAAATAACGAATGTTCGATTGTAACTTCACGATAGATTGGAAGACCTCAGGTCGATTCGGATCAACTGAAACTTTATAGAAGAAGGGGCATAGATCATTAATGATGTTAGTCCAGTTAACAGCTCAGTAGCATAGGCAAATTGAAATAGATAACATTTCAACTGAGCAAAGAATCAGCATGGCTGATTGAGGAGTTTTTGAGCGGTGGGAGGATGGGGGCACAAATACCGGTCCAAATCTCTGACAAACAAAACAGAATAAAGGGTTCAGAAATAATTATAAGGGCAGTGGAGGAACTATAATTTTCTGGCGGGGGCATAAGCCCGACAAATCTCTGACAAGCAACAACAAAAAGTTATAAGGTATGCTTTGGGTTCAATCTTATGCCAAGGGGGGGGGGGGGGGGCACAGGAGGAACACAAATGTGTTCACATATTTTGGTCGATCGAAGGGCAAGTGCCCCATCTACGCCTCCTTGCTTCGCCATTGAGAGTAGTCCTCAAGATTTACAAGTTCTAAAATGCATTCTTACGTTCACTCGTTCGGCATGGTTCATAAACCTGAATGTTGGAGAAGTCACTGTTAGCCAGGAAGCAGCCCCCTATCGGCTCCCTTGCAGTGTTGACTGCATCCACTGGTCTGATAAACCAAGTGTACAACGGGCGACAGGCCTGCCATGTGAATAGAATAATGAGTAATGATAACTATGTCATTCCGTCATTTCTTAAATATAGCATATATAAAAGAATGTCCCTTCACGCTTTACGCTAAACCATTACATCATTATATCAAAAAATGAGGTATACACAACATAAAAATAGACATAATAATATAGTGACGAGTAATGTTATTACAATAACAATATATACTTTGATACTTAAATTAGGAGGCACGATGGCTCAGTGGTAGAGCAGTGCTCTCGTAACTGGGAGGACCCGGGTTCGAAACCAAGTGGATGCACTCGTGCCCTTTGTTTAGGCATTAATTTTCATTACCAAATCCCCTTATTGCTTACTTACAAGCATACACATGATTTCTTAGCAGTCAGGTAAAATAAACAATTTAACGTGAACGTTTGAATAGTTGTAATGCCTCATACAATCATTTCTTTTAAAAGAACAGTTCTCAATATAACAAGCAACGAAGTATGGATAAACGCTTCCAATCGAGTCCATTTCAAATGCCGAGGCTTCGTTTCGAACCCGGAACTTCCCGGTTTGAATGCCATATATAACTCCGACCACTATTATACGATAAATGGCTTATTGAGTGTAAAGTTACATTTTGACGCATATAGAGTTACATCATTATTTTGTAGCTTCACATACACAGTTTTGTGTCTACGTAACTCTATGATTTCACGACGGTCGACGGGGGGGGGGGGGGGGGGGGGATGTCTCACTGAAGAGCATAACCGGGTTACGCGTTTATGGTATCCAAAAAAGCAAAAATCAAGAAAAAGGATATAAAATTCAGAGATGATAAGAAGATCCGCGGAAGGGGGGGGGGGGGGGTGGAGGTAGGATTTGGAGTTTAGGGTTAGGGTTAGGGTTAGGGTTTACCTAACCGCACATTTGGGTGGTTGTCGCATAAGTCATTCCTATTATCAACAGCTGAATTGACATGAATGGGGAAAATGGCCTTCATACCGTTGGAAAGATTTTATTGTATATCGCCTCAATTAATTCCCTTATATGACAGACTAAACTAATATTTAGACACCATTCGGGGGAGGGGAGGGGTAGGAGATCACGTCACTTATGAATATTGGTTGCAACGGTGTAAAGAAGGAGCCCCCCCCCCCCCAAAAAAAAAAAAATAAATAAAAAAAAAAATAAATAAATAAATAAATTAAAAAAAAAAAATAAATAAAATAAAATAAAAAATAAATAATTAAAAAAAAAATCCTTCGAAAATATTTCCACTATGATATGAATACGTATATGATATTAATCCCTTCTTCCCTTCCAACTTTTCAATATAAGTGTACAAAGTAATAATGTTTTAACCAAAAATACGACATAATACACATTCATATGGTACATACATAGTTGGAGGACACACCTCTAAAAGCAAAAGCTTGAGGCGAGGGTACCCTTAGTAACATAATACATAATAAATATATAAAAAGAAATTAATTACATACAAAAAAAAAGAAAAACGATAACATTCCTTAACCGCTGAGCTTAATTGGAGGAAAAAAAGAAAAAAGGAAAGAGAGAGAAGAAAAGAAAGAAAAGAAAAAAAAAAGAGGGAGAAAGAGGGGAAAACGGGGAAGGATGGAGGTGCAACATACAATAAGTACGGATAAGAGATGTATTCACAAAGAAGCAGAGAGAAGAGAGGGAGAGAATAGACCCAAAGGAGGGTTAGGAAGAATCTTAAACCATATTATTTGTAAGATGAAGTGAAATGAAATGAAATGCTCGGGGTGACGGGATGCCAATGGAATGGGGGAGAGGGGAGGGGGGGGGGGGGGTGGTAGTAGTAGGGAAAAGTCAATCCGTCGGTCTTCCCAAGACCCATATAAGGGGCCATAATTCCCCTGAAAATAAAATGACAACACATTCATTTTATTTCATTTTTGCATCCTTTATAGGCGGGGGACGTACCGCTAATTATGCACGTTATGTTTTCATGGCCTTAATTTCTCTGAGTATTAAACCACAGAAACATGGCAAGATCAAATCGCTCCCTCTAGCTCTGTGCATGGATATTCTACTCGAATATAATTATATCCATATCATTTAGTCTTCATCAAGATGAAAATGTATTTTCTTCAGAACTCATGCAAGATTTGGATAAATAACACATACTCACATGTTGTACACTCTTAGAACAGGTGGTAAAATAACATGTGGTTAAACAGTTGTGGTAAGAATATGTGTCAAAATGTACACATATCTGTGTAGAAGCATGAAACAAGGGTACACAGCATGCGAGTTAAACGTTCACACCTGCACCGCGGTAAAAAAGAAACCCGATTCTGGTAAAACTTCGTTCACATGTCAAAATGTTACCCCATTTGTGGTAATCATCAACACACTTGGACACGATGACAAAAGAGAGTGGGCAAAATATACAGCTCCTCATTGTACCCTCCGCAATTGTTCTGGTGGAAGAACATCCCTTCATTGCTATTATGTAAAATAAGTAGAACCGTGAATATGCATGTGACACCTGTTCTACATTTTTTTACATAATAGCAGAAGCAATGAAAGGATGTTCTTTGGGGTTCTTTGTCTACCAGAACCAGTGTGGAAGATACAATGAGGAGCTGTACATTTTGTCCGCTTCTTTGTTTGCCATGTTCATAGTTCTATAGTGTGTGTATATAGGCGAGAAACGCAGCCGGGTACGACTCATCACATGCAGTGCAGTGGTGAAGCTACACTACAGTTCATCGTCTTCATGGAGTCCTTGCTGAGATCGTGGGGCATGCCAGCCGATGTCATCTCTTCATTTAATTGTAAAACATTCACATTTTCATTATATTAATTTTATTATTGCATCAGAAGCTATGTTATAGACCCAGAGCACATTTCAGAGTTGATTGCACATTGGAAGTGGATGATTGATGTTGCGTTCCGCCGCGAAGGCCGGCGGAGGAGACCCGGGCGGAAATTCCCGATTTACACGTGTGCACCAATACTTTCATAGCCAGCCAAAAATGCCATGCAATTAGCTCAATTTTTGTCCAGATTTATTCCTAAGTATCTATAGTGTGACGCCACCATTATAATATAATTATGTCTAAGTTATATGTAAATCATTTATGTGAAAATCAACCTTTCAGATCATGTTATATAGTTGGAAAGTCTGTTGTAACAATGCTTTTGTAGTTTTTGTTTTCCATTATTGAGATGCAAGTTTTAAGAAGAAATGCGTTTGTCAAAAATATATCAAAATGTTTGAAGTTAGTGTTTTTTTCCAACAAATTCACAAAACAAGAAACATACACATCCAGGTTTTCGCCGTTTTCTTTTGGAAAATTGACCAAATTGTAAAAAAAAAGAAGCTTGTATATTGTTACTTTTATTGTGATTGATCCACATTCCAGCATTTAGAGTATAATTGTATGTAAATTATATGTAAATAATTCAACCTTTCTGATCATATTTAAACTTTTTTTGGAACTTTTTCCATGCTTATTAAAATGCAAGTTTAACAAAACATAATTTTCATTGTGCATTTGTCTTGTAGTCTCAACTCATCCTGGTGTAGACATTTAGTGTAAAAAGTGACACATTGGGGTGTGGTAAAAAGTATGGGGTAAATTCTCTACCACTTAAGGGGTAAAATAATAACACAGCTGCGGGGTGAATTGTTACACAGGCTGGTAGTGGTTAAAAGTTGCACAGCATGGGGTAAACAAGGGAACATGGTCGTTTTGGGGTAAGATGTTACCCCACCCTTTGGTGTTAACATTTTACACATTAGATGTGTAAAACATAACACATGTATCAAACACAAAATCTAACCACTCATGGTGTGTAATGGTTTACACCACAGAGGACCATGTTCCCTTTTAACACATTTTGGTGTTATTTTTTAACACCAATGGGGTAACTTTTTTAAGAGTGTAAATACTTCCTTGTAAAAGAAATAACACTTTTTTTAATTCACTTGATTATTGCTACACATATACGGTAGAGTGATTAAACACAGCTAGCGCCCGTGGATGTCCACGGGCTGCTTCTGCTAGTCTACTTATAATAGACGTGCCATAGTCTATCTACTTCGAATGGTTCAAACACTTGGCTAGGGAAGCGAAGATCGTGGGGCAGAGTCTCTGCAGATATATCCTTTGACAATGCATGGGAAACAAAATGATGACAGATTTCTTATTGCATGTTAAAATGCACAATTGACATTCTTCATGAATAACTTTTTTGAATCCAAGTAGGCATGTTTGTTGTTGGAGATACATGTAGTGTCTCCATGTTGTCTCTGTTAATTGCATATGACATTGTAAACTTCACATTAAATACTAACCAGTATATTTCCATTTTCGCCACTGCTTTTAACGCTTGCCCCAAACCACTGTCCAGATTTGCTCGCTACTTGGTTGCCTTGTTCGTTGTAGTCGGTACCTGGAAAATAAAGGATTTTTTTTAGGGCAGGAATTTCTGCATTTATTGTCAAATCAAAATAATAACAAATTTACAAACAATTATAATAATAAATATACAACATAATTGTTCCAAAAAAAATGTGACAATTAAATAAGAATGACAATAGAATAAAGACATGATTATAAATCGAAATGAACAAGTAGAAAGAACAAAAATGCAGGGGCCAGCTATCTTAAGCAAAATGCTTGAATGAATAGCAGCCAGTGGAAAGGGCTACATGGAAACCATACTTAATATAAATGTCTATATCATAAAAGCGATGTCACTAACTGGAAAAAAAAAATATTTACTACAAAAAAAAGGGGGAAGGGAAGGGATTAAAGTGAAGTGTGTGCAAGTGGGTGCACGTGCAGGTGAGAAGTTTACGAATAAGTGGATAGCAAATACTTCTTTAACGAAGCTTTAAAAGAAAAAAGAGATACGGCGTGTTTAATATCATGAGGTAAATTGTTCCAAACATCTGGACCGTGATGTCTTATCGTTTTTTGGGCTATTATTAATTTTGGATTTGTTAGATGAAGATCTGATGAATGTCGTGTCGGGTAGGAATGGACATCTCTGTTGTAGATAAAAATATTATGAAAGGATATTGGTGTAGCGTTGGTGGAAAATTTATACATAAATATAGCAGTTTGGTAGGTGTGAATATCGTTAATTTTCAATGTTTTAAACTTATGAAATATAGGATCGGTGTGGGCTAAGTAATGAGAATGAGAACAGATACGGAGTGCTTTCTTTTGAAGACGCAACATAGTGTCTATATTCATTTTGTTACTATTTCCCCATACTATGTTACAGTACGATATATGTGACAAAATAAATGAGTTGTAAAGCATCAATAGCGATCTTTGAGAAAGATAATATTTGAATTTATATAAAATACCTATGCCTCTTGCTACCAACATGCTAATGTTACGAACGTGACTATTCCAAGTTACATTTGAGTCGATCAATATACCTAAAAATTTTGTTTCATGTTTTTCGGTAACGGGCATGTCATCAATAAAAATATTATTACGAAATACATGTGTAGAATTAATGTGTTTAAAGTACATGAAGTTTGTTTTGTTTATATTGAGGGAGAGTTTATTGGATTTAAACCACAATGATAATTTCTTTAGTTCTAGATTCAGAGTTGTAACAAGCATATTTAAATTTTGGTGTGAATAAAATATGTTAGTATCATCTGCAAATAAAACGTATGTTAGTAAAGGTGATGCATTGACAATATCATTCATATATATTAAAAACAGCAAGGGCCCTAAGATTGAGCCCTGTGGTACTCCACATTTCACAGTACATATATTAGATGATTTGGATTTGAAATTAACATATTGACGTCTATTATCTAAGTAGTCCTTAAACCAGGAAAGTACGATCCCTCTGATGCCATATGTCTTTAATTTACATAATAATATAGCATGATCCATTGTATCGAATGCCTTCGATAAATCCATAAAAACCCCAACAGTGTGCTCCTTTTTTGAAAATGAATCGGTTATTTTGTCGTAAAGTTGTAAGATTGCGTAGTCAGTCGAATGATTTTTTCTGAAGCCATATTGGTTGGGAATTAATAATTTATTCATATCCAAAAAAGAGTATAAACGTTTGTAAACAATTTTTTCAAGTATTTTAGAAAAGGTTGGTAACAACGAGATTGGGCGATAATTTGCGATACGGCATGGGTCATCTTTTTTAAATATTGGAATTATTTTGGCAAGTTTTAGTGAATTAGGAAAAATTCCCTGGGAAAGAGATAGATTGAAAATATGTGCCAGCGGGGAAGCCAGAAAATGAATAATTTGTTTTAATAGATATACACTTATTCCATCATGGCCACTAGATTTTGAAGGACTTAGAGATCGAACAATTTCTAAAATTTCATGAACATTCGTTGGATTAAAAAATAATGAGTGTTCGGTATGATTATTTAGATATTGTGAAAAATCATTATCATTAGTAACAATCTTTGAGGCCAATTTAGGGCCTACATTAGTAAAATATGTATTAAATGCTTCAGCAATAAGACCATTGTCTTTAATGGAATTTCCATTCTCTAAAAATTCAACATTTTGTATATTTTCTCTTTTTTTACCTAACATTTCATTAATTGTATGCCATAATGTTTTGTTATTGTCTTTATTGCTTTCAATTTTGTCAGAGAAATACGATTTTCGTGCTAAACGGATAACAGAAGTTAACCTATTGCGGTATTTTTTATATTTGTTTTGATGTGCCAAAGTAGGTGATTTAAGTGATATTTTATATAATCTATTACGAGTAAATATTGATTTTATGATTCCTTGAGTGATCCACGGTTGTTTATTCTTCTTTTTGCTGGAAGTTATTCTTGTTAGAGGCACATTTTTATCATAATAATAAAGAAGTTTGTTTATAAATATTTCGTATGAACTATTGACATTTGTCTCATGAAGAACACCTTGCCAACTTTCTGTACTCAAATCTGTTTTTAGGGACTCTATGTTGCGTTTGGTTTCTTTTCGTCGAGTAATGTGTTCTTTATTTGAATGTTGATGTAAGCGTTTATTATCTGAACATATCGTGAAAATTGGTAGATGGTCTGAAATATCGTAATATATTATTCCATTACTATCTCTACTCAGCACGTTTGAGAAGATGTTGTCAATTATTGTGTGTGTTGTATTTGTAATCCTCGTAGGTTTGTCAATAAGAGGTTTGAAAGAAAATGATGATAATAAATTAGTAAAATGTTGCCCAAGGGCAGTGTAAGGCAAAGAGAGATCTATATTAAAATCACCCATGAGGTAAATGTCTTTGTTTTCTCGAGATACGGTTTCAAGACATGATTCTAATTTATCTAAAAATATATCAGCTATGTTGTTAGGTGGTCTATAAATTACACCGACTATTTTATTTTTATAGTTATCGTTAATAATTTCTATGAATAGGGTTTCTATGCCGTTGATTATAATATCATGCCTCACTTTATAATGCAGATTATTGTGAATATAAAACGCAACACCGCCTCCCTTACCATTTTTGCGATCTATATGTTTAAACGTGTAATTCTCAATATCAAATATGGGAGGGGTCGTTGAGTGTAGCCATGTCTCTGTCAAAGCTATTATAGAAAAAGGAAATGAATTTAATATGGATAAAAATTCATTGAAAGTATCAAAGTTCTTTTGCAAACTTCGGATATTTATATGTATTACGCTGAAAATTTTTCGTTTACCATTTTGGTTTGTTGAATTAAAAGTAGAAATGAATTCTTTTGCAGTATAGTATTTGCTCTGGGAATTAAATAGTTCATCATTTTGGAGTGCTTGGTGCGTGCAAGTGCAGAGAGGTGCATGTAGTGATGTGTCGAATTGTGTGTGTGTGTACATGTTCGCGTATGTGTGACAATCAGACAGACTCGGGGCTGGTGGCAATTAACACTATTCTTCTTTTTATTTCTATTTTAATGGGGGAAAAAAAGTAAAAAGTAAAAAGTAAAAAAAGTAAAAATACATTTTGCAAATAGCTATAGATTTGATGGCGGGAAATAGCTCTAAATTACATTGTTGATAATTCTATGTAGTCAGATTTAAATTATACTTTAGTACTGGTAGGCCTATAATTAGCTCTACATTAAATAATAACGGTGACGGAAAGGGAAAAGTCGCCTCATAACATAGCCTCATAACATAATCACCAATTCGGGAGATTCCATAATAAAAACGCGTGGCGGGTGGCCCGACGAGGCTGATTGAAAGACATCCCATTACAAGTATGTTTCAGCCAGATGATGAACCCGAGTCGTCGAGCCATCCGCCACCAATCTGACAGGAAGGAAGGTTTGGGAGAGAGAAGAGACAACACAAAAACAAAGAGGGAGAGAGTGAGAACGAGAGAGAGAGAGCGGGGGTATATTTAGTACAATGGTAACTGAATTCATTTAAATGCCGGTGTAGTTATCTATAGTTATTTTCGAATGTTGGCCAACAGGCTGAATTGTGAGTCCCATTGAATTGGAGACACTTTGTTATTTAAAAAATGCATTGTTTAACAATAATTAGAATGTAAAAATGAATGACTAATGAATTCTTAAAAGGGTGTTAGGGACAGGCGTATAAATCAAGAATACCACAATTCAGACTGTATAATAGGTTAAATTGAGAATAACAGGAATGTTAGCCCTACAGATGTTTCCTTTCTCAGTATCAAATGATTCGATACAATATGCACTACAATTACGTCTGAAGAGGGTAAGTAAAACTAACCCGACATAAAATAACCTTCGTAATGCAAAGTGATAATTAACAGTAGCATTTGTGTATATTCGTAAACATAATTATATTACAGCAATACATTTAAAGAACAAGAGTTGAAAAACATAGAAAATCTAACATTGAGCTTGGGTTGACATGGATTTAAAAAAAAAAAAAAAAAAAAAAAAAAAAAATTGTAGTAATAAATACGGGGTTAAATAATTTATCATATTTTGAAAGGAAATGTGCAATAAATCTGGGTCTCTCAGCTAGGGAAAACCTTGCAAAAATTGATTTCAATTTTTTATTTAATACAAAATTTAATGAGTATACGGAGCTTTAAGTGATAAAGTATAACACGAATGTGTAGTCATAAATACGTATATATTACCACCGTCAATTACTAAGTGTATATTTTGTTAAAATCAGGCAAACTATTGAAAACCTCTACAAAACACCGCGTGTATGCCTACTACTGACATGACTGATATGAGACGGAGACTACTACTACTACTACTACAACTACGACTACTACTACTACTACTACTACCTCTATTACTACTACTGCCCAGAAGTCCCCCATTTTTATACTCAAATTTCCGTTCCAAAGCATACCATTTTTTTCTAGTTGAAAAATTGAAGAGAGAAAACCTTTCCAAAACATTGCTTTTTTCATTCCGTCGTTCCGGCCATTCTGGCCCGCCCTCCCCTAGGTCCCCGGCCCGTTTCAAAGACACTATAGACTTACCATGATACACAGCGTATTTAGCGAATGGGAGTTTCGTAGCATCATATTTGTATATTGCAATCCAGTTCCAAAGAACCCCGTTTACAAACATATTAGTAGTTCCGAAGACCATCCTTTTCATGATACGCCACCATTTTTGGGTCGAATGCTCCCCCGCCGCCTCCTCCTCCTACTACTACTCTTCTTCCTCCTCCTCCTCCTACTACACTACTACTACTACTACACTTTACCTAGTGAGTCAAATGCCGACAGTTCTTCACATGCCGTTGGATTGGTGTATGGCGTGAGGGGACATCGGAATAGAGCGCCACCTCTTGTTACGTCAGTGTCTGCTGTTTGATACCGCGGGGCACCAACGATAACCCTGAACAAAACATCAGAAAATATTAGGGAAATTGAAACGAACAAGTTTTTTGTTTAATGAGGAAAAGAAAAGGAAGCTACCAGCATGATAAGGAGAGGGAAATAGGGTATTGATTAAAATAATCGTAATGACAATGACATTGTAATTAGTCGGGCCTACTCATTGAATGATCAACTAAATATATTGTCTATGAGCGCAATAATAACAGGGAATTCCTGGTTGCAAACCTTTATGCCCGGCCGGCCGGCTCACATGACGTGACGTCATTTGCTGCAGTGGCGGCACCAGAGGGGGAGGGGGGGGGGGCATGGGGGCATTTGCCCCCCCCCCCAGTTGCCCCCCAATAATTTTCGGAGTGAAAAAAATAAAAGGTTTTTTTTTTGTTTTTATTTTTATTTGGCGCCATCTTTCTTGGTTTTTTTTTTTTTTTTTTTTTTGCTTGTCAGGGAACTATGGAGGTAAACTGGGCCCCATAACCCCTTTACTGATCGTGTTTTGGAAGTTTGGCGAGAATTTTTTTTTTGTCGCTACCCCAACCCCCCCCCCCCCCCCCCCCCCCCCCCCCACCCCACTGAGCGACTTTTTGAGAGCTGGCGAGACCAAAAAATTACGGGTCTACATTTTCACTTTCATTTTCCTTCATCCGCCCCTGCCCCCCCCCCCAACATTTTCTTTTGCCCCCCATTTGCCCCCCCCCCCCCCCCCCCCCACTTTAAAAATCCTGGTGCCGTCACTGATTTGCTGACGTTAGGACCGCGTCAGTGACTGGTACTATCGACATGGAAGAGTGCTGATATCGTCTATAAGAGCGATTGCAAAATTAAACATGCACACAATACTTTCAAGACTGGCGCATAGGTTAATTGCCTCCACAGACTCGATTATAGCAGGTAGTGACGCAAAAAAAAAAAAAAAAAAAAAATGACGCCCTTGTGAGCCGGACCTTATTTTAATAAGGAAGATTAAGTAAATGAAAACAAACTAAAGAAACATGTTGAATAATGAAGAAACAAAGAGCGCAATACAAGCAGAATGATGTATGGAGACAGTATGTCCAATCTCTAACATACGTTATTAAAAGTAACATAAATTATGTCTTCTATATTAAGCCTTTTGATGTCCTGTATATAATCTTATTTGCAATAAAATCAAAATCATAACATATACCATTTACACATTGGCAATTAATTAGCAGGGCCAAATAAATTAAACTTTGTCATTGCATATGAAATTTTGCTCTGGTCCACTTTGATCAAAATGATTGTCTAAGCTGGTCCGTAAAAATAAAACAAAACTAATCAACTTCAAATCGATAATCTACCTGATGATTCTCTTACAAGAGTCATGATATAGGCTTAATCCCACAGGAAAACAGCATGATCCATACAACTTGTTTAATATCCCATTAACCCCTTCACTTATGGGATGTAAGCGTCGATCTATCCATGGACATGGTATAAAATAATAAAAATGTACATGGACTTGATTGCCCTTCAAGAAATCTAGAAGAAACAAACTATTTTCATCTACATGTACATGTGGCATGCATTGGAACACATGACAGGAGAAAGGGTCCAACTCTATCAAAACAACTCATTTTAGTCCTTAAGACCCCCCCCCCCCCCCTCCGCGATATTTCGAGATAAATTTTAACAGAAAGAATGCTTTTCGTTTCATTAATACATGAGTATGCTATTATAATAAATACATGAAAATGAATGTTCTGTGTCTTAAAATTGTAAAAATATCAATTTTTCCTTGATAACTCAAAAATTCTTGTGACGGATTCATGGGCCCTTCGTTCTCTCATTATTCTCTCATTAAAAATGTATGCATCATGATCAATACGTCACAATTTGGAAATGGGCAACCATAGACATTTCCTTACTTTATTCATGACGCAGAACCTTCCAATAAATCCGACATTAAAATGACCAATCAGTCGCGTGGTTACATTCTGTCAAGCGGAGTAGAAAATAAACATGCTTTTGATAATATCGCGGATGGCAAAACAATACCAACGGCCTTCGCTCTAAAAAAAAACCCCCAAAACAATTACACTTCTGCACCGCCACAATGTTTGTCGACTGAACAACAACATGATACTTCCATAGACTTGAGACGTTACGACACTAGAAGGATTTCATTCATTATATTTGTATTCTGTGTATATGGAAATGTTGAAGGCGTATAAGGATTATAGAAAAAAAGTGAGTCAAACTAAGTGGCATCTGCGTCGAAATAAGTATTGTGAACAAAGTTTCATGAACTTAATAAGAATAAAGATATGTGACGAAGCAAGGTTAGTGATGTGCTTCATAAACACGTCAATGGTACAAAACATCAACTTTTATCACCCATGTCCTCAATTAATCTATTAAATATTAGACCAATGTTTATTTTGGCCTCATAGAAATCCTACCATCACATTATCATCATAATTATAAGGACATTTAGGATTACTGTATGACCGACAAACAGGCACTCTGCAATGTCTGGATTTTCATTCAGAAAAAAAGATGTGTTATAATGGGTTGATCTAGATACAAGGAGGTCATATGGTTCCTGTTTATTACTTCAGTGTCTCGATTTTCTGAACTTTTCCTGACAAAATGTGAAATAAAATAGTTTATGTGCGCCCACTATCAGACCATTGTTTACCGGAGAAGCCTATCTAGTATTGTCTCATTTTGAGGTATGGTATCATTTTTTTTTCTATACAGATAGCCATGACAGCAGGGGCCTGTAACATAAAGAGATACAATCAATCTTACGATCAATTGTAACTCTTCTGTACATGGTTTGCCATAGACTAATCTTATCTCTTTATGTTACAAGCCCTTGTAACATATCTCTTTATGTTACAGGTATGATAACTAAGGCATAACCAACAGACCTCTTTTTGCATGGAAGTCTAGTACATGTATATGAATATAACAAGTAATTGAACTTTAAAGGGGTCATGAAAGCACGCAGAAAATAACTAACATCAGGTGATCGTTTAATTTACAAAATGTGAATTTCTGGCTACCTTTTCTACATTCCCTGAACAAACCATTCAATTTGGTTATAAGCAGGATAAGGACATTCTTTCTTTCAAAATTACAATACTGACTATTACATTTACAATACGTATCGGAATTACTTTTTTCAAGTAGTACATAATCGCAGTGATAATATTGCAGGTAATGATGATGATAGTTTTGAAAAGATAAGAAGAATAGGTTACAGTGATTAACGTAAGAGTATGGCATATAGATAAGGTTTGGAATCGGTACTCAAGATACATGTATCACCTTCCTTCTGTTTCTTTCTGTTTTTGAGTGGACGGAG
Organism: Heliocidaris erythrogramma; assembly: GCA_025617745.1. Classification (NCBI taxonomy): domain Eukaryota; kingdom Metazoa; phylum Echinodermata; class Echinoidea; order Camarodonta; family Echinometridae; genus Heliocidaris; species Heliocidaris erythrogramma. The sequence continues at coordinate 16,888,674 of CM046870.1, read as the reverse complement.
GTTCTTAATTACCTTTCACAATGAGATATAGCCTTCTCTTATAACCATCTTGATTACACATATAGACCAAGCGCTGGTTTATGGCTCTTCAAAATGTTTTGTTACTTTGCTTTCTTCTAATTCTCTAGTTTCCTTCCCTGTTCCTTTGAGTGTTTTATCGATGGTAATAAAACGGTAATGTTTCACACAGGCATATTCTTGACGTTAAAATACTTATATGATCAACTTTTTGAACGCCCACTTTCGCGATTAAAGCGTATATCTTTAGTTCTGATAATGGAATTGTATTTCAGGAGAAACTGACTTAAAGTGATTTTTGAATTGTTTCTGTTATATAAGATAATTATTATACAACTAATGAAGACTTGCTTAAATTATATTCATTGAAAAACACAACTGTCATCTGCACATGTTTGGGAAATGAAAAAAACTAAACAAAACGAAGACCATCGGCTCATTATTTTTTTTTCTGAAAACAACACATATTTATTCCATGTCCGAATCTAACATATTTTACAACGAATTCAGGTTTCTTAATCTCTCTTTGCTGTACTTGTTATGTTTTCTTGTAAGTTAAAATACCAAGTATCTGCCTAGCTATCTGCCTAGCTATTAGGTGTCTTGATAAACCATCCTTTAGAGTAGACATTCTTTCAAGTTTGTTTTTAGTCAATATTTTGCTCGAAATGAAAAGAAAACGTTGAAAATGGTTCAATTATTATATTCAATCATAAATCCGTATGATACAACTCTAAATAATTTTGTGAGTACGTCTTGATAGAAGTCTTATGCGGAAGCTCAAGAACACCATTTCAGGTGACCAAAATGTCACGCGAGACTCGAAATTTTGTTTCTCAACAACCTTCTGTGAACTTCCTCATTGCCCTTTCAAAACCAGGAAACCCAAAGCTCTTGACCCTCATCTATAACGGTCATATTTCTATTATCTGCCTCCAAGGTATCACAATGAAATCGAATCCCTTTTGTTGTTTTTTACTGGCTTTCATTTACATCTCAACAACCGCCTGCATTTGTGAAAATTTTGATACCGAATATGGCAACAATGAACAGATGAAGGACGAAAATTCAGATATAAGTCTTGTGTCCAACACGTCATTGCTCAACGGTTCAAAATTACTGAGGTCTTTATCGTTTTGACAGTCCAATTTTGGGGGTTAAAAGTATCGGTTTCAGAATAAGGCCATATCATGATTTTGTGTATAATTATGCAATGTCACATTGCAGGTCAAAAGTGTAAAACAGATTACAATTTCTTAGAAATGTGAAAAGATAAGGTTAAATCAAGGCATGCAAATGATGTAAATGTGTACTTCTGATAAACAAAATTTTTCCCTTCCATCCCTCCCGTCCATCTGACATGTCTGTCTCTGAAATCTCACCCTTTCTGTGTTTCTCTCTCAGATATCTCTCTAGCAGCAGCATCTATCTTACCCTTTCTGTGTTTCTCTCTCAGATATCTCTCTAGCAGCAGCCTCTATCTCACTCTTTCTGTGTTTCTCTCTCAGATATCTCTCTAGCAGCAGCCTCTATCTTACCCTTTCTGTGTTTCTCTCTCTAGCAGCAGCCTCTATCTCACTCTTTCTGTGTTTCTCTCTCAGATATCTCTCTAGCAGCAGCATCTATCTCACCATTTCTCTGTTTCTCTCTCCCCATCTCTTTCTGCATCAAATTTCTTGCCACAATGGTACTCCCTGTAATGTCACACATATACCTTGAGGTGGTGACTGAGCACACTTCGATGAAAAGCCACTATAGGTCAATCAAACAGGAGTCAAACACTGTCAATAGGTAAGAGAGATTAGTACCGCTGCCGACGTCGCCGTCAATCACCAGGACGCCTGGGACTGAGATATTTTGACAGTATCGTGGAAGAAACATGTCACGTATTTATTTCATCATGTTACAGTCATATTAAGCATTTGTGTTCTTCTCCGCTTTCCTCTTCCCCTCTTTCTCCTACCTTCACTCTCTTTTCCTCCAGGCTCACTCTTTTCTCTCTCTATCCCGTTATTTATCTACTTGTCTATTTATATATCTATCTATATATATCTAGCTAGCTATCTATCTATCTAGCTATCTTTATCTATTATATATATATATAATATATATATATATATCTACAACCATGGAAAAGATTATTAGACCAAGAATGGTTACTGATAGTATTATTTTGTGGTAAGAAGGAAATAAAATATCATAAAAACAAGGTATAATTGCTGGAATTTGGTATTCATTCAATGAAATACAAAGACCAATCATTTTTATAATTTTGTTTGCATATTATAGTACCCTTATTATAGAAGCTTGGTCTAATAATGTTTTCCGGGGCTGTATATATCTATCCATCTATACCTCTCTATCTATCTATATATCCTATCTATTTATCTATCTAGCTATCTACGATCCATCTATCCATCTACCTCCCTATCTATCTATCTACCTATATCTATCTATCTATAAAACTGTCTATCTAGCTAGCTAGCTATTATAATATTATATCTAAATTTATATAATATATCTGCATGTATCTCTTATAGTCTGCGAGTCTTTGTGAGTTTTATCCGTCCTTCTCTGTATATCTCTCCTTTTCTATCTCCCCTTCTTTTGCTATCTCTATTCCCCCTTCTTTTTTTTTTTTTGGGGGGGGGGGGGGAGGGCATTTTCACTTTCTCAAGCTCAGTCACTATATTTCGCTTTCATAGTGTTGGCTAATTCTTTGTTTGTTCTGTATGCCGTCTCCAAACTTTATAAAGATACGTGCATTGCGATTGAAATAAATTACACATGAACATTGCAACATCTGGCAGCAATATCCATGTTTTCATAATAATATATCATACATTAAGTTGTTGATTATTGACATAACGTATGACGCAGACCATATTATAAGCATGCTATCCAGCTATGAAAACACAACTTGAATCCGCATATAGGTTTGAAAAATAATTATTCATCATGGTGACTGTAAGATTGAAATGAATGAAACGGAGTGAATCTGTAAATAAGAAAGGTGATTTGATTTTTGTGTCTTGCAGGATATTTCCTCCTCTGTTTGTTTCTGAAATGGTCATAATAGAAAATAGTTATACACCATATCCTCCTTTGTGTCCAATTAAGTATAACATTGGCACTCATATTCAAGTTTTTTTTAAATGTATTATTGATGTAATATACAACCATAGCCAAGTTTTCTGTTTTGTTATAGTCTAAATTATGTCACGTTCTATACATGTATTGTATGTATATACCTTTTATTATTAGGTTAGGTGCTACATTTTCATGAGTGTCAATATCAATTCCTCTATGTAACAAAATATTTCACTGACAGCCTGAATATTAGATACACCGGTAATCAATATTGTAAATGCTTACAAAACAAGGAAACTGGATTCAGTCTGTAATGTAATGAAAGTGCAACGAAAATGGTGATCATTTCAATGATGAGAGTGTAAGATAATTATATATTATAGTTTGGAATACATTGGAATTTTCATGAAAGTGGAGCATGTATGGTATACATGTACTATGTCTACCTGGATGGATACCGTGACTACACCAAGGTTTGGTATCTTGCCAAGTAGGACAAACCTTACATTCGGTGCAATATTAACGAACATACCAAGACTCGCATGTAGGGGGTTCAGGGGGCTCGAGTACCCCTACCTTTTTATAATCATGCTGACGCCCATGCATAGACCCCATATTGCTGCTCTATTCGCTCCTATACGTTTTCTGCTACGCAAGTATCCAAAATAATTGCTGTTAAAATACAGGAACACCCCCCCCGTTTGACGGAGGATGAAATGTACCTTAGTAGCATAGGGTGTCGGAGACAGATTGCAAATTGTCTAGACCCTTTCTTAGCCTTCAAACATGCGGAGGGGGGGGGGGGGGGTGATGTATATTTTGCTTCCCTCCAGTGTTTTAGATTTATATTTATAAAGCAAGTTTGGTATATATGTATTCATTTATATACATAAAATATAAAACCTGCCGAATACAAAAGTTAATTATTATAATGATCATCCCGTTTCCTCCTATATATATATATATATATATGCTGAAATACTGGATACTGTATACTAATTCATTTATGCTTTGACTTCAAAGTGAGGATGAATGTCTGCGCTAGGGTGTGGTTTAAAAGCTTAACAGACGTGCACCGCAAAAACAGGAAACAAGTAAACAGTAAAAACACAAAAGCTGCTATAATATCCACTTCCCTGCATGATTACCATGCCTGCCTTAGCTTTTCTCAGTTAACTACACATGTTTCATAGACTAAATCATCTGTAGAGTTACCACAAACTAACAATGGCATTATGCGCTGTCCTTTTGCTTGTATCAACGCAAGTTTAAAACCATCGGTAATTAACTTCAAATGTATAATAGGTGGGATATATTATGTTGCACCCATATACATTTCAAGACGAAAATATGTATGTATTAGGGTTTCCCAACCTGAGCAAGACATGGGCAGCTTCAGAATCCCTATCGATAGTTGCCTGAATGTTTCCAGTATGAAAAAAGGTGTATATAATGTACAGTAGAGTGGCGTAGCCTGGGTCCATTTATCAAGAGGAAACTGTCGGTCAGGGAGGGGATGGGACACAGGTCTAGGTGCATGTATGAAACGTGAAGGAGAAAAGGGATGTCTTATCACCGTTCTACCATCAAGTTTTTTTTTTCCTCCTCACCCCCCTCTCTCTCTCTTCACTCGCAAGTTGTATTATTCATAATGTAGACCCACAAAGATTGGGGTGGCGGGAATGGAGGCAAAATTCAAAATTCAATCTGATCGGTACAAGTGGTGACGGACGATAGCATAACGAAGAAGAATGTGGAATTCGTTGTCGCCAAGGCCAAAGGGGGAAACGTCAAAGTTACATATTTATCTTCTGGGGTGAGGAGGGGTGCATGGGGCAAAACATTCACTAACATTCCTTACCTACGTACAAGTGCACGCCCTATCCTTTACCGATATTGAATAGGAACGATACCCATATCCATAACACTATGGACTGATTTGGTTTTATAGCACCACTTCCCTGAAAAAAACACGGCTCTACGTCAACAGAAGACAGGAATAAAAATACAACAACTAATCATTGTGCAACCCAATATCCATATATGCTTATCCGTTTGCAAGGATATTTGTAGAATTTATATTGATTTTATCTTCTGCTCCCCATGGCACCCATGAGGTGGGGGAAATGACCCGGAAGTGTTTAGCATTGAGGAACTTCCGGTTAGGAAAGGAAACCCAATAACGATGACAAGTAGCATTGCTTTACAATCGCAGCTCAGTAATCTGATAATGACATTCACGAAATGTTTTTGCAACCACTTTTAAAGGTAGTGCCCGGTTTGTCAAAAGAAGTAAAAATGTAAAAAAAAACAAAAAAACAAAATGAATATAGCATGACCATGCGAACATAAATAATGTTGAAATATACATAAGATATATATGTACCCGCTTCACTTAACGCCATCCAGCGCAATCGTATTATAATAGACACAAGATATATATATATATACATAATTGTAAGGAAATAACATATACAACAAGCTTTGACAACTCTCGTGGAAATAAATACAATGTGAAAGGATAATGGTTGCGTAACTTAAATCAAAGTTCCCCAGAGCTGTCCTCCCTTTTTGAAATTTTTGCAAAGGTTGAAAAAATGTCTCCGCCGGGAATCGAACCCGGGTCGTTGGCTAAGAACGCCAATGCCTTAACCACTAGACCACGGAGATGGGTCAGTGGTTTCGGCGACACCAGATTCAATTGACCAACAGATTGACAAATCTTTAACTTTATTAATTAATTCCTTTGTCGGGGGCAGGTGAGTTTTGAACAAAGACAAGCCGCGTATATAAAATCATTTGAATAAGCCAGTTCGGGGTTAGCGCATGGTACAAATGACCCCAAATATCCACAGATATTTTAGACATGGAGGGTCCCTTTATGTGCACTTCAGAAAAATAACTCTGGGAGTGATAGAGGTGCCTCATGAATAGCTTTTGTTTCCCCCTTTTAAGAATACTTCCACCTGGATATCATGGAATGCACCATTAATGCATAATTGAATAATGATTACATGACATTCATGAGCACATATCGAATATTAGTGTCAGTGGGTTTTAGAATTTGGTACAGATGACCTTTATCTGCTCATGCTCAGATTGCATCTCCGAAGTGGCTTATTGAATGAGAGAAATAGGTAGTGAGATAGACAGAGCGACCAGAAAAAAAGAGGAAAATATTGCAGTCTGCTGTGTGGCAATTTCAGTTTGTGCTTCATCATTGGTTTCTAGGAATCTACATGTATGTGCTGAACTAAAAAAAAAAAAAAAACCCAAAACCACCCCCCCCCCAAAAAAAAAACAACAACAACAACAACACCAAAACCAAAACCAAAAAAAAACCCAACCAAAAACACAATTGGTCCTAGTTCTTTGGAGCTTATTTGAATATCCAACAACAGTTTTTTCCACTTACCGATCACTCGATTATTTTGTAGCATTATTTTAGTCGTCGCATGATCACTTGGCAATCAACATGGAATCTCGATCGCAACGGAATTACGGCCTGCATTATTAAATAGCAAGCACCTTTTGTTTATTACACTGACACCTCATAATGACACGCATGTACGGTAACGACAGAGAAACATGAGTTATGGGTATGTAGTCGATGAATTTCAACGACAAAATATGGGCATCTTAAAACTTCTGGGAAGGGGAGAATTCAGACATTGCAAAGCGACGGTCTTCTGCATGGGTATGATGTAGAAACATTAGTTGGCCTATCAGGCCTATGGCATGATATACATGTTTGGCATGATGTATGACATGTGATGAGAACGGAGTTCCCTGACGTGAGTCACTCAAAGGCTATCATCGTAACTAATGACGCATAACAAATTATCACAGACAAAGAAGTAAAAAAGGAGCGAGAGGCAAAAGAGAGAAAGAGAGAGAGAGAGAGAGAGAGGGAGGGAGAAAGAGAGAGAGAGAGAGAGAAGGGGGGGGGGGAGGGTCAAACAGAAGGATTGGCGTGATCATGGTGCTTGGAGAACAACGGGCTGGTCGGGTTTCTCTCCTCCGAAATCCATTTTATTCTTCTTTGGACAACAATGCAAGCCTACTCGAATCAACCCATATTTACATCACTTCCTACATATCCTATAAATCCATGTCAGCCGAGAGTCATGACGGGAGTCAACATCATGGTCGTCCGAACACCTGTTCCTAGGCTTGTCTCAGAAATTTCCAGGGTTAAAGGGCTTCCTCATGACCTCACCATATCTTCAGGTCCTTGATCAAGATAGGAAATTGAACTTGATCTTAAAAATGTTTTACCCAGTAAGAAATACAAAACAAAATAATAAGGTTGAGAGGATGAACTGAATAAACAATAAGATAAAATACATCTGTAGCTACATGTACACTCACAATCGAACTATAGAACTATATGGACATTATGGACTGAATGGGGGTTGGTTGTGTTCACAAAGTTCACGAAGTGTTATGGATGTAGTACCCATACATTTAGTCAATCAATCAATCAATCAATTTATTCAATAATAAGCTTCGATCCAGCTTCAAGATGGGGGGGGGGGGGGGGCACCGATGTACACATTAATCCAAGCAATTAGGCATGGGGAGGGGGGGGGGGGGGTTGTCTCTGAAATCGACGCCCCTGGTTCGTCCCTTAATGTTGCCTGCCTCTATACTTTGTGTGGCTGCTTATGTATGTCAATCTGCTTTCAAAGGATTCCGTCATTATAAACCACTTGGAGAGAGGAATCATGATAAAAATTAATCTCATGTAATCTAGGCTTACTATACTGTATTTTTGTTCATGCCTCCCTCGTTCTAACCCTGATTCCCCTCGCCCCCCTTTCGTTGTTATATAGCACCCCGTCCTTGTAGAACATATTGTATTTTCTTTACGGTATACCGTCCCAGATGAGCATATTGGAAATGCATCAAATGATTCACTTTCTTTGTCTAGCAGGTACCCATGACTTCCTCAGCTTGTCAAAGACGATAACACTCAAACCACCATCTGCCTTCTCCATCATCATCATCATCAGAATGCGTATGCAGGTTTAACAATTATGCGCTACCCAATATGTGCTTAAACAATACCTTCAGTAAAGTTCATGCATTATCTGTGTGATAGAAAATTAGAAATACCTCAGAATGGTTGCATAAATAAGAACATTTGTGTATCATTATGATATTTTAGAATCATAAAATGTTAATCAATTGAATAAATCTTTGTGAAAATCACAAACAAATAAATGCAGCGGACTCTGATAAAAAAATGTGCGGCAAAGTTGTAGGCCTATTATGTAAGGTCCTATTTGCAAAATGACATCAAATATGACGAAATCCATTTCATGAGATGTTCCTACTACGATTATCATCCACATGGGAATAAAGAATATGAAAGCTCATAACTTATTTTCATTTTGACCAGAACTAAACCTTATCCTTAACCCTATACTTATAATACTTTGTCTGGATGCTTATGCATGTCAATCTGCTTTCAAAGTATCACGATTTACATCACAGTCTGAAACGTATATCTCCTTGGGATTCCGTCATTATAAACCACTTGGAGGGAGGAATCATGATAAAAATTAATTTCATGTAATCTAGGCTACTATACTGTATATTTTTTTCAGACGGATTTACTACGTTGTACTATAAACATAGGCTCCAAAAGCGGGGGGGGGGGGGGGGGGGGGGGGGGGGGGGGGGGGGGGGATTCGAGAAGTTCTGGCAACTCCTTGGTCGACTGGAGAATTTGGTAAATCGACTGTACAAGAACTAAGCCCCAACTAGGAAAGGGTGATCATGTCTACATAAGAGTTGGAGTACACTGTGAGGTTTGGGAATCATGAAAATGATAAGAAATGGACCCCAATTTGCTGAAAAGCATACGCACTGTACAAAGAAATGGGTATATGGGACTGCACACACATGTGGCATGAATGTTTGGGCCGAAAGAATGAGAAAGCTTACAAATATATTTTTTCACCTTTACCAGAACTCAATGTTCTCGGTATAGTCTTCATAGAGATATAGTAATGACGTCATTACGAATGGTAAAATTTGCATTTAACCCGGCAAGTAGAATGATTTGGAAAGAAAATAATTATTGAAAAGAAAATAGTCAACTGTTTTCACAATTTCGTTTACATTTTTCAGGTATAAACAACCTACATACTGGTTGATAAACGATGCAAATTGACAAACAGTTTCATTTGGTTATGCAGTATAGTGCAAGGTCACAATGATGATTGTTATTATCCGAATTGCGATGTAGTCATCGAGCAATATCTTTTAAAAGCTGTCACGTTTTAGAGCTAGAGCAAAGCGAAACTATGCGAGCCAATAATATCACAATGGATGTCGTGCTTATAGTTGAGTTGTGTTTATATTTCATTAAAAAATCATCAACCGTAAAATCTATAGGTGACAAACTATTGCGACCCATGTGTCACGTATTTACCTTCCCTTTTTTGCACAACAAATATTCAGAAAGCCTCTTTGCATGGCACCGTGTGTATATGAATTTTGACGAGATTTTCAGTGTATTTGAAGCTTAGATTATACTCTATAGTATGTAGGTACATGTATTAAAGAGTCCGTTCTTGTCACATATATCTATTATTACATTTAAAAAGATGATTGAGTACTGGTAAAAAATAAATTATATGCTTTCTCATTCCTTTTATGTCAGTTTGGAAGAACATCATATAGTAGAAATGTTCCCTGGAAAGGATTGCTCATCAAATTATTCGAAATATGACGATAATTCTAGAGATAGCTGAAGTGTTCGGGCCGAACATCAATGCCATGCGTGTGCTGTCCCATATATTGTGTGCAGTGCATGTGCTTTTCAGAGAGATTGGGTCAATATTTTATCATTTTGATGATTCCATCTAGAAGAGAAAAACGTACACCAGTTCTTATGTAGACATGATCAACCGTTCCCAATTGCTTTGAGAGAGTTTCTTTCACTACGTAATTGCATGACCAGAACTCACTTTTTTCTTTAATGAAATAGAAAGATCTATATTCTCAAATATCTGTTATGTTACCGTTTTAACTGGAATGAAATTAAAAGTAAATGCGAAGTGAAAGTATTAGCTGGCATGCAGTTATAAAATAAGATTGAGTGAAGCGGTCGATTTAATCTGTCAGATCAAGGAGTTGTCACAGAACACTTCTGGTCAGATTGGATTTCAGACACAAAACTACTCCTTGCCACTAGCGTACCCAATTGGGGGTGGGGGAGGGTCAGACTGCCCCCTGACAAGTTTTTGACCCCCTTTTTATTTTCACAACTGTCAACCCTTTTTAAAATTTTCAATTCTTTTTGCTTGTCAGAGAATTATGAAGGAAAACTGGACCCCATAAAATCTGGTAATCTCTCTCCCCCCCCCCCCCCCCCCCATTGAGCGACATTTAGAGGGCTAGCGAAATAAAATTTTTGGAGGGCTGGCGAGAAGTAACAAATACGAATCTCCTTACATGACCCAAATGCAACATGAGTTTTAAAACGCTATGAGAATATTGTTTTCACTTGTTCCTTTCAATGATGAGGGTAAGGAAAATGCCCTTATCATAATAAAGGATGGTCAATGTTGGGTGTAAAGAAAGGGATTATTTTGTTTTGAAATGGTACCTGCAATCGAAATGAAAAGCATTTTTTTTTTCTGAACAGAAATTTCTTTTAAGAACAAAGCGGACAGAAAAGTGATATTTTTCACAAAAGTAAAGGAAGTGACACTTCCATTGTCATCAAATGAAAATACAAGGATGAGAGGTCACATAAGACAGAAAAAATATCAAGCTTATGGCAATTTTCCATCTCAGGAAGGGCACCTTTTCCATCATAGGAAGGGCACATTTTCATCTTTTAAGGGATATTTATTGATATTGGAAATATTTTGGGCATATGCCCCTGCTGCTACTGGCAATTGGTTACTCACCCGTGTTTTATGAATTTCTGATTGAATGTTTGCCATGGCAAAGTGGAACTTCACGTATCATATCTCTTAAATCTGGTATTTCAATTTAGTCATTTGGCATGTGATCCAAACGTTTTTCACGGTTTTACCCAAATCCGGCACAACTGAGTTTTTACATGTCGTTTTGAAAATGCTGCTGCTGGATGGATGCCATTAAGGTATCATTTAAAACCATAATACTTCTAGTTTATGGAAAATAGATAATTATTGCCATAGAGCACGTAGTGTGGTCACAATAACCCTTTTGTTTTAGGGTTTCGTTTTTTCTGGGACGCACTGTATAGTACCCCCTTGGTATATGTAGCTCGCTTTGACAACTCTCAAATGTGATGCTTTCAGCTATCACAATTATATTAATTTTTAATTAACTTTTACTGAATCAAACTCAAGAGTCTGACTAGCTATTGGTGCTTGGTATAACAATGCACTCAAATGCGTAAGGGTGTGTGTGTGTGTGTGTGTGTGTGTGTGTGTGTGTGTGTGTATGTGTGGAAACCTTTGCATTTAGACACGCGGATATACCACATTTAAATACTAAGTCTGGAGTTGCGACTTGCTTTTTGACCCCGAGATTATGCACTTTAGATGGGAAATTACGTGAATTTCAGTTTAGATTATTACATAGTATCCTATATTGTAATTATAAATTGTGTCAATTTGGTTTGTTATCATCTAACTTATGTTCTTTTTGTGGAAAGGAAATTGAGGTATACAACCACTTGTTTATGAAGTGTCAATTGGTTAAAAAATTGTGGCAAGAAATTGGGGAAGAAATGAAATTGATGCACTTAAATATTTTAATATGGGAGGAAATTTTAGTTGGTTTAGATGGAAAATCAGAAAATCATATGTAAATAAACCACTTAACTATACTCATAAAATATATGATTATACAATGCGAAAACAAAAGGAACGCCCCCAACAAAGAAAGAAATCTACAATGCACTTTTAGAAAGTAAAGATAATGAACGGAAAAAATCAATAGCTCGAAATAAGTTAAGTCTATACATCTAAAAAAATGGACTTATTTTGAATGTTGGACGGAAGGAGGACATACAAGATAATATTACAAACGGCTTAACAAAAATTATTCATTGTTACAATTGCCCTATATATACATGTATAATCTGAATCAAGGAATAAAAAAATTATGAAAAGAAAAGTGTGTGTGTATGTGTGTGTGTGTGTATGGGGGGGGGGGGGGGCTTTATGCCTGCATGATTGTGGGGATTAGTTTAAAGATGTAAACCTTTCATTAAGTGGCGTGGAGGAGGGGGATGCATGGGGTCGCCCTAAACTATATTTTTATTATATAATTATATGCATTATTCATGAGAGATGACCTGGAAAACAGAGGGGAACAAGCACACCCACACCCACGTGACACTGTGGATCCGCCACATGGTCCAGACTGGTAGCAGTGTACGTGCTTCATGGTGCAAGAAGACTGATGGAATGTCGTTATGTAATTATGTCTGAAGTTGATTAATAACGCAACCAGACTTCTAGCTCTATAATTAGACACCCACACGTCTATGAATGTCTGACGTGGACCGTCAGACGGGAAGATATCTTTGTATCATGTGTATAGTCATTACATTAGGCAGGCAGAGTGTTATGGAATAAAAGCCTACTTTGCCTCTGCAAAATCCATTTATTAAACAAAGGAGCTAACAACATGATTTAACCAGAAAAATGTTTCCTAAGGATACTACTCGACTTTGCCTAAGTGTTTCCTTTTCTTATAAAGAAACATAATTATGTTGATAACGATAATAATAATTGTGTTTACCCAGGGAAGCCTCATCAGCATCAATGCTGTTCTTTATGAGGGCCTTGCAATTGCTGCTGTGACAGAACAATGGGGCTAAATGATATATTACTGTTTTAAATAAAAATGAAAGAGCTACAGCTCCTTACTTGAGAAAGTGCAATCGTTCATGGTTAGCGCAGTTGCCTTTAAATTCGAAATACGGTCGGTGCGCTCGGCAAAGGCAATAATCATCAATCAACAATCAACAGTCGTTTGGATAGTACTTTTAAGTACTAATAATCCATTGCTGGTTGCTTATCTATAAGGCTACAAACACTTTTCACGTAGCGGTCAAATAAATTACTATTAAAAACAGCAGCAACAACGAACGACTATACCGTTAATACAATGCTCTTTATCTTATATCATTCCCCCTGTTCCTTCCTGAGGAGACGTGATGGCTCAGTGGTAGAGCAGAGGTCTCGTAACTGGGAGGACCCGGGTTCGAAACCAAGTGAATGCGGTAGTGCCCCTTGGTACTTCGGTCCCCTGGTTGATATCTTACAAACATACACATGCTTTCTTAGCAGTTAGGTAAAATAAATCACAAAATAAACCTCCTTCTCCACCCCCTTGCTCTCGATCTCTTATATACTCCTCTCAGAAAGACTATGTCGTATGTTGGGAGCCAAGAGGGCATTAACGCCCTTCTAGCTCCAAACAGAATTATAAACAATAACATGTCATTTTCCTTCCATGTTGTACAATCCATGTTGTACAATGTACAGCATGGAAGGAAATGACATGTTATTGTTTATAACTACTTGTCATGTAGGTTTACTTCATCAAGACCTTGATAATTTCACTTCATAACTATCATGTTTTAAAAAGTGCATATTGTGAACATGTGCCATGATTCGGACTAATCTATGAAGGAAATAGAATGGGCGCTGACTGTGCCCCCTTAATCCTTCCATAGACTGCGCAAGAATTGGTGCACGTAAGCCCATGGAAAAACTTTATAGATCAACATTGCTGCTTATTCAAATAAAATAGTGTTTAAATCTAATTCCTCAGAATTTGTCGTGTTTTTTGGTTATTGAATACAAAATGTAGATTTACACGAGGGCTACCAATATTTACTTTTTTCCATGATTCTTTCTTTTTAGCAGCTAACCCTGTGGGTTGCAGACATGTGACCTCCATATTTCAAACTGTGACCCGAGATGCTTTCTGGATGAAAGATTGAGATGCAACATTAAATTTTGGAGGAGGAGGGGGGGGGGGGGTAGTATGGGATTCCTCTTCTTTACAGACACTACAACCAGCTGTTCACATTCCTGCAAAGTCCATTGTAGGTGAGTTAAACAACAAATATAATACCCTCTTCGGTCAGGGGTGGATTGGATTTGTATTGGAGAAGCGGTTAAGGGTATGTAGAATTGTGATGGCAGCAGTGGTGTAGCTACAGGGGGCACGGTGGGCGCGTGCCCCCAATAGGATGGTGGAAAAGAAAGACAAATGAGAGAAAGGTAGAGAAAGAAAGGGAGAAAGGGGAGGCAAAGTAAATAGAAGATAATACAACCTACTCCAATATCCTACCCCTTCTCATCGCCTTGTTCTCTCGAATTTCATCCACTTAGGATGCCCCCCCCCCCCCCCCCCAATGACACCAGTGCTCTTCCTTTAGTGGCTGGACCCACGCTAAGTCACTGGAGGGTTGCGTTAGTCAAAGTGTGGATCATGTCGTATTCCCCGGCAGAGATAGAGAGAAGTCACAGTCCGCCGCTGAGCGTTTTTTTGTTGTTGGTTGAGCACGAGATTCCAAACTAAATTAGATTGTACTGGTAATGGAAAGGGACAAACCCTCGTCTCTTTCGAGATGTGACATCTAGAAAGGGACAAACCCTCGTCTCTTTCGAGATGTGACATGTGTGCTGTTTTATCGAGGGGAACCCCCCTAACAGGCACTTTCTAACCCCGCATAGGCATGGGTGGATAAGGAGACCTCTCTGGAGTGGAGAAAGTAACTTCAGGCATTACACAGGCAAAAAATATTTTTCCCCAAATCATTCATAAGAATTCAAGCCACTAAAAGATGACAAAGGTGAACAGGTGAATAGAAATAATAACTACTTTAGAAAACCATCCGTGCACAATGTATTATTACGTTTGACGTGAAAATATGTAATTTCGGTGTTATTGTGAACACCTAAGTCATGGGCTACACCAATACATTTGAACTTTCCTTATTTCTCATGCAATGATAATATCCCTATATTCTAAAGAGGCTACAGCCCGTTGCACACTAGACGTCACTTTCAAATGCGCTATGACCTACATGTACGCTAATCAAGTCTGTGGAGGCAATTGGCGTATGCGCGAGTAATTCAACCCACTGTTTGAACTGTTAATTTAGCAAATAAGTTTTACAGGAGGTCATTCTCACATAGTGCGTCAAAGACCGCGTCAGTCGCTGACGCAGTCTAACATCATCCAAATGATGCTTTGAGTGCAACGGACATTGTGAAACTGACGATGTCTATACAACTTAACAGTGGCGTATCTAGGGGGGGGGGGCAGGGGGGCAGGTGTCCCGGGCGGCACTTGGAGGGGCGCAAACAACGCAAAAGAGAGAAAGAAAAAAAAAGAGGGAAAATGAAGAAAACCACAATCATTAAGGATTAGCGCCCCTCCCCCCATCGGTAGGGTAAATGCATAAGAAATACATTTTTGGAGGGTTTAAAATGCGAAAATTTTCTAAACCTTGGTCGCTTTGCTCCCTCGCATAATTATTGTCTGTCAGGATCTCGTAATTTCGCTCCCCCAGTATATTTAGTTTTAAATAGATTTTTTTAAGGGTTCAAAATTTCAAAATAAAGATGTAATTGTTGCTGCTTTGCTGCTTTGCTCGCTATCATGTAAGTATCATCTGTCCCCCCCCCCCCCCCCCCCCAATTTCTTTATTTGCTCGGGGCGCCATAATCCCTAGATACGTCACTGCAACTTAGGATATGTTTTTACAGCCTGGATAGACAACTGTTTTGTGCACTTAGGCAACAGTCTCTGAATGTCTGAAACCGAATATGAAGATGAAGAAAAGGTACACATGTATGCAGGTCATGCAGGTAGCCCACACGGTTGGTCACAACCTGTCGTGCACCTCCATGCATGTGGTCTGCGACGGATTTCGCAAAATAATCCTTGCGTCGCACGCACGGGTCTGCACGGTTTATTGAACCACGTAGGACTACGCAGGACATGCAACGAGGCTGTCGGACATGTCCAACAATCTCTGCGTGTGGCTATGTGTTCTGATGAAAGCACATGACACGCGCAGCCATCGTACTTCCTGCACGCGCTTCTTGCCACCATCGCACGGGTTCGTTGCGGGGGTCTCACGAAGCCCTGGCTCCATAGTACGGAGCCGTGACATGTCGAGCGTCGGTTGCACGTCGGTTGCAGGGTACCTGTACGGGGCTGTAACTTCGCCTCAGGTGTTCATACTATGTAGAGTAAAGCCCGTCGCACACTGCACTATCTGACTACGATGCGATTTTGGGAAAAGTTGTTATAACATTTGATATGAACCTTCAAACATGTAAAATCTTTGTGATCAAAGTTCTAAATAGTAGTATGAATACTAAAATCGAAATTCCGGGCTACTGCGAGCCCCCGTGTAGGAATAAAAGCGAATTCAATTCCAAATCGTAGTGACGTCATACCAATCTTGCGATCGGCTAAGATTTGAAGCCGATTTGGCCTTTACTCTAACCAGAAGAATTGCAGTTAACCAAAATTTCGATATTAGTATTCGTATCATTATTCCGAATTTCAAATGAGATAATTTCACTTTTTTAAACTTTCACTTTTAATGCAAACTGCAATTTGTTCGAAAATCGGGTCGCAGTCGGATCGTATAGTGTGCGCCGGGCTTAAGATATAGAATACGTGATGTGAGACAGTATACCGTATGGACAGGGGCATGTCATATCAATTTGGGTGTACAGAGTGAGGGATATCGATAATTATGTAGAGGGAATCCCGATCCCGATTTGAAGGAAACATAGTGGAAAGGTAGAGTATAGGCTTATTTTAACGCAGCCTTGGTGACAAAGATGATCAGATATGTCACCACTTTACACATGTTACATAGGTAGTTGAAATAAAATATTTATTTTCTTTTTACATGGTAAAAGTTCTTAACCAGTAATCTATCATAATTTTGATATGTTTGAAATCCAAGGATGTATCTGTAATTACCCTTTGAAAAGAAAAGAAAAGAAAAATAATAAAGACAAAAATGAAAATAAAGAAGCATGAAGCGAAAGTGAATGAGTGAGAACCCTATGTAAATCAACTTTTGTTCACTGTTACTGTGTTCCATGGGAGGAAAGTAAATAAAGAGAGACAGCGAAAGCGAAAGAGAAAGAGAGAGAGAGAGAGAGAGAGAATATAGGGGGGGGGGGGTCGTCATACAAAGGAGATGGCATGAGAGATAACGAAGAATGTAGGCTACATAATGTACCATAAGAAATATTTAGCCACTGGTTGCTACGTCTGATACTTCTTGGAATAATATATTTCCCAATGAACTCCTAGGCTACAAGCCCTAACAGAGGGCGGACAATTTTGACCCGGCTTGCCTCTAATACAATGCTATAACATTATTAAAATGTACTAACAAATAATTACCTGTAGGTTCTTTCGTAAAATGAGATAAAGGGAGACATACACAGACCAAGGAGTTACTCCTTGCACGGACGAGGGAATAGTTTTTGACAACATACCCCGTTTGTCAAGTTTGAGTGATATTCCCCTACTGATATTTTGTAACTTTCTTTGTAGCTGGCCAGCTCATGTAGCGCTCTTGCTTGGAGACATTTGGCGATACATTATTGAAAATAAAATCTATTATTATTATTGTTCATTCAACACTGACCCTGGCTCTGAGCACCCGGTATACATGGTATAACTTTCATGAAGAGTGCAGTGAGTTGAACGTGCATATCCATATTGTTGTCCTACACTCGATGACTCTATTTCATATCCTACATGTACATGTCCTATCTTTCCTAGCCTAGGGACGGAGTGTATTCCACTGCTACATGTCGACTGCGTCAATGGAGGAGAGGTACATATTGACCCAGAATGCAGGTCAATTCACCTGCGGTGGATTCGAACCCACAAATATGTCGAATCTGAGATCTTGAATTTCTGCACTCCTTCGTATTTATTCTTATCGAATGTTGCGCATCCATAAATTGATTTGTATTTATCTACTTTCATTTCTATTTTCATGCAAATATTAATTAATAAAGTTTCGATTTTGATACACTGCTTGAAACCTTTTTTTATTTATACCTCACTTCAATCACTTCAACTTTCGAGTGTACTTTTTCAATCGCAGTGATTAACAGTTCTTTAAACATTATTGTGTGAACAGGCCATTATGAAAAAAACCCCATTAGCCTACTGGTAATAAAGGTTGCATAAGTAGCTTTTCGTAGTATTTTATAGGTAATATTTCATAGGTAATATTTTATAGGTATATACATGTAGGTAGTGTTTTATAGGTAGTTTTGCTTTGTTTTGTTTTGCTTTTAAGGCGCTTATCATTCACTTTGAATATTTGCTTGTCGTTGTTGTTGTTGGTTTGATGGCGATTTCCATCGGTGATTGGATGATTGGATGATTGCGCCTTATATGTAGTATTTTATAGATATTTTATAGGTGTATCAAATCGATATCACTAATACTCATTAAAAACATGATTAGTATAGTACATTATAAACAAGTTAAAAGAACGTATAAATATCTATAATTCAATTGGAGTAGGTAGCAGTATTTAGGCATGAATCGATACAATTTCAGTATAAATTTTATCGATGGATCCTTTCTCTTTTCTTTTCATTATTCATAAAGCATCCAGGAGCACTTCTTCTTCAAAAAAATAGTAGTTATGAGACCCAAAGTAAATCATACATAGATGAAATAGTTTTCAAGTGGGATAGTATTGCGAGCAATGTGAGGAGAGTCGTTGCATCAAAGTTAATGGCCCGAATTCACAAAGGAGGTTAAAACCATGGTTTAAAGTAAACCAAACATCCTTTGTGAATTCGGGCCAATATTTAGCTTTTTTATGTTACTTTTGTTTTTAAATTGAGGAGTGACATCACGTTCAAATATGATCAATACATCATATTGTTGTTTTATGAAAGAGAACGATATTGAACATTGTGGAGTTGTAGCTGGGGCGAATCCAGGATTTTCATTTTTGTAAAAGAGTGGGCCCACAAATATTCATAAAATTGTCCTACAAGCAAAAAAAAGACCTCACATAACAGGGGTGTCGATCTAGTGGATACGTCACCGGACTGTGGATCTCATGGTTCGTGGTTCGAGTCCCGCCGCGGCACTAATGTCCTTTAATAATAATAACAATAATACTGCTATTTCTGTAGCGCCTTTTCAGAGTATAGATACAAAGCAAGACATTAATCTACATTTGCCACTCTCCACCCAAGTGTAGTAAATGGGTACCTGGTAGGAATTTATTCTTTGAATGCTTTCAGCGCCTTAAGGCAGCTGAGCTAAAGCCAGGGTAATAATACTCCTTTTGTAGGTGCCTTGAGCATCCTCTGGAATGGATACGGGGGCAATAAAATGTAGCTATTATTATTATTATTATCATCATTATTGGGGGGGGGGGGGGGTTGACCTGCGAGGGAGCGAAGCCAGTGGCGTACCTAGGGATTATGGCGTCCGGGGCAAACAATGAAGTTACGCCTCCCCGGTCCCTCCCCAGCGACCGAGCGGCAAATTTTTCAGTTTTTAACCCCCCAAAACGCAATTTCTTGTGCATTTTACGCAGGAAATTTTGCAACTGACCAATTGTGAGCGATAAAGAGGCTAGAATTTTATACATTGATAAACGATTTTCTATTCACTAACTAAACCCTATAATGTATAAGCTTAAGAAAGAGTCAAGAAATTCAGCAAGGCTACCTGAAGTTGAGATTTCTTCAAAAGTTACACCTTTGCAAATGCTGTTTTATACACTTTATAATATATTGGGAGCACAATATTTAGCAGGAGTCATATGAAATTTACATGATATAGCAAGCAAAGCATTTACATCTTTATTTTTCAAACTACGACCCTTTAAGCTATTTAAGAACTATATACCGGGGCGCGAAATTACGAGATCCTGAGAGATAATTTTTGCATTTCAAACCTTCAAAAACTAGATATCTAGTGCATGCGGATTTGGGGGCTCATAATCAGTAAGGATTACGATTTTTCTTCATTTCACCCTTTTTTCTTTCTCTCCTTTGCGTTTTTTTGCGCCCCTCCAAGTGCCGCCGGGGGCACGTGCCCCCTGCCCCCTAGATACGCCACTGAGCAAAGCCCTTAATTTAGAATAACAATGCCAGCAAACGAAATTTCCTAGATATTTTCGCATTGAAATTATTGCATTTCTTATTTCCTTACTTCTAAGCATTAAAGAATGTGATGATATTTCAAGATCAAACATAATGAGTGTGGATCATTATTGGTTTTAAGTATCATAATTCTTATTTATTTAACAAAAAAATATTGGGGGGGGGGGGATGAATCCCCCACCTCAATTTTTTTTTTTTTTTTTGGGGGGGGGGTGGGGGGTGGGGGGATATATACCCCATCCACCCCCTCCCCGGGATCGACACCCATGCCACATAAGCACATGTGTGATGGGTATACTTCAAATAATTCAATGTAGAAAACCTCGAGATTTTACGCGACAGAAACACAATCAATTTTTTTTTGCTTGTTATGACGACCGCTTTCTTTACACAATTTACTTCAATGACGTATGCATTTCGTTTGAAAAGTTTTATAACTTCGAAATGTCTATAGACAAATGAAGATCAAATAACATGGGAAAAATAAGTAATCGATACCAATTCAATACCAATATATTTTCAAGAAATCGAGACGTCTATTGTGAAACCAATCCATATTGAGGAAGTAAATCTAAAGAATATGCTCTTTATGAGGAGATCAAATTTATCCATCTAAGTAATGATTGTGCATAAAACATTAGTTGTAATGTTTATATTTTAAAAATTACTACTGATCAATGCCCTTTTGTGTATTCCGTTCATAAAGGATACCGGGACAAAGAAATTAAAGCTTACTTTACCATATTCACAAACGGGCTATCATCATAATTATTGACATGCCTCCATTCCTCCAGCGTGTAGATAGAGCCGCAAATGTGTTTCCAGACCAAGGATTCTAGGACAACCTACCCCTTTATTACCACTCCTAGACAAGTACCCCCAGAATAACTTGGACGACCATGCACCCTGGACATCCACACTGACAATAATCCCTAGAGCAGTTACCCCCGGATAAGTATGTCAGTATTACATGCATGTAGAATATGGCTACACTAAAAAAATCCTCTATTCATTTTTTTTGACCAGATCGCCTGGTCACATTTTCTTAATCAGATTCTAGTCATTCTGACTAGGATTCTGTTTATTTTGACTCGGATTTTGTCCACTTCAAACCCGAAGCTGGTAGTTTGGACCAATGAGGTACTAGGGAAGCCTCGTAGGATCTCACCTTGATCAGGTGACATTATGAAACTCTTTCCTATCATGAATAAGGGGGTGATTACTTTGTGGGTATTTTTCTAAGCTGGTAGTTGCCCTTCATCCTCGGCTGGAACAGTGGATAATAATATCACCGAGCTATGGGTCAACTGTTAGACTATCCGATAACATATAGTGTTATATTATAGCTCAAGAGTGCATGAAAAGCATATCAAGGTCTTTTTTTCAGATAGGCCCAAACATACATAGACCCCCTCAAAAAAACCCCACAAAACACCACAAAACAAACACAAAACCCAACAACAAGCAAAAAACGAACAAAGCGAAGTATCAATACATATTTACAAGCCTTATAATAATGCACTCTGTATTTACTACACGATGGAGGATCCAATAGGCATCAATGCATAGGAGCTCGGGATGACCTTACATAAAAAAGATTTGTTTGAATATTATTTCGGTAAACTTACATGTTTTCACCATTGTGCCGGTGCATGGTCACAGAAAAACCGAAGTACGAGCTTGTTTCAGTGATGTTCTGTACAACTGGGGCGTTTAAATCCATGTTAAACCCTTGAACGATGGTCAGTACTGTCCAAAATGAAACGAAACAACTAAAGGAGGGTAGATTGGCCATGATTTCAATCAAGCCCACAAGCACTTTGCACAGAAAAACAAGAACTCTTCTCCCGAAGCCTTCACTTCCCGATATCTCCGGGTTGATAAGCACTTCTTGAGTTACCTCAAAAAAGTACCAGCATTTTTTTCCCTTTTGAGCAAGTTAAACCTTTATCACTTGACTTCAGCGAGAAATTAAACTTAGCTATGATTCCCATGCGTGTTTTGATGGTAGTTCTGCTAGTTCTAAAGCCGATTAGGATTATGACAATGCGTTGATTCGCAACTTCCACGGACAAAGTATTACGCTTGACTACTTTTCAACAAGATGATCAGATACGAGCGACAAATAAACACCTCCCACTCAATGAGCTAATTATGTCGTTTCAATAAATCACTGAACAGCAAGGACCTAATACACTGTATACTATACACAGGGATACCATAAATAATATTTATAGTTCTATTTCTAAAGTGAGTCCCACAATGCGATCAAGTGAAACTGCCAGTTGTATAAATACAACCTCGGGTCATTTTGACAACCAAAGTTAGTCAGTAACTGATGTTGACTATTGTAAGCTTGAAATCGAATATGAAGGCATACACAATGGTACAAGGTCTTGGAATCCTGGCTTCGAGAGAGTAGTGAAATTGTTGGGTTGGCAGCGAGACTCTTCGGAGTATAATATTCCAAGAAAGAGATTTGTTTTCTAGTCATTTATTATTTCCCGCCACTCAATCATTGAACTGTAGAGAGTAAAAAACTTTGGAGAGATGTCCTGGGCTGGAGAAGCAAATTAAAATGAAATTTCCGTTGCTGTACTTTCGTTAGCTACCCCTGCGACCTGCGTATGTCCACTCTTATTGATATCCCCTCAATCTGATGTGAATTATCCAGGAGCTAGAGAGGCTGGGGGTTACAATATGATGATCATAAACAATCATTTTTTAACCTCTGTCGTCAGAATACCTTTGCTATTTGGAGTGAATGTATATTTGATTGTGAGTCGTACGCTTCACATCGGGGGAAGTCCTTGTTTGAATGGTGTGCTATTGTTAAGTTGTACGGCACGCACGTTAGTCTTTTTAAACAGACCCTCTAAACAAGGCGTTCTAAAAATTCCATAAATTGAATTTAAATCGGTCAAATAGGTCAACGTTTGTTCATACAGATTTGTATTCATGTAAGCACAGATATAAAACCGAGTTTGATTTTATATTTTATACTCCATATTTTTCATATCATTTATGGGAATAATATTTCAAAGGCGTTTTGTTGGAGGAAAATGTGTCTGAGTTTGAAGACTTTAGACTTAGTAGTTTGGCTAATCAGCGAGGGCGTATGCGGGCTGTGTGTTTGTTATCACAAAGGGGCGGGGCTCTGGATATACATTTCCATATAACGTTCTGCCAAGGAGGTTCTACTGTACCTCCTTGACGATACTGTCATAGGATGCAACGAAAGAGCTACACGCGAAACATCCACTCTTTGGATGAAGTGGATGAGAGAACACGATGTAACCAAATCAAACAATCGTCAACACAGTCAAGAATATACATGAATGACCGCAATTGATTTGTTGAAGAAAGAGAGAGAGAGAGAGAGAGAGAGGGAGGGGAGAGGGAGATTTCATTAGTCAGAAAGGATAAATGACATATCATAATACCATCGCTTGAGAAATTGAATATCATTCCAAGAAATGCAAAATTAATATTTCATATGACCTAAAGCCAGGACAAATGTTTAACAAGACTACTTCCAGTTTCAGAAATTCTCTTTGACATGTCCCTGGAAATAGCGATAGGAATATCTATTGCACTCTGAAACATTTGCAAAACAATGATACTGCCTTTAAAAGACATTCATCAGCTTTGCGGTTGTCATTTTGAAAGCAAGCAACAATTCAAAGATTTGATGTTAGACTAAACAATCATGCCTATACTTCATACACTGTCAACAATTCATATTTTCTGTCACAATATCTGTAATGCCATTGTCTTTTCTTTCTGTTGGAAATGAAATAAATACGAATTTGAATTTTGAACAATCTGACAAATAATAACAAACATTACGAGATGGGTACATGGGTTGCCCAAAACTACTTTAAAGATAAAGGTGAGTTCTGGTCATGTGATTACATTGTGAAAAAAACTGTCTGGAAGCAAAAATGTTGATCATGTCTATAAATATCGATTGGTTTATACTGTGAGGTTTCGGAATCATAAAAATAAGAAACCAACCCAAACTCGCTCAAAAGCACTTGCACCGCACACAGAAACGGGTATATGGGACTGCACATAAATGAGGCACGAATAATCGGCCCGAACGCTTCAGCTCTTTCCCGTCATATTTCGAATATAAGGGAATTTGAAGAGAAATCCTTTTCAGGGGACAGTTCTACTTTGATGTTCTTCCAAACTGACATAGAAAGGAATGAGAAAGCTCACAAATTATTTTTCACCTTTTCCATAACTCAACCTTCCCTTTAAGTTACACACTGTTTCTAAGATAATGAATATGTTTCCAGATAAATCCTTAATGTCGCATGGATTCTTCTGTATCATTCCCCATGGAATACTTAAAGTTCTGATACTAAAAGTTAAGATAGCTCAGCGATTATTGTACTTTATTTTTCTTTGACCATTGCTCAGACTCCAATGATTAGAACAATATGAACATGATGCTTAAAATGCTATATACAATACTATAAGTCTTGAGTGCACTTTCAAAGTAAAGTGTTAAATTAAAGTTTCAAGGGCGGGGGAGTGGCATAGTTTTAATTTGGCAAATCAACCTTAAAATCATGATAATTTTGGATACATCATGTTTAAAGTGAACATTTTTACTGTTTAGAGTGTACAAATCAGTAATTTACTTTTTAGAGTGTGCATGCATAATCAATGATTCCAGAGCAGTTTTGAACTACATTATATTCAATTACATCGTTACGATTGATCGTAATGATGGAATCGAGACCTATAATAAAGTTCACATAACCCGTTGGTTTACACTTCACTAATGCGGTTGGTGTTATATTTATTTAATTTGTAATATCCATGACCGTTAAATCTATAAACAAGGAAATGATCAAGTTGGAAAAATGTTGTCTTTGCTTGTAAAAGAAACTATGGTAGCTTTTCAAGGACATCTGTAATACATCCTGGTATTATATTGAAATAATGGGATAATTTAATAAAAATTCAAAATACACCCACATAGCCATTTTAATTCCCAGAAAACTAAGTCATGAAATCCCCTTGGTTGCTCTCTTTCATTTAAAATAATCAATAACACACATGCACTGTAACAAAAAAGTACTGTAAAATTACAGAAATCTGATGTCAGCAGAGTCGCCAGAAATTTGCTGCAAAAATTCATGCTGTATGTAATTTTAGCATACATTTCAGATATGTAATTCAGATAACAGGTTCTTATGTAATTGCGTTGGAACCCGAGTCCTACAATACATTGAGGTAAAAAAAAATAAACTGTAAAATTACACAAAAAATTGTATAAAAACCCTATTTTGCCTTAAAATCACAAGTTTCTGATGTAACTCAATTTCGCAATTACAAATGAGGTACTTTTACGGGAAAAATGTATAAATAACATCACAACTGCTGTATTTATAATAAACAGAACAAATCTGTATTTTTCCCCTGTAAAAATACAAATATTGTTTACAGTGTGTCTTTAGAATCGATGTTTTCCATTCCTCTCTATCTCTATCTTACGTTTACTCTATTTTCATATTGCTTACTCTTCCTCTCTCTATCTTTCTTTCCATTTCCCTCTCTTTCTATCCATATCTGTTTCTGTTGTTCTCTCATCTTCACCTTAGAATTTTCATTTTTTATTTTTCGCTTTGTTCTTTTCGCTCTGCATTCATCACATATAAACCATAATATCATCTCGTTCTTTTTTCATGCAACGGCTGTTATTTAGCAGTACCGGCTTCATGAACAACTGTGACCAAAATAATTCACTAAATAATGTCAACGCAGCCATGATTATACAAGAGTAGTACAGTGTATTTACAATTCACGATTTGCAAAGATTTGCTGCCTTATTATTAACAGCCACGAGCATACTCACATTCCATATACATGATATAGTAGGTTGTACCTCGATCACAATTGGAAATCTCGTTTTCGTTATCGTTATGGGACAAATGTGACGTTCCCTTGATTGATGTCGTTGATTCCTCCTGTGTGTATACGTGTACAAATCTACCATAAACATGATTCCTACTTTTATAGAAAGGACTAAGGACTAGGGAAGGGGGTATAAAGAATGCCCCTTGACGCCCATTCCATACATGTATTTATACTACCGGAAATATAAATGATTGAAAGAACAGGATACCCTGCAAATGCTATTTCCGCCCCTTTTTCCCGAGACACCAGTTATCGTATTTAGCCATTTCGCTCCCAACTACATTTATGTATTAACCCAAAGGACAGTCTGTATGTCTCGAGGGTAGTCATTACAGTCTTATCGTTGCAGTCTTATCATTGGTAAAATTATATTATGTCTGTGAATTCATTCCTCGTACATAATTATTGAATGTCTTGAGAGAGTCAGAGAGCCGTTAACTGATGTAACTTTGCAAAGAGTACACATCCTTCTGCGAAATTGAAAGTTTGTAATTTACGACATGGTCATATCTATTCACATCTCCTATGATTTATGATACGCACAAAATAACCCCCCCCAAAAAAAAAAAAAAAAAAAAAAAAAAAAAAACACACACACGATGAAATAAGTTCGGGAAAACCCCATCCCAGTACAGAGAATCTCTTCCGTACTTTTCCGGCAATAAATTGATCATAATCTTTAAGAAGTAATGTTATCTGACATTCTGAAAGCTATTCTGTTCCAAGCTTTTAAAGATGGAAATTACTGGAGTATACAAGTATGAAATTACACCCGCCCTGTGGGTAAACTAGAATTCGATGAATCGCGATGTTCCCAAAATCATGAATCATGAAAATGGCAGTGTGAGTTTATATTATATGCCAAATAAAATTTGTCAGTTATCTTAATCGCTTTGGAGTGGTCTCTGTATGTTATATTGTACTTTATTTTTTACCTTCGAAAGCCGAACACAGTATACACCAATCAATCGTTTTCGTGACTACCAGCCGATAATGCCTAAGTCTTCTCCATTCAAGCCCTCAAATCAAGTATAGCCGTTACATTGGCAGTATCGGTAATCTTCTTGTTTTATGTTTGCCTTGCCAAGGTACCATTATCTGTTTACGTATTTTTTTCTTAGTTACATTGCTCTTGTTAATATTAGGTTATGTGAATCATAAATTACAATATCTATATCTCCTTTTAAAAAAAATTCTTGTTACAGCGCATTATTTTTATCTGAAAAACATGGTGAAAGTGATTATATGGAGGATGTTTAATTATTAAATATGCAAACTACAAGAATTACAAGATATGTGCTTCGAAAAAAGAAGAAGAGACTAATCAGCTTTCAGGACATGATATATGATGCTTGTAATGCTTATATGTCATTAATACTATTCATTATTACATCATAGTGTGTCAACTCTAGTGGTACAGTTAGAATTAAATCATTTAACATAACATTAAGCAAGAACGTCTTCAATCATTTTATTGTGGGAATAATCACAAGTGATATGCCTATATTAAACTGATGGAATACATCTCGCTTTCATTAATACCGAAGCCCAAGTGTATGCGTAAGTATAGCCATGGGGGGGGGGGGGGGGGGGGGGGGGGGTGGGAGGGGTGGAGTCTCTTAGAGGTGGGATGGGGGGCACCCGGCATATAAAAGTGGATGTAATGGACGAGTACATATGTACAGAGTAAGGGGAGAGTGTCGGAGGGGTTCGCATTACTTAATTTCATTTGTTTGTTTTCATTCATCCTCTCCAGATGCATTTTGTACCGGCGTAAGTAAGATGATGTAATGGTTGTTGAAAAAAAATGATCATATAAAATTGAATACTTGTCGGTTGTAAATCTATTAAAGAGAAATACTGTTTGGAATTCAATTCTTTCATATTTCACGCTATACAGAACCTTGGACGCCTTGGTGTATTTTAGAGGAATTGTTAGATCTGCAGTGCATTTCCTCTGTTCTCAGCTGTGAAAAGTTGTTGTGGATTGGTTTTAACGGCGCATGTCATTCAATTGTGAATATTTACGCCAATATACGGTATATCTTGCTGCTTTATATGCGCTAGGCTACGCTGCGTTATATTTGCGCGATTTTAATTTTGGGGAGACAAAGTCGTATAGTTCGTAATTAGCCTTGTTTCAGCCTTCACAGTGTTTGTTGTAGTCAGTTACATGTAAGTACCCAGAGAAAGTAGCTAATTTTATAGTACTGTCAGTGTTGTTGCTACTCAGTCAGTTCAAATTATTTTTGTTGAGAGATTATTTAACTATGAATCTTTGATGTGCTTCCATTTAACACGTGTTTTTATGGGGCCCGAATTACTATGACTGCGTAATACATAGGGGTATGGAGGACCAAGCTTCAACATCTTTATCTCGTACATATTATCATCATTATTAAACTAAATAAACAAACATGTTTTATGTCATTTCGATATCGATTTCTCATTGTCATTTGATGGCTGGATTCATTCCGTTTATTAATTTTGTTATGGAACTGCAATGACTTGATGGGAATCAAGAGATTCACATCAGATTCCGGACCTCGTATTATAAAGAGTTTCGATTGATTACAATTTACAGTTGGTTTCAATCGCTTCGCCCATCCTCTAGTACAGAGTTGCGATTGATATCAATTGCAAATTAATTGTAATCAATTTGATTTGATTTGATTTGATTTATTCGTCAGGTATATTGCAATACAAACATAACAAGGTACCATGACAGGATAGCCCATGAAAGCCGAAATGGCTTATTTCCAATGGGGTCCTTACCTAAATAACTTATTAAAAAATACACTAAGAAAACACATTAGTACGGCTACAAGACTATCGTACACGTACGACAAGTAATAAGAATGTACTAAAGTAGCAAAATAAAACATAACATTTTTATAAAGTAGGCGAAGATTACATAAACGTGAAAACAAGACTTAGGCCTACTCAACGGAAAAAACTATATACAGAAAATCATAATGAAACTATCGATAATAAACGTTGGTTACATAAGTCATATAATATAGGAAAAAACCATCTGAGCTACAAAAAGGAGAGGAGAAATATAGTTATGGAGTAGACACATTTTTCAGATGATGCTTCAATACCCTTTTAAAATGTAAAAAATTCTTAACTGACTTAACATGATTTGGGAGGGAATTCCAGAAAAGAATACCGTTAAAATAAAAGGAATTTATCGCAAATCTTTTATAAAACATGTATTGGATACATTCGTTCTTGGATGCTCCAACATAAGCTAATGCTTAATGAAAAAAAAAATGAGTTTCTCATTGTTAGAACATCCAGACAATTAGCAAAACTGAATATTAACCATATAACAGTTGGAGATGCAGAAGTGAAGCCGACAAGCACTGTAAGAAATCTTGGTGTATGGCTATAGATTCTCGTTTAAACATGGAGACACAGATATCCAACACATGCAAATCTGCTTTTTATAAGTTAAATAATTTGCGTCACATTCGTAAATACTTAGATCAGAAAAACACTGAAAGCCTTGTCCATACATTTATTAGTAGTAAACTTGACTATTGTAATGGATTATTGTTTAGCTTGTCAGATTCACAGACCATAAAGTTGCAGCAAGTTCAGAATGCCTGTGCAAGACTTGTGACCAATTCCTCAAAAAATTTTCCACATCACTCCTGTTTTGATGAAGTTACATTGGTTGCCAATAAAGTACAGAGTCACATTCAAGTTACTTTTGCTTATTTACAAAGAATGGTCAAGCCCCAAATTACTTGTCTGAATTAATTATCTTTTAAATTGCATCCATATACACATAACTTACGAAGTTCACAAGACAAACTGCTTCTAAAGTTGCCTCATGTCAAAACGAAAACAACTCTTGGAGATTGTGCATTTAGCTGTGCTGCTCCAAAACTCTGGAACCAACTTTCTCTTGCAATTAGGGAAGCACAATCAGTCCCCATTTTTAAATCTCTACTGAAGACCCATCTGATTTCAGAGGCTTTTAAGTAGATTAGTTCTGTTTATATAGTGTAAGCATATAGGAGTCTCCAGCAAAGCGCAGTAGAGTATATTCAAATAGTAGCTGCGCTATATAAATGAATCTTTTTATTATTATTATAAGCAAAGTTTAGAATTATTCCGCCTTTGTGAATATTATAATACTCAAGAACGCATGAACTCCATGTTTATCATACTTGTTCTAATCAGTGCCACCAATAAGCCACTTCGGAGATGCAATCTGAGCATGAGCAGATAAAGGTCATCTGTACCAAATTCTAAAACCCACTGACACTAATATTCGATATGTGCTCATGAATGTCATGTAATCATTATTCAATTATGCGGAAGTATTCTTTTTAAAGGGGGAAACAAAAGATATTCATGAGGCACCTCTATCACTCCCAGAGTTATTTTTCTGAAGTGCACATAAAGGGACCCTCCATGTCTAAAATATCTGTGGATATTTGGGGTCATTTGTACCATGCGCTAACCCCGAACTGGCTTATACACTGCCATTCAACCGCAGTCTTTCGGTTTAGAGAGCGACAATGAAACATGCCCGATGAAAGGATTAGGACTTTCCATCAATCCACTTGCGGAAGAAAGTTGATCCTTGACAACTTAACGAGTTTACTTTGTGACTTATCGCTGAAGTCATTTTCTTCTGTAAACACCCTCTCGGGAACTTCCAAAGAGCTTAAAATTTCATTACTATCAAAAGGCCGATTTTACATATTTTCGGAGCACTGGTGATTTGTTGTTTTTTAACTTTATTTTGTGTCAGTGAAATTTAGGATTTATCAATTTTAACTGAATATGAAAGAAATACGTGAGCGTGTGAGTAAGATAGATAGTTTGAGAGAGGGAGGGAGAGAGAGAGAGAGAGACTATTGAAAGCATGAAACACTTAGCAATATGCTAGAGTAACAAAATATCAATGTACATGTACATAGACCAGGAATAAGTTTCTTTAATAGCCCATCGCCTTCTTAAACAGGGAAATAATATTCAATTTAACTCAGGTCCTAGGCTTTTTTAAAATGCTTTCTTTATCTCCTATTTGTATTTATACTGTGTGTATTTGCAATTTCTATGTAACTATGTCCCTCTGTTATCCGTTTCAAATGTATCAAAATATTATATTTATGTATGCTATCTGTTGAACTGTACATGTATCTGTTCGGCCCTGCTTGATTGAATTCACTGTACTGGGCCATATACGTTATACTGCATTTTTGTCTATTTACGAATCTAATAAAATATACTAACAAATAAATAGAAATAGAAAAAAAAAGGTACCACACTGTTCATGTAACAGGGGTGAGCGTAAGGGGGGGGGGGGGTAAGCCTTGACCTTTAAGCAAATTTTGAGAGAAAGATAGCGATTCGTAGCACCTTTTATAGACGCCCTGTCTGCTTTTCAATTGTTTGGACGCTATTCTGCACTGTACATGTAAGAGGGTTCGGCGCAGGGAGGGGGGAGTTTCCCCTCTCTCGCGCGAAGCGCAAAAGCTTTGACTTTTTAGCATATTTTGAGAGAAAGATTTATATTTATATATATAAAACGGCTCGCACCGTTTCTTAGGCGGAAAGCTAGTTCGACGCCTGACTGCTTTTCAATTATTTGGACGCTATACTGCGCTGTTCATGTAACGAGTGGGTGCACAGAGGGGGAGTTTCCCCTCTCCCACGCTAAGCGCGTAAGCTTTGACGTTTTAGCAAATTCTGAAAGATAACAGCTCTTACCTTTTTTAGGCGGAGAGTTAGTTCGACGCCGTGATTGCTTTTCATCTATTTGGAAGCAATACTGCACTGTACATGTAACATGGGTGTGCGTAGGTAGGGGGGGGGGGTGGGAGTAAGCCTTGGCCTTTAAGCAAATTTTGAGAGAAAGATAGCGCCTCGTAGCACCTTTTTCAGACGCCCTGTCTGCTTTTCAATTATTTGGACGCTGTACTGCACTGTACATGTAAAGCCCGGCGCACACTGCACGATCTGACTACGATGCGATTTTGGGAAAAGTTGTTATAACATTTGATATGAACCTTCAAACATGTAAATTTTTTGTGATCAAAGTTCCGAATAGTAGTATGAATACTAAAATCGAAATTCCGGGCTACTGCAAGCCCCCAGTGTAGGAATAAAAGCGAATTCAATTCCAAATCGTAGTGACGTCATACCACTCGTGCGATCGACTAAGATTTGAAGCCGATTTGGCCTTTACTCTAACCAGAACAATTGCAGTTAATATAACCAAAATTTCGATATTAGTATTCGTATCATTATTTCGAACTTCAAATGAGATAATTTCACATTTTTTAACTTTCACATTTAATGCAAACTGCAATTTGTTCGAAAATCGGGTCGCAGTAGGATCGTATAATGTGCGCCGGGCTTAACAGTGGTCGGCGCAGGGAGGGGGAGTTCCCCTCTCTCGCGCGAAGCGCGAAAGCTTGGACTTTTAGCATATTTTGAGAGAATGATATAACGGCTCGTACATTTTTTAGGCGCAAAGTTAGTTCGACGCCCTGACTGCTTTTCGATTATTTTAATAATAATAATAATAATATTCCGCTTTTATATAGCGCCTAATACATCGGCGATGTCTCTATAAGCACTTTATAGATTTATTATTATTACCCCGGTCATCGGATTCTGGCATGCCCGCACACTGTGTAAGCACACTCTCCACACCTTGGGGTGTATTCCAGCAATGGGCTGTGGCGCTCACTTTGCTAAGCAACGACATTAACTCTCGCATCCTACCGGGTACCCATTTAACACCTGGGTGGAGAGTGGCAAATGTAGATTAACGTCTTGCCAAAGGACTTATCCACGGATCCACAACAACATTTTGACGCTATCATGCGCTTTAAATGTAACAGGGTGGGTGCAAAAACTTTGACGTATTTAGCAAATTTGGAGAGAAGGGTAACGGCTCATAGCATCTTTTTATGCTTTTTTTCTCTCCCCTTTTTTTTTGGTTGGCGGTTTTTTTTTGAGGGGGGGGGGAGGGGCGGGGGCGACCGCCCCACCATCCACCCCCTGTGGCTATGAGCCTGATGTAAGGAGATGTGAAGGTAAGGAGATAGATAACATTATGAGAGGGAGAAAGAGATGTTGGAGGAGTGAGGAGTGTTTGTGTATGTCTCATTCACATCTAGGAGAATGGTTTAGAAACAGCATAGATAAATCATTCAATAGGTAGTTTCATGAAATAGTCAAAATAGAATATGAAACTTTGAGATCGATTCGCGTTGTGTTAGAAATGACCCGGACTACAGCTGGCGCTGTGTAAAATTGATGAACATTCAATATCGTGCATCGTGTCAGGGACAACATACGTCAGGGAGAGAGGGGAGAGTTCGAGAGTGTAAGGCCCTGTTACACAAAGCTTAGCGATTAATTGCAAGTAGTTATTAATGCAATTAATCGCAAACATCAATCGTACGATCAATTGATGAGTCAAGTCCCTTGACTTGCAGGAGAAAGAGAGGAGAATCCGACATTTCCCCCCCTTGATAAAGATACATTACTGTCGTAAGCTGATCATGATCGTAAACTAAACAAAAACATTTAGGGGAGGGTAGGGGAAAATGAAGGAAAAGAATGAAAAGAGAGAAAGAAAGAGAGAGAGAGAGAGAGAGAGAGAGAGAGAGAAAGAGAGAGAGAAAGAGAGCGAGAGAGAGAGAGAGATAGATAGAGAGAAGGGGGAGACAGGAGAAAGGGACGGGAGAGTGGACAAGAGAGCGACAGGGAGAGGAACAACAAGACAGACAGTGTAAGAGTAGAAACAGAGAGTGAGAGCAGGATGCAGACGAAATGATTCTTTGGCAGTCCGTTGTCATGGTGAGCTCATGCCGGATGCAGAGTCTGGCGCGAAGTTTCACATAATATACCTATATCCTTCTCAAACGCTTAGAAACACTTCTAGGGGTGTGTCCATACAGCAAATTTTCACCCACGTTTCGCTGTCGTTCCGATTTGATATTTCACGTCTCTATACTTAGCAGGCGGAGATATTGAAGAAGCAGTGAAATGTCACCTAAACACATTGTAGGATATCTCGGTTGTTGAGAAGCACATTGCATGGACAGCAAGCTTGATTGAATGCAACCTACTGATCGAGTCAGGATATAACTATATGACTTTCATTATTCCCGGTTGGACATATTCTAGGCTGGAGATGACGAAAATTCAGGGGGACACTGGCAAATTTTAGACAAGTTTCACGAGGATGGCAGGTGGATTTCAGGAAGGACGAAGGTCACAGCTGAAGATTTCTTTACACCTTCCTTCTTGAATGATTGATAATGTGACGACTGCCAGCGTTCCCTGTTCTCGGAGAAGTATTAATAATAATCTGTCGAACTGTGGGAGGTGTGTTAAGCTTAGTACTAAGTGAGAAGTTTGTTGATGCTCATGAAGGTGGTATGACTTCCTCGGTAAAATCTTTCTGGTTTCTAGTCCTATCCGAGAGTGAGTCAGTACTCAGAACACAGGTGCCCTCAAAAGGCACTAACGCACTTGGTCTCACACTCCAGTTCCTCGTTTTCCAAACTCTGTATCCAAACCATCACCTCTATCAGGTACAGCATCAAATCGGTTTGTACTTTTTCTGTAATATTTCAGACACCAGATAGTTCAGGAAATATGACTATATTCTCTTCCGTCGAATATCTTTTCCTGTCTGAACCACAAACTTTTGTCTAACTTAACACCCTCATTACCACAGAAGGAAATATCATGTATAAAGACAAGGAAATCGGAGGATTGTGGTAGCAGGAGTGTTACCTGGATCCACCCACTCTATAATACCACTTCGCTCTCGCCTATGTCATGTCGAACACCTTGTGACAGCTCGTTTTCGCGTGGTAACAGGTAAATGTCTCACTCGCTGTTTAATGCACCTGACATTGAAACAAGGATACAAGCCAAGATTATGGATGTATTACAATGGACACGTTTATTTGCTTAAGAACACTTGGTTCTGAACTTCATAAGAGGGATTATTTCTGATGGTTACAATGCTCGATATCATTAAGTATCTGCTCCCTTAGATATTAAAAGATGACGGCGTTGACTGCCCCAGTGTTAGTGACCAAACGATAGACTGAGGTTCAATCACCTCAATTAGCATTCCTGTTGATGACATTGAGTGGAATGTGAATCTTCATGCCTAAACTGGCAACAAAACGAACGGACGAACGGCTTGATGATAAAGGATTTACATGGCAGGGTGATTTGAATGGAATGAAACCTTAGATTGTGACGTGACAACCCAGGTTTTGATAAGCCTCAGAGTGCCCGTCAGACTTTACATTTCAATATTTTGGGCAGGTGAACGTGTGACTATTAGAACATCATCATGATCAAGGTAAGACACAATCGTCCATTAGGATGCTGGGTAGGTGTTAAGTTCCACCACTTATGCGTCATCCTTGTCATCATCTCCCTCGTCATATCACAGACGTCGACATCGCCAGCTACCAGCTACAGCTCGTCGTCGCTCTCTACATTCGAAGGTGAAATCCCTGACGAAGAATCCGACGTCATTCCACCATCAAAACCGTCGGCCAAACTCGACATCGATGTCGTACCGTCGACGGTGACGACGATGATGACCAAACCCAGTGTCGAATGCGGATGCGATTCCCTGCAGCAGGTTATCGACGAGGTGAGACAGACGAAAGAAGTGTGTATCGACACTGCTTTCGCCGTCAACCTCCATGTCAAGAAAGTGGGCAAGCTTCAGATAGCGGTTGACGGGCTAGCGAGTATGAGAGATACGAACCACGCCGACAAACACGGTTAGAATAGATGCTTGATTAACATCAAACTCTGTAACTCCAGGCAAAGATATGAATTCCCAATAATCTCTAACATGCTGAACTATTGGAATTTGGCCCTCTTAAGGACACGCAGTTTTGGTCACGGTCTTAGATTTTGCATTAAAAAAATATACTGTGATGATGCATTTTATCAGATCATTTTTGGCTTGTGAATGTGTAGGTAGGGTTAATCTATCCTTCAGGACAACATAGTTTTACCCTTCATATACAGTGCTCTCCTTCGGATTTTTGTTGTTTTATAATAATTTTTAAACTTGAAACACAATTTAACAATGAAGCTTAGAAACATGTTTGTTTGTGAGATACACATCTTCAAACTAACAAACCGTGTCAGCAGACTATTCTAACAGAGGCTGATTAATCCAATATAACTGGCACTAAAAATGTAATTTCTGGAACGTACAGGTACTCCAAATCGAACTTTAATAGGATTGCGTGCTATAGTCATTAGTGTATCCAAAATACATGTATAGTTAGGACGTACTCAAAGAAATCCATTTTCGCACCGCGACTTATATCAATACGTGTTCATCACTTTAAGGTGTTTTAGATCATTCTAAATCCTACATCATGGACTTAGACACCTGTCCATGAAAAGTCTGATTTTATTAAAAAAAAAAAAAATTGAAATAGTTGACCCTCTTAACTCTTTGTTTGCCACAGAAAAAAAAATCTTCTATGGGATTTGTGTGGTAAGTCTGCACCAAATGGCACAACGGCACAATAAATAATAATCATGTTTCTTTCACTTCTAAATATCTCTTCGAAATCTTTGCCATTCCAGTAGCACCAACGTCACCGAGTACACACATCGTGTCTTCATCAGACGAAGTGCCTTCATCTTCGTCTTCCTTAGACTTAGTCGACATCGACAGCGACGAAGACTCTCAAAGTGATTATGACGAACCTAATGATGACGAACCTGAAGTCAAGACTCCTCCCTCCATGGAAGGTGTTCACCTCGTAATAATGGAAGCGCCTGAGGTGATTCCTAGAGACTGTTTGGAAATACAGCAAAAAGTGGACAACGTGACTGGGGTCTATACCATTCTACCGGACGGGTGTGGGCAGCCTTTTCAGGTCTTCTGCGATATGTCCACCAGTGGGGGCGGCTGGACGGTAAGATTTTAAATTCTTTTTGAAGAAGAGAATACAGAAAAAGAAACGATACATAGGTCGTGAGATGAAGAACAGGAGAAGGAGAGGAAGAATGAGAAAGACTGAAAGATGATTCTTCATTGAAAATTTCCCTTTTGACAAAAATGACGATTATTGTACTAAAGAATGGAAAGTGTCGCATATTCTCCTGTTATATAATTATTATGACGATTTTTTTTCTTGAGTTTTATCATTTATGATCCTTTTTTTTAGATCCTACATGTTCAGTAGCGACTACCTTTGTGGGAATAATTTATCATTCAATTTTGATTTTGTATTATTTGGGTACTTGTTCTACCTGTGGCTTGACAATTGCGATCAGTGGAAAATCATATGGCGTTACACCAGGATGAAACATTAAGTTGCACGATACTAAATAAAAATTTACTGATATAGCAATAAAGTCAATTTCAAGAAAATCACAAGGATAAGTCACTAAGTATTTTACCAAGCAGGGTTAAATATCATAAAATCAAGAGAGTGACAATGTATATTAATGTACTTATTAGTTTGTATATTTAGTTATAATATACACATGTACATGATTCTTTGTTCCAAAACTTACTTTAGGTCCTTCAACGTCGACTGGACGGCGAAATCAGTTTCGCTCGCCTATGGGGCGCTTACCGACGGGGATTCGGCAACCTTCTCACAGAGTTCTGGCTTGGCTTGGACAAGATGAGTCGACTGACGTCGCAGGACGACTACGAACTACGGATCGATCTCCAGGACTTCAACGGAACCGAAGCTTCTGCGGAGTATGAGAGAATGATGATCAGTGATTACCGGAGCAACTATCGGCTTCACGTCGGAGCATTCAAGCCGAATGGATCGGCAGGTAGGACAAATTAAACATTTGCCGTTCTGATATCGATCGAAAATGAATTCTAACAAAATCCAACAAATTATCACAAAATATTCACATGCGTTAATATATAGCACATGCCAAATATTTCTGAAAGAAATAAATGATTGTGTTATCGCTAATAAGCAAAATAAACAAAATATTCTATAAAAATGCCTGGGCTATGTTCAGTCCTCGTACGTTGTCTGCCTGTACTAGAGCCAGTACCGAATTCTCGATTTTGAACGTCGACAAAGTCGACTGGTACCAGATTACCAATTTAAGGTATGCATGGACATGCATTAGGATAGATCAATGTCCGATGGAAAGAAAAATGAAAGGAGAGAAAAAAAAAGAACAGAAAAGAAAGAACGATGAATGAAAGGGGAAAAACGAAGAATGGCATAAGGAAAGGAAGGGAAGAGAAATAAAAGGATAAAACAAAAAAAAAAGGGTAAGAAAAGAAAAGCTAAATAGAAGACGTCATGCCGTTCCAGTCCACTTCGACTGATATCTTAAGTGTTTTGAACACTAGTCAACAAAAGCATGATAAGTAGTCGACATGACGTTTCGCTTCACCTTTCGACGTGGACGTCGTCATGGTCCACACGATCGAAAACTCCCTATTGTCCCATGGTGGCAATTTATATGGTTTCCTTGCCTGGCTATCCAATCTTGATTTGTCACTATAGCTTCAAAATGTTCTACAAAAGAAGAAGAATATAGTGTATCATAATGCATTATAAGATATAAACGAAATACAACTAAAATTTTCTCTCTCCAGGCGATTCGTTGAGCTACCATAACCACATGCCGTTCACGACAACTGACCGTGACAACGACCTCGCTAAGAAGAACTGCGCCGAACTCTACTCCGGTGGTGGGTGGTGGTTCAATGGTTGTCTCTACAGTAACCTCAATGGCATCTACCTCGGCCCTGAAGACGATGATTTTGCGATAGGCGTGACTTGGTTCGAGTTGGCCGGCTTCCGAAAGTCGCTGAAATTGGCCGAGATGAAGATTAGACCGGTACCGTAAAACGCTGAGTCTACCCTGAAGAATGCTATAACGGTGTTACGATTTGTAATAGACCAAGTCCAAGGTAATTTGTCCCATACGTTACCGACCACATTAACTATATTTGATATACATGATGTTTGCATTTAGTTTGATAAATATACATAGCTGGGCTCGGACCAAATATCTAGGAAAATAAAAGTTTAACAAATTATTTTCATAGTTACATGATACTTGGTAACGAATAGAAGAAAGAAAGACCAATTACCTCGGACTTGCCCAGTACTAAACATTGTACACACATAGCACCAATGGTTCAATCAGTCGGTAATACAGTACTGAACGTTTGTCATCCCCAATGGTCTATTTACCTGATGGATGTGAAAACACATGCTGCATTCTTCGAAATTATGAACGTTTGAGCATTTTGCAGATCGATGAGCCTTTGGAGTAATCTACTCTTTATTTCTGGAATATGAACGCTCAAAAGAATGGAACTTTAAAAAATTAATTTGTAACCTTTTCATCTCTTTCTTATTCATACGTGGAAACATAATGTCGCATGAAAGGATTGAAACACTCTCTCCTTTATTAATTGACTATTGACCAAATTCTGATATCAGTCACAAGATCTGTGTTCCGTGCGTTTCATATAATAGGTGATTTTAAAGGGAAATTATACCTTTGTAAAATGCTGATTTGTTGAAAGAAGAAAAATAAGAGAAACAAGATGGTGAAAGTTTGAAAGAAATCGGACGAAGAATGAGAAAGTTACAAATGTTTGAAAAGTGAGATCACTACATCTATGCGAATCTCAAATGGGTAATTTGTTGAATTGATTGTGACGTATTCACGGTCAACACTCCCATTTGTCGTACACCAAAATATCATTAAATTCTGGTTTTCTCATGAGCGCCTTTTCCCTCTGGGCAGAACTCAAACTATATTGTAGATGGCATATTATTATAGGTCCTATAATAGATCCTACCGAGTTATACATTTAATAAAATTGACCTTTTGGTCATTTTGTGCGTTGGAGCGAATCGGGGAAAGTTGACCGCCGCTACACCGTACCAATACGGCCAATTTGAAACTCCCGTATTTATAGTGATTATACAAAAGTCATAACTTTCTTATTGCTTGGCCGATTTCGTTCAAATTTTCACCAATCTGCTTATCTGATGTTTCTTCTTTCACATATATCTAAGTATGGATTGCAAGATTTTGTCGATGTGATGAAATGGTGATGATTCCAAACATTCTAATACAAGAGAATATCTATCTACTACATAGTCACCGACTTCTGATTACTTCTAGACCATGTCACTTGATGGCCAGTACCCAACCTCACCTTTTATATTACATTGAAACTAGATGATCTCAAATTTGATTCGGTGACATTCGCTCCGGGTTTCATTTTATCAAAACTATCGGCTTATAGGGTTAAGGTTACAATATGGTTTTAAGTTTTAGGTTTAGGGTTAGGGTTTGACCACCTGGTTAGGGTTATGTTTAGTGATTGGTGGTGATTAAGCTAGGAATTCCATTACTCAACAAAAGTGAATGTGGCGCATTTGTTATACACCCTAAAACTAATTCAAATTTAGATTTATTTCTGTCTAAACTGAATAATCAAACATAGCTTTAGCTTTTTAAAACTCATCGACTGCAGCAAATTCAACTAATGTCAAACCTACCTGGAATTATTGCTGGTAATAATATTTGAATAAAATAAATACTTTTTACTTTTATTGTATTCCATTACAGTATTAACACTTTTGTTCATCCTTCCTATGTTGCCTTTTGATAATGTATTTGTTCTTTATTATTGTGTATATTTATCATGTTTATATTAGTTGCTAGTGTTAACTTTGTATACTTACTGAAGTGAACAAAGAATATATTTATGATGTTTAAACAACTCTATGTTTGTGTAAGACTGTAACAAATTACCACCGACATTTACAATCGATTTTATGAAAAAATAAAACTGAACTGAGTTTAATGAAAATTGATATCGATATTGTTCTAGTACGTAAATATGTTGATGCTTGGCTATTAAGCTACAAGTATTGCGCCTTTACCATGTTACTAACTCAGATTTTTGAGGGAAATTTGAGGGCGAATTGGATTTCATTATTAAACAATCTCGCTGTTTCATAAAAATGAAAACATTGGATCAATTTGCACAATGGCATTACATTTCAGGCCATAGACACTCTATACACAAAGGTGTGTTTTTCTTGTCTTTACACCGTGCATGGTATCTTAATGTACTGACCTGATTTGATTGTTGTAATGGTACATGCGTATCATTTTTATTTAGGACGAATTTATTTCTCCATCGAACACGAGTCTCGTTTTCATATTTTTTATGAGTCTGGCAGATAACTCAACCCGTCTTCTCGTTTGGAAAATCATTTGTTAGAGTGTAGGATATAGTGAAGATAGATTGTAAAAAGGAGAAAGTAGTCTAGGTTTTGACGCATATCCGGTCATGTCGGATGTATATAGAAGGCCCATTCGGAAGGTGTTTGAATCATTCAAGGATAACGTACCTCAAGAAGGGTTGATTGTGCTGATCAGCAATTATGTTGTGGTTTATGCAGGACTTGGCTTCAAACAGAGGGGGGGGGGACAAATCGGTGATCTAGAAGTATTTCAGGGAAGAAATCAAGCCTTTAGGGCCCTCTTTGGGGTTTTGGGAGAGATCTGCAAGGAAACGGGGGGATGGGGTGGATAATAATATGTTCCATTTATATAGCGCAGCTACTATATGAATATACTCTACTGTGCTTAATACAAAGTATCACATTATTACCCCGGCTAAAGCCGAGCTGCCATGATAGGCGCTAAAGCATTCAAGGAATTTCTTCCTACCGGGTACCCATTTACTTCACCTGGGTGGAGAGTGGCAAATGTAGATGAATGTCTTGCCAAAGGACATTAGCGCTGTGGCGGGATTCGACCCGCGAACCATGTGAGCCACAGTCCGGTGACGTATCCACTAGACCACGACACCTCGACACCTCTAGAGTTACGTTACCCCTTACATCTTAAAAAAGAAGAACATGAAGCATCGGCTTGGAGATCCACATGAGAAATACCTTCTTCTCTTCCTCATCACTAAATGAAGACAGATTTATTATGATTGAAATTGAAATGTCATTAGCTGCATTAGTAAATTATGAATGCGTAGTTATATGCCAGCACACAAAGCGAGCAGGCAACTGTTTTAAGTAACAATTTCTTTTTTTTCCTAGCCATTCATGATCTGACAATGGAAGTAACTGATTCGTAAATATCTTCCGATAGTTTTAATTCCTTTATAAATAGATTTTCCCACTATATGTGTGCATTATTGTCTTGGTTGATGGAAGTGACTGGTGGTCAGGACCGAGCAGGATTTTTTTTTTAAGATTGAGAATCTATAATTTTGGTGTGTATATGTTTGAGAGCAAAGTAATGACCTTATGTCGGATATACATGTAGTTCATTATGAATAATCTGTCGGGAGAGGGGGCTATATTTCCCCCTTGCCCACACCTCTCTTCAAAATACATTAGTGCACATCGAAAGCAGACAGACTGACTGAGAGTTTTGTATAATTTAGTTGCATTGACAACTGCCAAAGCTAGTCTCAACCCATGGACAAGGAAACTTTGAAAAGGACATGTTATATAAATGTATCCTAAAATGTGGATAGAGAATAAAAGAGAAATTGAAGAAAAAAAAAAGAACTTGGCATCTCTGAAATTTGTGTAGAACAGAATATCTGGAAGAAATATGGTGTGGAGAAAGATCCTGTGACCTAGAGGGGTCGGAGGCGGGGATGGTGTCAGGTGTAGCATCAAAATTTGTACATTTTTGGTTGCCAATTTACGATATTCAGAGTGTTGTTGACACATCGACAAATTTAATGTTTGTTTGTTTGCTTGTTTGTTGTTGTTGTGTGTTGTTGTTGTTTTTTTTTTTTGGGGGGGGGGAGGGGTGAATTAATATCTGTCTGCAAATTTAGCAATCTGAAAACAACTTTTACCCTTGTCGGCAAATAATTATGATTTATTTTCTTGAAGGGGAAATTTTTCATAGCTCTTCGGCAAATCTAGTCCGACCTGGGTAGAGAGGGTGAGAGATAGATAGATAGAGAGAGAGAGAGAGAGAGAGAGAGAGTGTGTGTGTGTGTGAGAGAGAGAGAGGGAGAGAGAGAGAGAGAGAGTTTTCTTCAACCAACTAACCAATCCCCATTTGTCATTCTGTTTTTTTTTTCTTCTATCGCATATATTTCTGTTCCTTTCTTTTCTTTTCTGTCTAATCAACTAGTAAAATGACAGTAAACATGGTCAAATGAAAGGGAGAGTACTATCTCTTTTGTTATTGTTACACCTTGGGAATGAATAAAGGAAGAATAGCTACAGTATGAATAAAGACATACTCTTACCCATCAGAATATAAAACAAGAATAGTTTGATATTGTTTTCTACTTACTCCTGCGTGTTAATCTGATGAATGAAAGACAATAAACTTCAGTATGTCTGTGATCAAAGATAGCCTTCTATTCTGTTTTCTCTTTATCAATCTTAGACAGAGCAATAATACGGTGTTTTTTAAAAACAGAAATAATATGAGAACAATTTCTGAGAAATATATAATAGATCATCACAAAATACTTTATATCGCCCCAAAAGTTGTAAACTAGGTCAAGTCAACGAAAATAACGAGACTTTCAAATATACCGCACCGAACTGCGCAATGCTTTAAAATGGGGGAAAAGCCACTGTAGTGAAATTTCCCAGAACCCTAAAAACCTCCCCACTTTTTACACATCAAATGAAGCATTGCTCAAGTTTATACATACCATATCAATTTCACACTTGAGGTTTGTGCATTTCCTTTATTGCAGTACGTGAATGCGGGCGGTTTTTATCGAATTGCGATG
Organism: Heliocidaris erythrogramma; assembly: GCA_025617745.1. NCBI lineage: Eukaryota > Metazoa > Echinodermata > Echinoidea > Camarodonta > Echinometridae > Heliocidaris > Heliocidaris erythrogramma. The sequence continues at coordinate 16,844,670 of CM046870.1, read as the reverse complement.
CAAAGGAGGATCTTAAAAGCATCGGGGTCCGGTTTAATGTGGCCATTTTCTGCCGAAAAAGTGCAGAAAGCGCTGCCGCGTTATCAAAATTCAAATGTATACGTTGTGACTCGGGGTAAAAAGGACAACGAACTAATTTTATTAGCGCTCCAAGAGAAAATGAGTGGCTTAAAGGTACCCTATATGCCTCCATCAACTTTAAGGAATAACGAGCAAAGTGTCGTGAAAGGTCAAAGTGAAAGTGCTTTTGTGTAATCATTTATGATACCAACAACACTGCAAAATTACATTTTAACTGTGTTTTCAAACTTAAAATCAGTCGAATGATTTGCTAGAGATACTAATTACTTCTTGGGGGCATGTACCACACAAGCATTGCTTTCTATAACACCCCTCCGTTTCAATATACATGTATGCTTAGGTCGATAATGTTTTTTTTTTTTTACTTATTTGTTGTTCTCCTCTCAGTACCTTTATCCTTGTTTGATGTACAAACTTATTACATTATCGCTGAACCTATATATATATACATACTTATCATGTATGTTTATACTTAAACGGGGAGAAAATAATGAAAATTACATCTCTTATAGCTATTTAAGAGAGATTTGCACCGGCACTACCAAAATAAGCCAAGTGTGAGAAACAAATGTTCAAATTTGTAACCCAAAAGGGTTCAACAGCAGATGCACTGAAAATGGTTGAAAATATGAACATTACCAGGTTTAAGGTTTTCCCGGCCAATTTCGCAACTTTGTCAGTCAAATTAATTTTACGAGCATTCAATCTAAACGATTTTTGCCATGCCTTGCTTTTCGGTAGTTCAAATTCATGATCTGTGCATTCGAATTCACCTCGGCAGCATTCAAATTCGCATTTCAGGCAGTCAAATTACCACTCTTTTTGTTCAAATTCATAGGTCACGCACGTATTTCATAAAGCCTTCATTCAATATATAGCATCGCATGGTCACGTGATCACGCAACAAACGCGTTCATGCCGTTACTGCATTCAAATTCATATTGGAGCATCCAATAGACCTGTTTACTAATTTTATGCATACTTTTTGAACAAAAGTTTCTCTTGACGACTCAAAAGCTTGCCAGAGGCTTGCCCGACATAGCAACAACTAATGTATGCAAAGTGGGTTCCACCCATAGAGATGCCATTATGCATAGCAGGTGCACTAAATAGTTGGCAACTAAGCATTTTGGAGAGCACCATGCATAATTTTTAATACATTAGTAAACCGGTCTATTTAGCGTGTTGAGCATTCAGTGTAAAAAAAATTTCCCCAACATTATTTGTGATATTTTCCTATTGTCTTGTATTATGTGTTTGACATGCTATTTGCCATTTAAGTTAGGGCCTATATGTTTTTGGTTATTGCAAATTTCAAAGATCCAATCGTTTGAGCGAATAAAGGTCTATTCATTTTTTGTCATGTGGTCGTGGACGTATATATAAAACATTAAACAACTGTAGGTCTCGAGAAAAACCTTACAAATATAATTATTTTCTTTGTAATTGAGGACACACTAAATGTTAGAAGATATTTTAGAAGCTAAGGAGACAAATGAAAGCGCTTATACCGTTATTTCATGCAGGAGATGACAAATAAAATGTAACGTCATCTTCTAAGTAGATATAGAGATATATATTATATATACACAACAAACAATAATATATAATAATATTATATATTATTGTTTGTTATATATATATGGTTCAAATATCTTAGCTACCCTTATTGCTGTTTCTGTCCTACTCATGTAGATCCGAAGAAGGGCTAAGAGCCCGAAAGCTTATTAAAAGCGTGGTACCAACAGCTACGTCTGCAGGTGTACTTATTTTGTTGCCTCTGTATATATAATTAGCACCCGAGTACACTACCCCACCACGTTTAAAGAATGTGAGCTAATTGTTGCTCTTATATATATATATATATATATATATATATATATATATATAACATGAAATAACATATACAACAGCTTTGGCAATTCTCGTGGAAATAATACAAAGTGAAAGAAATGCGAGAATAACGTTGCGTAGCTCAATCAAAGTTCCCCAGAGCTGTCCTCCCTTTTTGAAATTTTTGCAAAGGCTGAAAAAATGTCTCCGCCGGGAATCGAACCCGGGTCGCTGGCTTAGAACGCCAATGCCTTAACCACTAGACCACGGAGACGGGTTAGTGGTTTCGGCGACACCAGATTCAATTGACCGACAGATTGACAAATCCTCAACCTTATTAATTCCCCTTGTCGGGGGCAGATGAGTTTTTGAACAAGACAAGCCGCTTGTCTTGCCCCTCCCCCAAATGAAATTCAACCATGGTTTATTTTCAATTCCAAAGGAATATGTCGAGAACAGATGTAAGGATTTGCTGGTTTGTACAATGATTTGTTGTATGTTACACATTGTTAAAATAATTATTGATTGGATACCGTAAAACCTCGCCTATAGGCACCTACTTGCGTGATCTCTTTGAAGAAGTTTATTTTCCGTAAAAACAAAGTCAAGTGAATATTTATCAGCCCGTCTCGGTATAGCAACAGCGCAATATGTCTTGAGAGTGTTAACGAATATATATATCAATAATCCAGGAAATATAGAGGATACAATCCCTCAAGTCGGTATGTGCCTCTAATCGACTCAGTGTAAGGAGGAAAATTTCATACCATTCAACTGTGTGTTTCTAACAGTGATAACGTATTTCATTGTTTGGATGAAAAGCCTCATCACAGTTAATTATAATAACCAGATAACAGAAAATACGTCATTACTAAAACAAGTGTGCGTTAGCCCACTTGGTGTTCATTTACATACAGATTTGCCAACTCTCAATATTGTAAAAGCACCCCCAGCATCACATCCCCTCTGTGCTCGTTCCTTTCGCTCCCTCGTTTCTACGTCTGGGTACCTCATTCCTATTAATATATTTAAAGTAATGTAGAATTTAATATAACATTGGACTGTGTTATAAAATTAGCGAAGATTATTTTGGGGTGCATATTTTCAGAATTATGTATCCGAGTTCATGAAAAATATATTTCTTTATACCCTTTTCCCGGTCGGTCGAATCGCGACACGCTTACCATATAGTACATACCGTCAAGTCGAAATGGTCTTCTTAGGTATGCCCCATGTTGCAAATTTTAAAGTCAAAATTTCCTTCCTAGGTATGTCCCAGATTGCACATTTTCAAGTTGAAAAATGAAAGAACTACCTACCGCGGGAGGGGGACATCCCCTCTCACACCCTCCCCCGCTCGGTCGCTCCGCTCCCTCACAAAGATTGCGCCCCCAATGTTCTGGCTCATTACGCCATGCACTGCACACATCCACACCTCTCTCGCTATATATACTTTCTATATACCTATATTTTCAATTTAACCCTTCAGGAATATTCCCCAACTATCCAACAATCCATCCTTTAAAATTTAGAAGTAGCGTACAGGACAATAAGGTCTGCAATATCAAAGACTAAACAAGGAAATTAAATTCGAAATCAGCCTTATTTAGGGGAATTATATAAACAAAACGAAAGTTAATAACTTGCGTGTTCAAATCCGAATTTGACTGCTCATTTGCGAATTTGAATGCCCGAGGTGTCCTTTCGGTAGTTGCCGATGAATTTGAATGATTCTTAAATATGAATGATTCTTAAATATCAAATATGAAATATGATGGAACCTCTCCACCCCACTTTCAAAAAATCGGGATGAGAAACTATAGGAATCAATTTTACTTGGCCTTAGACTGTCTAATAAGGGTGCACTAGTAAAGGCTCACAAATTTTCAATAACATAAAACGGGTCCGTAAATGACGTTTGAACAAACAGTGAACGCCATGAAATGCAAATGTGCACCTTTCAGGGAGCAATGAGTTGAACCCTAAACACGTTGAACTCAAGCCTTTTAATAGGGATACTGATTTTGCACCGTTGTAAGGTTAAACATTGAACCTTTATTCTGCTTTGTGTAGATTTCCACGTAGTCACTTTTTTAAAGGGATTATAATCATGTTTGTTAATGAAAATTTGAAAACCCCCCTCCCTTTAAAAAAAATAGATTGGGGTAGACTACGCCTAGCAACCGTCCACACTCAGCAATCCTTCAACAACTACCAGAAATCTTCTATTTTTGTCAAAGTCATTTAACAAAGCTGAATAAAATCGGGGTCTTTGAGGAGGCCATTGCTCCATTTTATGTTCTATAACCAGGTGATAACGTAATAAACATGAACATTCGGATTAGACGTAAGATGCTTCTCAGACAAGAACACTCATAAACTCTGTCCATTTTGTTCCATTTTCTCCCTCATCTGTACTTGAGGAGAGAAGAAAAGTCATTTAGAGTTCAAGCACTCTTCTCAACAAAATTGCTTTTATATTCTCAGTTTACTTGATAATAATATGAACGTGATCAAGTATTTCCTCTCAAATCTTAAATCAATTCAATATGGCTGGATCTTAATGAAAAATTGTATTCAACATGTTTATAAAAATATGAAATGTTTGAATTCTAATCAAGCTGCAGGCAACGCTATTACTTTAAGTGTAATAGTTACAACCATTTGAAGAAGTTGATAAAGACTATTTGAAAATGTATGCGAGGATGCAAACGTCATTGTGTTTGGATTAGCATGTGCGCGCTTGGAAACCGGCGACTGGCTGGAATGCTCCCCAGATGAGTGGAGAATGTGCACTGTAATGTGCAGAATCGCAATTGAATCCAGTGACCGGGGTAATAATGCTGTAAGCGCTTTGGTCGGTTACATTGTAACTGGTAAGGCGCTATAAAAGAAACAGAGATCTTTAAAATAAATTATTCGTTGCCAGGTTAATCTGCCAATATACATGTACTAATTTAAAAAATGTTGTATAAAATATTACAACAAAGAATAATAAGTATTCATTTTGATAAATATTTTTGAAAAAGGTGAACTAACAAAATAATTAAAAGAATGATTATAATAATGATGATGATGATAATAATAATATGTCTTGTTTACCCAAGGTAGCCTCATGAGTAATGTATATTATTCTCCCTGAAGGCCCTGCAATTAGAAGGAAAGAAGATTAGAAAGTTTAGATTAAAAGTTGTAAAAAAGATTATTATATAGATAAAAGAAGAATAAAATGAATCAAGTGAAAATTATGAATAAGAAGAAACAGTAACATAAAAAGCCATGAATAAATCCCAAAGTAGACTGTGATGTCTATGCCGCAAGAGGGGGCCATGCATGGCAAAATACACTGAGAATACAGTGTTGTCTAATCCAGAGCCCGTCGCGTCATCGTCGTCTGCTCATCCCCAAATATTGACGAGTCTCTATGAAACCTTGCACTGTTACTAGTCGGAGAACCTCTTGAACAGTTCTATTTTCTTCATCATTTCAACGTATCCATATAGACCTACTCTGTTTTCGATTTAGCATCGGTGGTACAAAAAGGAAGAAAACGAGAATTGAGTGAAAAGGTGAGGAAAGAAGGACACAACATTCGTGGAAACTCATTTTGCACGATTTCGGAAAGCCTGCAGACCGATGGGCAACTTCATTAATTCATTCCCCTATCTCTGGTATAAACGTTGAGGCGGAGAACTGCCGGATTTCCAGCCCACGCGTTGAGGGGCAATTTGGGAGGAGCGTCTCGCTGGGAAGACAGGTAAGATCCTGAATTTTGATCCCCATCAATCTCTGCCGGTAAAATTGGAATCAATTTTTCTAAAAATATACTTTGCTGAGCCGAGACTTGATGAAGATGGATCTCTTACATACCTGATTTTTCGCTTCTATGTCTGTCATTGGTCATGAAAGTCTGGATTTTCACTTTTTTTTTTTTGATTATGCAAAAAAATTGTGGCGTATATGAAGAGAAATAAAAAATGAAATGATATCTATATCGAGACAGTGAGGGAGGGAGCATGGACTGTAGAGGGAGCAGAGACCAAATAAACAAACACACACACACACACACACACACAAAAAAAAAAAAGGAACTCCCCCTTAATGTGTGTGTGTGTAATTGGGCTTTTACAGACGTGTATCAATCAGATATGATTATTTACGTCTGGGACCGACCTTTAACGTCACCATCCGAAAGACGGTGACGTAATCAAAATGGCGTAACTTTTTAACGAAAAGGTTTTGAGCAAAATGACTTGGCAGGAGTGTTCCTACACTTATTGACTAACTTTTCTGTGAAGATGAGATTGATACATTGAGTCAAACATTAAAGGCAAAATTATCACTTTTCAAAAGTCACAGGGGTTATTTTGGGTATTCTGTGAAAAGAGATTTTAGCGAATTCAGTTTCTGGAGCATATTTATATGTTGCTGTTGTTTATTATCCATCGCTTGACCCCCTCACACCTATCGCGACACTTTTCTCATTATTATGGTTTGGTGAGCACAATTTAAACAAAATTCAACCCTCGTAAATTTGAAATTGCAACATCCATTCAGCTTATTGAAGAAAAAAAATAACTCCAGATATTTTTACCAAAATGTATCATCACATGTTAGGTGAACATAAGAGGTTGTCATCGTGTCATTGTTGAGCAAGCACACTTTGTACTGTTAATACAGCATAAAAATATGACCCTTGTGATTTTTGAAAAGTGACATTTTTGCCTTTTTAATGTTTGCCCACTCATGCATGACTCGATGGATCAATCTTATTTTTACAGGGAAGTTAGTCAATAAGAGTAAAAATACTCTTGCCAAGTTATTTTGCTCACAACCCTTTCGTTAAGAAATTACGTCAATTTTATTCAGGGGGGTTTACTTTTTTGTTGTGTTTAGATTGAGTGGGAGAGGAGTGTGTGAGAGAGAGAAGAAGAAGAAGAAGAAGAAGATTTTCTTTTTCTTTTTTAAAATTTATTTATTTATTTATTTTTATTTATTTATTTATTTTCTTTTTTAATTTTTTTTTTAAATGGACCAATATTAAGCGAAAGTTAACGCAAAACAGCTTTGATTTCTTGTTATCACCTTCCTCCAAAGGTGCACGGGGTCACAACTGCATCACGGATTTCCAACAATACGACACAAAACCTTTCTTTTCAACAAAGCTTGTATTGCATACCTTAAAGGAGCAGCGGCATGAGGTTTGAAAATCCGATCAAGTCGACTGTGACAATGTTCGCCGAGTTATTGGAAGGTGCCAAAGATATCTAAGTCAATGTGCATATATTTCAGTCTCAAGGCAAAACGATAGAATATTTGCTTCCTCCTTCAGTGCATGTCTGTTGATGAAATATTGAATGCAGCTGATGGGAGTTAGTTTTTCAATAGTCGCCCACAGCATTATCAGATGTTGATATGTGGGGAAATATCGCAAAGTTATGCTGGTCGGTCTGAGTAACCACAGTATATATATGCCTTAACAAATTGAATGCAATAATGACCTTGTATAAGATTATAACATACTTTTCTACCGAGAATCCCAATACATTCAGTGCTGCCCTAAATTAAACGGCCTATGCCAAGCAAATGCATGTTGATTTTTGTTGATTTATGATACATGATCATTATTTATGTGGCCAAAATAATATATAAATATATTTCATATATTTTATGATAATTTTTCAGTAGTTTTTCTTCAGATTACTGGGATCCGCCCACAAAAAAAGCTGCACAACCAACAATCCCCTTGTGACATCACTTGTCATTCACCATCCATAAAATATTAACATTTCAGTAGATATTGCTATGTCGGATAATCACTGTCAAATGTTTTCTCACAATGGCCTGATGCAATACACCTACAAAAGAAAGGTAAATGAAGGTGTATTTTGTAGAATGCTATTGTGAAAAAACACTTGACAGTAACTCTCCAACAGAGCAATATGTATTGAAATGTTAATATTTTCTGGATGGTGATTGACAAGTGATGTCACAAGGGGGAATGTTGGTTTTGCAGCTTTCTTTTGTGGGCGGATCCCAGTAATCTGAAGGAAAAATACTGGACAATTATTACAAAATATGTGAAATATATTTCCTTTGACACATAAATGATGATCAGGGTATCATATTTCAAGAAAGTCAACATGCATTTGCTTGGCATGGGCCCTTTAATGTTGCTATGCGACGGTCATTGCCCAGTCGTACAGATGGAGCCATCAGTCGTTCTGTTACTTTTTCTGTTACTTGTTCTTTTTCGTGAGACCATTTTAGTATTGAAAAGAAAGTGCTTATTAGTATTCAATCCCTGTCGCAATAATAGAAAAGTTATCTTTAGACTGACATGTGCCCTATATACTGGCATCTCTGGTAAGTTCGTGTCAAAGCAGGATTCCAAACATCAACGAAGAAATATATATTTTTTTTTTATGAAGGAAGCAATCACTTCGTATGTGGTTTATTGCGAAGATATAAGTATAGGATGCTACAAAAATCCTGCAGATATACATGCATGACATATTGCCCACCGTAGTCGTGGTAGATTTTGTCTTTGACCACCATAATGGTCCATTAAAAAAGGACAAGGGAGGTTTTTTTTCTTAATCGGGCCCTTGAATTGTGATTTACCATTGCTGCGACCTTGTGCACATTTTACACCCATCTAAAGATTAGATTTAGGATTAGGATTAGGATCAGTTTAAGGATTAGGGTTAGGGGTAGAGTCATTGTCGTATGAGGGTGGGGGCAGCCCCCTTCGAGAATTTTGAAATAACCAATAATCGGGAACCCGCCACCTCATATTCGTCCAGTGAGGTGATGTGTGTATAATTGTTCTACCTTGTCTATATGTTGATAACAAAAATACATTTTCGCTATAATAAACTTGCAAATTGCCATTCGGACAGGCAACGTTAACCCCTCCCCCCCCCCCCCCCCCCATGAAATTTTACCAGTACACTTGTGGTTATAGAGTTCAGAATATTCACATAGAAATGTTGCTTTTCAACTTCTTTGTCACATGCTCTCAAATGTCATGGGATTAATCCTGCCCTAAATATCAGATTTATAGAATGTTGTAAGTTATAAAGATATGTATCACATAAAAAGTATGTCCACCATAATTATTATTTGGTTTAGTATCTGCAACAGGCCATGAGAAGGCTAAAAAAGTGATTCGCATATTCCACGGTTTCAGGATTTCCTTTAACTGAATCTATGTGATTTACAGAAGTTTATTAATTATATTTTTATTACACAAAACTGTCACGTTCACAGGTTGATTCGCTCCAGTTGCACTCTGTCGGTTTTTGTCAGGGTTTCTTGATTTCCCGTAATTATGGATCTTCGCCACTTTGCGCATTTTCTACAAGTCATAATGAAACAGTGATTTGCTAAAGAAAAAGTTAGGCCAACTTGATGTTCATACCTTTTAGAAACTCTGTAGTTTTCAGGATGTTTCTTCTAAAGGTCAAACAATTCCTCTCAACCTCTCTTGTGTAATTATAGCTGAAGTATTATCATCATTGTTATTATTATATTCTTATTTATTATCAATCATCTGGCAGTAATACTGTTTTCTTTTTGTTATTGACATTTATCTGTCATGATTTTCTCAACAGTTCAACATTATGCAGAAAAAACAAAAAGGTATACAAATCCCGTAAACACTGAATTAGATGACTTTTTAGAGTGAGAAAACAACACGATCAGCCTATATATATGGTCCCGCAAAATCATGATCATATTTTTAAAAATAACGCATTCGCAAACTTTGCGACTCTTTCCTTTTCTTGAATGTGATATGTACATACCCTTTGCCTGTTATGGGCATTGACTTGAATGAACTAGAGCAATTTATGAAAACTCTCTTCTACGACTTTTTCCAAGTGCTTCTCAATAAAAAAACACAAATTCGTAACCATAGTAGTTTTCTTTGTAACGTTATACCAATGGGAAATTAATCCTTAAGCAACATATAGTATTTTGACAGTAATTTGCAAATGAAGTTTCCGAAAAAGCAGGATGCGTGTAAAATTCCATGCATTAAAACTTTTTTTTTAAACTCAGCATGCATGGGACTACGTTGTCCGCTTTGAAATGATCGTGCCTGGAGATTCAACGACGAACTGTTTCCGTCAAGCACCACTCGTAAATCAAAGCGTGGGTCAATAAACGAAATATGGGAGGATCAGAAAGCATAGGGATTGAAGGATTGAAACAAATGGAGAGACGAGGAGGGAGAATAAGGAAGAAAGGAAGAAAGAAATACCTCAGACAGTAATAGAGATGGAGAGCGCGCATAAAACACACATAGATATATATATAATTATATATATAGTTAGAGAGAGAGAGAGAGAGTAACAAATGTAAGATAATGGTGATGGGGAAGAAAAAGAGAGTTGACAAAAGAAGAAATGATTATGAGAGAAAGTAGGAGAGAAAGATAATAAAATAGAGAGAAAAGAGACAAAATGAGATAGAGATGGAGATAATAGAGCGGGAAGAGAAACAGAGATAGATAGATAAATAGTTTGAGAGATGGAGAGGGATATGTTTTCATTATCATTTTAATGATAAGTTATTACTTACAGACTGACTTAAGTGAAGTATATTGTTTAAGCTATGAGGTATGAAGCTATGAAGTTGTTTATTTCATGTTATGTAAAGCGCTTAGAAGAGATATTATTGACAGCTATTGAATGTTGATAAAAGAGAGAGAGAGACAGAGGGGTTTGGTTGTTGTTGAGGCTCGTGGGCACCCGCCAAAACCTCCCAGTGGAATTTCATAGGTTCATATTGGTTCATAGCTTTATTTGTATTGTCCATGCTTTAATGAAAATTTGTTGCTTTTACATGGTAAGTTTGCAAATATAAACGTAAAAGCATCATACATGTAAGTACACTTAATGTTCAAACAGAAAAAAACCCCAACAGACTATGCTCCCTCAATGTGCCCTGAAAACTGCGATAACCTTTATTGTTTCGCGTGTCAGAGCCCCCCCCCCCCCCCCCCCCCCCCCGACGGGCTAATCGAATAATTCACGAACTTTTAAGTACAGGGGAAATCCAAATTCATATTCAAGTTTACTGATTAAAATCTAAACATGAGGAATCGTATTCTCAATTTTGACATAGTAACCAAACCTTCCGTTGCCCAGGAATGGACGGTCGTGCACTGCCTGTACATCACGTAATTATTCACCGCAAAGAAATTTGAATTGTTTACCTGTATTGCTGCTGAGTCGTATAATTAAGTCGTATGAAATTCCAACTTGACAGTGGCGATAAGTTTACGGAACTAACGGAAACATTTATGTTGTCCTCTTTTGGTATCTTTTGCACTTAGTGCGCCTGGCGCATTTGAGTTCAAGTTGATTTGGCGACTTACAAATCTTATAGAGTGTGAGTTGTAAACCCAGATTCAACCCTAAATATCGTTGCAATCTGTACAATCATGTAGATTTAATCTAAGATGCTCACATTGAAGCCTATCATGTTTCCTCTAATTTGACACCTTTATCATTAAAATTCAATAATGGACAGATGAACAGTGAAATTCTCCTGATTTATGAGATGAGTGAAATGGACGGTCACCCCAAAGTTGGTTAAAATAGTCTCCATTCAAGTTGAATGCACTCACACACAAAAAATAATGAGTGTAACCCCTGAACACTGTGAACTTGGGCAAATGATTATGTGATTATATTATATTTAGAATGCTTGATTTATGCTCAAAATGTTGATAGAGCTGCGGCTTAGACTCGATTGTATGGGAATAGTTGAATGGAAAAGCAGGTCACGAGTGCGTAGGCTAGGTCATACTAACAACTTCTCCACGCTTTTAAATACCAGTTTCATTCGTTTCGAACAAACATCTGTCTGAAGAAAAAAAAACCAGAAAACAAATTTCTTTTCACTGTCTGTCATGAAGTGTGGATTGGATTGTTTTGGATGTTCCTGATGCAGCAAACTATACAATCAAACCTATCCATAACGGCCACTCAATGGAAATAGACACAGTGGTCTCCAGAGAAAGGTCGACTCTCTAGAAGGTTCATATTATTTCCTCCCCAAAGGGAGACAAAGTACATATAGGTGACTACCACAAACAGGAGGCCTGTATAAAGAAGTGGCCACTAGACAGGTTAGACTGTATTTTCATTTACAAAAGTCACATGAATTGAACATTATGCAAGGAAGCTTAATTGTGCAATTGAAGCTGTTCGTTTATTCAACTGTTGTAGTCTTTACATTTTGTAAATGTAATACTAAAATTTAAAAGATAGACATGTAAATCAAGAATCATTACTGTATGTTGTTTTATTTCTAGGGATACCAGATAATCACAAGTAATGTTGTCTGGGATTTTCTGCATTTTAACGTTGTTAACTTTAATTTGGGGATGAGCAAATTAATCCAAATTCTCAAGAAGAATCATTAACCTGCCGAGTAAAATCGTGAATGCAATTCATCATGATTCACTCAAGCATACCGATAGGTGAAAGTAAAAGCAGTTCTATTCTCCCAAACCTAATATCAGAATGTGGAGAGGGGATCGAAGGGAAACAGTATTTGAAAAACCAAAGACTGTTTCATCGACTAGTATGGCGTTACTTTATGAAAGTATGAAATTAAGAAGGAATATTATGTTTATTACTATGTATTGCAGACCTCTAATAAGGAACAGAAATGACTATTATGTTGATCGTTGGAGATACATGTTATTATTTTGAGTAATTCATGGGAAAGTGAATAATCCACTACGCTAGGGGAAAAAAAATCCGATTTGCTCCCCAAACTGTCCGATAAAAGTGTCTCTGAAGAAGGGTGCAAATTTGACCATTAAAAGGTGGAAATTTGCATCAAGGACGAGAAAGGTGCAGAATTAAACCTCATGTGATGCAAATATGCCTATTTAAAGGAGCGGGATGAATGAGTTGAACCCTAAAAGTTAATCTTTGCTTATCACTGGTAGTGTTAATGAAAAAGGCTTAATAAAGGTGCCGATTTGACTCTATATTTCTGAGTGTATAATCATGAATTTTATATCAATATACCAAACTGTACAAATCAATGTTACTACCTATTAAGTATGGTTTGATATCCTCTTTTGGTTGAAACATTACGCGTATATCAAGGTATCCAATATCATGAACATTTGATCAGTCTAAAAAACAACTAGACCCAGTATTATTACGGTCGGCCATATTACAAAATTCTAAATTTAGTTTAAAACCATTTTGCATTATCCAATTCCCTATGGAGAACGCACCTATACCCCAATATCTTTCTTTTTTTCTGTTTGTCTGTCTCTCTCCTTGTCTATCTGTCTCTCCTAGCTCTATCACGTCTATTTGTACCATGATAAAGGATGGCAATGCCCTCTTACATCATGAGGGCAACGTCCTATCATCAATAATTGTAACATCAATCTTCCAAGCAATTAAAGTGTCCTAGCCAAATTAAAGGCATTCACATACGTTCGCCTCTTTGTCTCATGATAGGTGGGCATTGTACAAAGTAAAATCGTATATTCCTCGCAGAACATTGTTTACTATTTATAATTCGATTATACCGCCTTACATTTCATATTGTAACATTGTATGGGGTTGTCAAAAATCAAAAATTAATTAATTGTTTCTTCTCCGAAAAAAGCTGCCCGTATTTGTACCAACTCAGATAATTTTTCACATACGGATCCTTTATTCTATCAGCTACGCACTCTCCCTATTCATGACATACATTATCTTCAAATTGCTCTGTTTATTTATCGATACCATTCCCGCGAACTTCCTACCAACGTGTTAAGCATGTTCCGTATCAATTCTGATATACACAATTATCCTACCCGCATTTCTTCAAATGTGCATTTGTGACCAGGCACCACAAAACCACAAAAAAGTCGCACCGTGTGATTTTCAGTTAGAGCTCAATCAATGTGTTTTTGATTGGCATTGTCGAATTTTAGTTTTGGGTATTTCCTGACAGGGTACTTTTTTCTAAATAATCCAAAAATTTGGAGGCACCAAACAATCTAAAAGTGGTATTTTTGACAGTTTTGTTATTAGACTTATGTGTGTCTGGATTTTGTGGTATTACACTCTTAAGATGTTGGGTAAATTTAGTTGGGTAACTGCTGGTTGGTTAAAAATATGCCCAATTCTGGGCTATTATTAAAGGAGAATTACGCTCAAAAATAAAGACGATAGTGTTCAAAGGTGTTATTTATTCCTACTTGTTAGACTATATGGCTTCGCGTCAAAATATACGAGATCGATACGAATCAAATTTTTCTGAGCAAAATTTACCATCTGCTAGCAATATGTATCGTCTGCTAGCAGCACATGGGGGTTGCCATTTTGTTTATGTGTACAAGAAGATTTTCTTAATCCAAATGCTCAATTGCCTTTTTCAAAATTAAAAACCCATTTGAGATTAAAAATATAGAATAGATATGTCAATTTATTTTTAAACTGAAGATTTCCTTATATATTTCTGTTGAAAATCGATATTCGCTTAATAGAAATCTATTTTCTCGATACTGGACGTATGGGACGGAGCAAATTAATTCAGATTTTATGGATGCTTCTTCCCTGAGCATCTATAGCGGCAAACTATGCATTCACCTGCTTTCGGATAATGGACTTGAAAAGTCAGAATGCATGCTGCATATATTATATTCTGCTCTGTTTGGCAAACCCAAGAAAATAGATTTTTGTTAAGCAAAACCAGACAATTTAAAAGTAGATGATCTTTGAAGGTTTGCATGGTGGAGCTTATAACGTGGAGAAGGTTTACGGTTCACCATGTGTGTTGGTAGGAGTCTCCTGATGACGGACAGTCAACCTGTCCGAAACGTCGAGTAACCTCCTACTCAAGCCTCATCTACTCAAACCTTCGCTACTCAATCCATCGCTGCTCATCCATCGATCATCAACCAAGTCTTCTCATCTCATCTCATCTGGTCTACAGTCCTTTTCAGGACTTCACCCATTGTCACGAAAGAATATTTCTTCTTTTCTCTCTTGTCATCCTTTTTCGTCTATCCATTTCTAATTTCCTTTTCCCTTTCCACCTACCAACACACATCGTGAACCGTAAACCTTCTCCACGTTAATTTAAAAGTATCATAAGATTATAAAGATTTAATTTTTATAATACATGTAAACACCCACTTTATATTTTCCGTCACATATGGGATTTTAGGTAATGAAGAAAACCAATTTAGGATTTGGATTCAAAATATCTTCCTGACTGGAACATTTCTCTACATGGTTCATGTACAACTCCAAATCAGCAAGAAAATGGCAGCCCCCATGTAAATGAGTAGGAGACGATACCGGGTGTTGGAATATCTTTATTTATACCCTTTTCTGATATCTTATTAGAAAATGATTTAGGCCAATAAGTAGGAATATATTACACCTTCCAATATAAGTAAATTTGTAATCAGGGCTTAATTCTCCTTTAACCAACTGGACACTCGTGTGGTGTAACAAATATTGGTCAATAATTTTTACCTAAATATTGGGCATATATTCACCATCAGTGTTTGGTAAGTATGAGTTGGGTACTTGTTGCCCTGTAGTTGTTTAATTTTGTCACATTCCCTTTGCCAGTTGGGTAACTGATGGTTGGTTAGAAATTCGCATTTTCCCCCCAATATTGGGGAAAACACTGATATGAATATTCATGATTTTTAGTAGCGTATGGTTTGGGTGGCCCGATTTTACTAACTGTCACCAAATGCATAAAAAAAATTATTAGGGGTATATAAGAGCTTGCACTAGACTGGGCGTTGTGGCGTGCGCCTGTAATCCAGCTACCAGTGGAAGTTATAAACTGATTCAGCGGACCCAGGTTCGAGACTGAGTCACGTCTTTCGGATGATGACGTTAAAGGTCCCAGACGTAAATAATCATATCTGATCTGATTGATACACGTCTGTAAAAACCCAATTACACACACACACACACACACACACACACAATAGGATAGGTTAAGACATAGGATAGGATAACTTAAAGTAGGATAGGTTTGGATTGATAAGTTAAAAACCCAGAAATACATAACGAACAGGTTTAATTTTTTTTTACCTAGGTTGGTGGAAAAAGGAAACAATTGGGCAACTGAATTTGCCCAACCACATAATATTTATTACCCAATAGCTGGACAAAAAGAGGGTTGGGCAATCCTATTGGGTAAAATTGGTTGGGCAAATAATTACCCAATTGAGAACATAACCAACCGTTGGGCAATTGTAGAGTTGGGTAAAATCTGATGGGTCACCAACTGATGGGCAATTTAATTTGCCCAACAACATAGTAAATGGATTGCCCAACATCAGTTGGGCACATTTTAACCAATAGTTGTGTGGACAGTATGTTGCCCAGTGTTGGTTAAAAGTTGGGCATTTTTTTGCCCAATTATTTTAAGAGTGTACTTTTCTTTTTTAAAACCCTGAATACTTGCCTCATTTTGATCTACCATAAATTTTAAAAGGAGTAAGTTCTTGCTTTGATACTATACGTGCACTATAATGAACAGGATATGACTAATCAGTATGCCAAGTTTTAGGACAATCTGATAATCCCTTCATATAAATTTTCATTGAGTTCTAATCCTCCTTTTGTCACCTTAGCACATAGGCCTGGTAACTAGTCTTCTTACTCCATTTAATCCCAAGCACTTCTGAACATTATGTACATGTATTTCTTTCTCATATTTTGATGATGTATAGTACTCTTTTTATAATGTATCCCCTCTCTCTATATCAATTTATACCCATGAATGAACATCATTACGTCTAAATGCTACGAATTATCATGTGTGTTCTTTTTTTTTTCTTTTTTTTTGGACGTCCCTGTCAAGCTCTTACGAGCTTATGACGATCCATTCATTCATACATTATGTGTATATATTTCTTGATTACACCATGTATGAAGAATATGATTATAATGATGTGTATATATATATATATACATGTATATGAAATAAATCAATCAAATCAAATCAATCAAATCAAACGGATGGCTTACGCCTCTTTCCCTGTGCTCTTAATTAAAGTTAATGTAAGATATCTGATTGAAAGTACTCATGATAGTCATGAAATAATGATGCTGATCAAGGTAGTGTGTAGTACAAGGTTATACTTCGACTGCTTTTGCCAAGCGCAAATGTGTTGCAATGAATAAAGCGGAAGGGTACATGGGGGTGGGGGCGGCTGATATTTCTGCTGCATCTCAATATTAGTGATTAGATGTGTTTCTTTTCTTCAAAACCTTAATTGTGCCCTCAAGGGCTCTCGAAGCCCGTGTAACACAAAGTGAATCACTTTTATTCATGTAGATATTGGTTCATAGATTAACGAAATAATGTTGCCAACATTTCTTTGCCGTAGTATCCTCGACTATTGTAAACAGTTCCATCAGCATGGTCTGAAGTCTCATGAACAAAAAATGTAATTCATATAGGCCACATATTTCCATGTACGACGTAATCTTAGTCAATATAATTTTCAAGCATTAAGATCCAAGTGTTTAGAGGTTGTATTATTTTTAAATGAAAATGTTGACTAGTATCTTTTTATTCTTCTATTTTAAGGACGATGTATTGAAACGTAAACTAGACATCTATAGGCTTGTATATGTATCATATAGGAGTGAGAGAGGGAGAGGAAAGACAAAAACTTTGTTTGAAGTCCAGAGAGAGAGTGTGTATGTTTTTTTCTGGAGGGGAGACATGGAGATAAGGGGGAGGAGTGAAGGTTGAAGATAGAGAGGGAGACACACACACACACCTACACACAAATAGAGAGAGAGAGAGACAGAGAGACAGATAAGCAGAGAGAGAATTCGAGAGATTGGGTCTGGGAAGAATAGGCGGAGACGGGGGAGGAGAACATATTCATTCTGAGAATGCGAAGTAAATTTAAAGCGAGAGGCTAAACAATTCTAAATTACTATTGCAACAACGGCAAAACATCTAAATACATTTTAAGAGAAAACAAAATAACAACAACTGGCAAAGACGCCATGTCGATTCATGAAGCGCCTCCGTCTACACGTAGCCTACATCTGAACTTGCCGATTCTTTCCTAATCAATATTCTTCGCTGCGTTTATACACTAATACAGACAGTCGGAAAAACACAAAGTCTCGAAATTGTTGCAGATGTTATTCAATTGTCTTTCCGGCTCGCCAGATTTTGTCTTATATATTATTCCTCTTGACGCTAATGACAATTCTCAACCGCCGGCAAGTCTTAATGAAGCCTTTAAAAGTGGGTTAAACGCCGGCAACGAATTCCCTCGCTGTTTCGCCGAATGACGGCACGGGTTGGCAGGTGCCGAGGGTTGAAGAAATCAGAGCGCGCTGCTTGTCGGACCGTCTCTCGTCTAATTTTCGATTTATTTTCCCATCTTTCTCTCTTGATTACGCTAGGTCCCTCTCCTGCTGCTAAACTGGAATGCGATATACATTCTTTCTCTCTATGCTGAATGCTGTTGGCCTAGTTCAGCGACTGAAAGTTGACGAAGAAATCATTTTAATACCTTAGTCACACCTCTAAACCGACTCTAAGCAAACCGATAATCTACAGAGCCTTGGTCATTCGGGGTGCTGTAGTTTGGTTCGGTCTATTGTGGGTCTGGTTTCGTTACCGTCGGGATGACTGGGACACGGTTATCAAGGGATGGGATCGAACTCAATGGGGGCGAGTTTTTTGACGCCGAAGATGAAGTAATATATTTACAAATTTTAACCCTTTTATGAGCGTTTATTTTCTTTTACATTTCCCTTGCTGGCAGGGATATATGCGGTTTACCTTTTACTTCCATAAATACTATGCTTGTTATGTTATGCAAAATTAAGACACTTTATATAGGGAACAGATGTGAAGTGGAAAAAAGGAAAAAAAAATACCCAGTGAATGCACCACAGATTAAGTTTCCTCCAAAATAGTATGAGTGGCAGTCCTAAACAGAGAGAGAGAGAAAGAAAGAAAGAGAGAGAGAGAGAGTGTGTATGAAAAAAGATGGAGAGGGGGATAGATAGACAGGGAGAGAAAGAGAGAGAGACAAAGAAAGAAAGAAATATGGAGAGACGGAGAGAGAGAGAGAGAGAGAGCGAAGGGGGGGGGGGCGGAGAGAGAAAACAGTCCTAAAATTTTACCTCAACCCTCAATAATTTTCTATTGTTTCCTCGAAAGATATGAGTACTAGTATATTCTTTCATATCAGAATAATACATTTATCATTTCAATATTTTTGTCTTGGGATTACATTGGAATGTCAGTAGATCTAGTGGGAACATACAAAAGAGCGATTAAATTATCCCTAAAAAACTTCACTTCTATAATTGAATTATAGATTTTCATATAATTATTTTACTTTTTTTTCCTTATTTGCTCACTACTCCTTCTCTCTTTCTGTACGTGACTCTTTCACATTCTCACACTTTCTTTCCTTGTATATCTATCATCGTTCATTTTATCGTTCTAATCTCCATTCGTTTTGTTTTTTAGATCTTTCTCTCTATCCCGATCTCCACATTCTGCCTGTAAGTTGATGGGAAAGGAAAAATGCAGTTTTTATAATATTATTCTAGAAACTAAGAGGCTAAGGTCGAGAATTATTGAGATAATCAATGATATCACTTTGATCCGTCTGTAACTGTCATTGATTTTCGTAAAGCCCATAGACGTTCTATTTACATCTCTCTTTTGTATGCATGCATATAAATTATTTGACATTTTTGGTGTTATATACATATTCACTTTTAAAGAACATGGATTTTTTCTTCATCATAAAATGTGTGTATGGATGTCTTTTCAGTATTTTGAGTCGGGAAAATATTTTAAACTTTTAAACATAAAAATTGTAATTGGGTTTTCACCGATTTTGAAACCGATATTGTGGTGTCCCATATTCCGTTTGCCAACAACGATAGAATTTAGAAGTACCGGACCCGATTATCATATAATATTTGTAACACTTAACACTTAAAAATTATTTATCAACATTCATTGATTTACATCAATATTCTGTTCACAAACATATAACAAAGTATTATCATACATGATAATACATGTGAAAATTATCCCACAAATTCTATATCCTGAGTGTACTCCGCCGCGCTGCTTAATATGACTTATTTCTCCTTCCTGATCGACAGAGGGAGAGAAAAAAAGAAGAAATATAGAAGGCCATATAACATTATAAATCAAGAACAGAAAAATAAAAGAGGGCCTTGATACATACACCATCTTACCTCGACGTAGGGGCCCTGTGACTGCCTCACGCCAATATTTACAAGTAATCGACACCGTAGTTTCCTTCCTCAACACCACAACGTCGTCTCTGGAAGTTCCACGAAGAAGAAGAAGAAGAAGAAGAAGAAGAAGAAGAAGAAGAAGAAGAGAGAGAGAGCGTAATAAATATTTACCACGGAGAGATAGAGACGGAGAAAGAGAAATATAAAAGAAATATTTAGATGGAGAGAGATACAGACATAGAACCAGAAATATTAAGAAAGGAAGATATAGAAAAACAAATGAAGGAAAGGCAAAGAGAGAGAGAGAGAGAGAGAGAGAGAAAGAGATTATAGATATATAGATAGATAGATAGAGAGAGAGAGAGAGAGAGATTATAGATATATAGATAGATAGAGAGAGAGAGAGAGAGAGAGAGAGAGAGAGAGATTATAGATATATAGATAGAGAGAGAGAGAGAGAGTAGTAGAGAGTCTGTACACGTCAGGGCGGCTAAGTTGGCTTAATATCAAAGTTAGAAAATGTCAAGAACTCACGTCTTAATCGAGTAATAAGAGATGATTACATTAGCTTTACATGCAGAGGGAACACGTGTTAGAATGTGTGAGAGAGTATGGGGTGTGATCACATACAGCTCTTTCACACTGGTAATATAACTGTTGAAATCTTGCAAATGCATTTTCACTCTATCTTTCGATTTCAGTATTTATCGCATTATTCCCCGTCTCCCTCCCTTGATTGCTCTTTAGCTCTATGTCTCTTAGCTCATCGACTCTCTTTCAGATCTGTATATCGTGTGTTGAGAGCCAGAAGGGCGTTAACTCTGTGTTAAAGTATATGAGTTAACGCCCTTCTGGCTCCAAACACACGATATATCCTTTGCTCACAGCCTTCTTCACCTTTTGGATATTATTTCAAATTTGTTTTTACCCCGACCTGATTTGTACCTTTTTTCCGAACCTTTCCCCTTCCTGTCTCTCTCATCTTCCCCTCTCGTCATATACTTTTTGTCTCTTTTTCTTCCGTTCTCTTCCCATTTTGTTTTTTATCTCACCTCTTTCTCTCTTCTCTGTCTCGTTCTTACCTCTCTTAATAATTCAATCTCTACCAACACTTTAGGCTCTACACCCTTTAAAAAGGCAATATTGAATATTCCATCCCATTTGCGCTCATATTCTTTTTGCTCTTCTTAACTTTTGTTTATTTCCTCTTCGCAGTCTCTGTCATTTTTCATGTATACTGTATGTCTTTTGGAATTCGATTTTCATTCTATCATTCTTTTTTGCTAAATTTTTGTTATAATCTTCATAATAATCGTGAATACCACAAAATGCTAATACTATAGAAGGTGTTAAAATACTTACGTTTTTTGTTGGTTTGTGTTGCCGGTAAATACACTGTAAACAAATTTGCCGTTTTTTCACGGGAATTTCCTGGCAGTCAGGATGCCGGGAATGCCCTTTTTTCCACAGTTAAAAAAAAAAAAACGTGAAATCAGCATATATTTACAATAAAATTATGTAAATTTACAATAAAATGATGTAAATTTACAATAAAATGATGTAAATTTACAATAAAATGATGTAAATTTACAATAAAATTATGTGAATATATGCTGATTTCCGCTAAACCAACAAACTTGCTGCTGTTTTACAGGAAAAAGACTGTAAATTGAAATAACGACAATAAATTGTAATTTCAAGGGATAAAAAACCTGTAGTTTTACAGTTATTTTTTGACAGTCAATAGATACCCGTCTCAATTCCTTCACCATTCCTTTGTCGCTGTCTCCCTTGTGATATATTATTATTTCTGCTTCGCTATTTGATGTGGATGGTAATGTTTAATAGTTCCAGATATATCCTTTAACACTTATGATTGTCTAAGTGATCAGGAGTTGGTCTAGCGGTAACGTCAAAAGGCAGCTCTTTGTATTCGCCTATATACAAACTGTCTCTGACCCACGTTCGAACCTCAGTCACGTCTTTTAAAGTTCGATACCAGACGTAAATAATCGTATTTGATTTTTTACATCTGTGGTTATTTTTACACTTGTGGTTGACATGTTATGACATATGTGGTTATTTTTACATTTCCCGGTGCAGTGTTTTTACATTTGTGGTAGATTTTTACATTAATTTTGTGGGGTCTACAGGGGTATGGACCCCCTCCCCAGGCCTGTAAAAAAGGCACAAAAATGCTGATGACCTTTGTTCGTTTCTTGTCAGAAACTTTCAGAATATTGTGTCCCCTTTCTCAAAAAATCCTGGAGTACCAGGCACCCAACCTGTATACCTAGGTCGAGAGAGAATTCTCACTGATTTGTCTGAACTGAGAACATGACATCGGGAAAATGATAAAATTCATGGGGGCACTTCCCCTGCATGAGCTATATAAGAAACGAGAAACTACGTCACTATTTTAATCCCAACATATATAATGGATGAAATATTCGTGTCACTTTTAATTATATTTCTTCTTGATCTGTCAAGTTTCCTCGGAAGGTCGGTGAACATGGCAAACAATTGAATAATATTAACGTAATTCTAAAGCATAATTGACGATGCTGGTGAATGTCTTAACATGCTTATTCGCTGCTTAAAGGGAAATTAACCTCAGCGTATGAATTAGCTTATTTTGAATGGTGTAGTATATGCCTCTTATTTGATACATGCAATTTCATGTAAAAACACAGGATATAGATATAAATCACTATTTTCCAGCCAAGTTATTGTCTGCTAGCAATAATAAGGGGGCTGCCATTACTTTATGTGTACACGAAAATATTTTTCATCCCAAGTAATATTTCCTTCATCGTTAACTTGTAATTGATTTTTAGAGGACAAATATATATTAGATATAGTCACATATTCTGAAATGTAAGTTTAGTTTTATATATTTTTTAAAAGGTCTTAATTTGTTCATAAAAATATACTTTCTGTACGTGGAGACGGAGAATTGACGTCAAGGACGGAGACAATCGTAACAATACCAAAACAAAGCGAGGAATCTGCATTACAGGATGGCTATTAGAACTCATGGGTCGTCAATTATCTAGGCCCATGGCCAATAACAATCGTAATAAAATCAGAACAAAGCGACGTATCTGTTGTAAAGGTAGGCTATTATCAATGCATATGGTACCTAATGATCCGTGTCATGCACAAAATGGCAGCCTCCATGGAAAGACGTAGCAGACAATACCGCATCTAGAATATCATGTGGGGTTAATTGTCCTTTAAAAAACCTTTTTACAACCTCAGTGAGACACCCACTTTAGCTTTTATCAGAAATTGCTGCTTACTGACAAGGATTATTGAATTTAACGTTGCTATTGACATGATTGATATATGTTTTTTGCATTCAGTCGAAAGGAGTATCCTCTTAGTAGCATATAAGGCACATTGGTTTGAAACTCGTTTGACGTGTTTATGATTGTAGCCTTAATTGCTCATGTTTGTTTCAAGATGATTTTCGGCGAATTTTAGTGTAGATATCTAATAGGAACCCCATAACGCTGGCTATACGCCTAACCTCCTCAAAGTAGCACAGTTTCACCATGAAGCTACAATGGTTTCACGGAGGTTTACGCCAATCGCGGACACTCAGCTGTCCGTTGTTATACTCGTTACAGTTACAATTTGGAATTTACGTACACTCCGTGATGTAAATTATTTTTCTTTCTTAATTATTTAGATATTCAGTTTGAGGAGAGAAGCAAATTTAAGCACTTTATACTTGATAGTATCTTAGTATTTTGCTATTTCCTATATAGCTTAAATCATGGACCTACTACAAATCAAAGAAATCAGACGTGAAGTTTATTAGGGAATTACCAAAATAAAATTATTCATTGGCTTATTCCGCAGTGGGGACATGTCTGAAGTAGGAGAAAGGGAGAGGCAGCGTTTTAAAATTGTTGGGCGTGGAAACGACATATAAGCGGCTATTCGATCAGGTAGGCATGATAGGTGTATGCATAAGTCTGCGAAGCATAAAACCGATCGTCCCAGCACCCTCATCAGGTTGATGAAATAGAACCCCTGATCGAGTGTGTTAGGGCTTCACTGGATGGCTGCGGGGGGGGGGGGGGGGGGGTGATGTGGTTATACTCATTCAAAAAATGCTCAGCAAATATTTAGTGGCTTTCTTCTTACAGCCATGTTTGCAAAAAGAAAAAAAAAAGACAAGCGTACTTGTTGAAACTTCGGTCTCCTATCTTCAAATTTAGAAATTCGATAACCACTGTTTACCCTTGTCGGCAAATGGTCTATCCACGCCCTGAGAGCATGAAAAAAAACCCCTTGCTGTGCCCCTCAATCCCTGTCGACATGGGATGTGCCAGATTAGGTTGGAGCAAAAAGGTGCCATTTTCTTCCCTACGCCTCTTAGAAGACGACAGTCATGTTGTTGAAGTTAGCGCAACATGCGTCAAGCATGTTTAGTGTTGCCAAATTAAGCACCCACCTAATGATCTCCCTTTGCTCTCTCTTTGATGAACAAGATGTGTTTGCGTGAATAAAAACAACGCTGTGTTTAATACCTCGAATCCCTCTTTATTCCCCAGGGCATATGTACATGTTTAGTCTTCTAATTTACTTTACTCCATGTAGATTTGAGGAAGCAGCCCTGTTTTAGGGCCTTTTGATATAGGTTACATATGTTACAATGGGAGAGAGGAAAAATGGACGAAAAAGGTAAGAGAGACATAAAGAGATGGGGAAAGGTGTGCGTGTGTGTGTGTGTGAGAGAGAGAGAGAGAGGGCAGAAAGAGAGGGATAGAGAGAGAAAGGAAGAAAGATGAGACAGAGAGGGGGAGATGAGATTGATAGAGAGAGAGAGAGAGAGGGGTAGAGAAAGAGAGAGAGAGAGAGAGAGAGAGAGAGAAGAGCAGAGAGATGAGAAATTGAGAAAGGGAGGGATAAAGAAAGACCATAAATATATATAGGGATACTTATGGAGGAAGATAAAAATGGGGAGGGTGTCGTGGAAGGGGATACTTTTTCTTTTTCTTTTTTTTTAATTGTAGAAGATACCAACGCCTACAGGATGTTAAGTCCTTATTATTAGGATAATCATGCTTGGCTTGTAAATATGGTGTGGCTGATTTACTAGTCGTTATTTCGTTATAAGCACTGATAAAGGTCAGGCCACACAGGTGTCCTTTTGATGAATAACACAAGTACGAAGAAAGAAAATAACAAAAGCCCTAGCATTATAATTTATTAAAAGGAGGATAGGGAAAACTAGAAAATGTTTGGAGACAGAATTTCATTAAAAATCTTTGCAAGGACAGACAGGAGCAAACAAACAAAGCTTGTCATAACATCATATACTATAATAATGATGCCAAGTTCAAAATCGTTTTATATCAAATACCATTAATGAAAACAAACAATACATATATACAATTTTTCTAATGAATTTTCTTTTACTTCAGTAGATCTTATTACATTTACCAAATTCAATACATGCAAAATATTGCAGTGAGTGAGCATCACGAGAGACGGATTCCAGCGACTTGGCGTTGTTCTCAGGTATTCTGTCTAAATTCTTGACAAATCACAGACTAACTTCAGAATGCCTGGCATACACAGTAAAAAATATTTTAAACAACTCTTCAAAATTTTTAAACAACGCTGTTTAAGCTGGTCACTCTAAACACTGTTGTTTAAAATGTTAAACAACCAAGGTTGTTTAAACTTTAAACAGCCTCTTGCTTAAAATTTAAACAATTTTTTTAAACAACAGCTTTTAAACAACTAGGTTGTTTAAATTAAGTTGTTTAAAAACACATAGTTGTTTAAAACTTTTTTTCACAACTATTTTTTTAAACATTTGTTGTTAAAAACGTCCAGGTTGTTTAAATTAAGTTGTTTAAAACTTTTTGCATAACTATGTTTAAAAAAATACATTCCAAGTTGTTGTTCAAAATAATTGTTTAAGCACTATACAGATATGTGTTTAAACCTATGGTATATACATACACTTTTATTATACACAAGTAAGTTCCAAATGCCAGAGCTGATTGATACGTTCAGAGGTAAGCATTTAGACTAAATACATTGTAATCTGATCGAGTTTATACTCAAGACATATTTGTGCTGCCGTGACATCTACATGATGTCTAGATCTAGACCACATCCACAAAATAAAATTGTAGACCTGGAACTTTGCAGCGCAGCGCAGTTTAAGTTAGTTGCACACATACAGTATAGGACCAGACCCACGCGCGCATTCACTGTGTGTGCAACTTTAAGCTGCGCTGCGCTGCGCTGGAAGGGCGACTTGCAAAGTTGCAGCTATAGGTCTAAATTAATATTTATAATCGATCTAATTACAATATATTTAGTCTAAATGCTTACCTCTGAATGTATCAATCAGCTCTGGCATTTGACAGCGAAATTTTAAACAGCGTTTTTGCTGTGTACTATGTTTTTTGCTTGGGTAGTGGACGGGCCAAATCCCGGAGCAATGTATTGACCAGAAAAGAAAAAGAAGAAGAAAAAGGAGAAGAATACGAGGAGGAAGAAAAAGAAAAAGAAAAAGAAGAAGAAGAAGAGGAGGAGAAAGAAGAAGAAGAGGAGGAGGAGGAAGAAGAAGAAGAAGAAGAAGAAGAAGAAGAAGAAGAAGAAGAGGAAGAAGAAGAAGAAGGCGAAGAAGAAGAAGAAGAAGAAGAAGAAGAAGAAGAAGAAAAGTCAAGTCAGTTTTAAATTCGCACAGGCGAGAATCAGACGCAAAATCCTTTTTTGTTGGGAACATCTAGATTCTCTTTTCCCTTTGGCACTGTATTCGTCTGACTCTGCCCTTCTCACACTTTCCCTCCTTCACCAATCGTCCATGTACTCCGACTCAATTCTATCGGGTATAAGCTAGAGCGAATACTCCATGAAGCACGATATGCTGCGTAATTCTTGAGAGCCTCTATAATTCTAGCCCCCGGGGTCGAACTCACGTGCGAACCAGCGAATATTGAATTCGACTGCGGTGCATTTCTCGGCGCCGCGACGCTGTTCCTTGTATATGTACAGGTGAGGGGATAGCATTTTAGCTGCTCGAGGTTACGGTCACAACCAGATAGGCGCACTTGTCAGAAACGGGGATGAGGTGGACCAGCGTATGCAGCCTGCGGGCCTTTACTTGTTCAAACATATCGGGTGTGCTAGCTAAAACGAGAGCATATGTATTTCTGACATTGCACGCTGTTGGTAATCCTTCATTCTTCCCAATTCTTTCTTTATCTCTATCTCCTTCAATGCTTATCTTCTTTCATATCTTCATCATCATCTTGATATTCGCTTTGCCATCTTATCTTCAAAATCATACAAGTGTTCAGTGCTGTATCTGTGGACCTTGACGTCAGGGCAGGGGGGGGGGGGGGTGGGTGCAGAAAATGTGAGCCAATGGTGCCCCATATATTTGAGCGATAAAATCACCTTTTGGATTCCTATTTTGCAGGGACAGTGGAGGGGTTGGGCGGCAGTCGTTCATTCTTTCCAAATTTCTTCCCTATGATTTTGATTTCGACATGATATTATTACTTCAAAATAGTATTATGTCAGTTAGCTCAAGCAGACAAATTAGATGGTTAGTGGTATGTTATGTTCATCAATATTATAATCAATTATTTGAATGTTAATACATGTTTAAATGATCTGTTTGAAATGAGATATTGCTTGAGATATTCATGTCGCATTTATTGCACCTAATGTGCCGCCAGTTTCCAGTGATACACCTTTAATTAATAATTCTTCTTTTAATTTTCTTATCCTGAACTAGATGGAGTTAAGGGGGTGTGGGAAGGAAGACCTGTAAGTATTAACCCAGGCAACCCCATCAACTCTGATCCAGGTCCTTTCTTTACAATGTTTATTCTTCTTATTTTTTTATTGTTTTCTGTATTGTTTTCGAAATGCCGAATAAATAATAATAATTTTAAAAAAAGTATTCAGTTAAGTCTTATTTACCTTTAGAATGATAGTTTATGGGGAAGTTCGTTATTTATATAATTGACTGATTTGTATGTTTCAGCATATTAATTTTCAGATTCAGTTCATTCATAATGATAAGAACTGCATTCAATTCTGTCTATTAGGGTTTTACCTATACGTGAACCCATTTCCATTCTCTTCATTTAAATCTCTTTCAATCAAATTCTGCCTTTGTTTGCATGGGATATGAAGACCAAACAAACTTCACTCGATTCTTAATTTTTTTCTTTGTATCTAACGTTGTTTAAAAAGAGTCTTTTGACTACTCAAGGAACAACTTCATTTTTTCTTCACCTTTCCGTTCCTTGTTGACGTCATAATTCATACTCTGTGCGATGTGGTTAAGAATCGATTTTCCCTTGACTTATATGACATTTTTTAAATTGAAATACCACATAATATTTAAACATATTAAACTCGAAACGTTAGCTTGTCCGATAGATCCGCAGATGTCTAAATAATTGTATATTAAAGAAAACATACACATTGTTGGTCAAAGCCGCATGGTATTGATTAATCATCTAAAATTACAACGACAAGCAAGTGTGTTATTTAAATCTGAATATTGCTTTACAGATCTTTTTGTTTGTTGTTGTAAAAAAGGTGGACATTATAAACGTGGGCCCAACACAATAGGTTCGCAGTCAACTGCAAAACGGCAATGGCCAATCAAAATCACCGTTGCTTGCACCTATTGTTCAAAAGGCTTCCCATTAACCAATCAAAATTGTTGTTTTAAATTTGCATTTGATAGCAAACCTTTATGTTACGGGGCCAGTTTTTCTCAAATTCTACATCAAGATTTTCCTTTATTTGCTTAGTAATCCTTCATTTCTGGTATTTTGTTACAGAAACTATTACATTTCTTGGGACCCTCGAAACACTAGAAAGAGAACCCAAATTCTTTGTTGAGGCCTCTAATAAAGGGTCGGATAGTCTCGAGACACAGGCTTCATTATGTTCACTATAATCCAATTTCTCCGATTTTCAGCTTTGCCTCTATTTCACCCATAACTTAAAAGGAATCTAAATAATAGAGAGTTGTTCTGATAATACTCATAATCACCTTTAGGCGAAAGACCCTAAACGCTTAAGCGTCTTTCCGCACCGCCGGTCGCGTACGATCGCTTACTATAACAGCATTTTTGCACGTCACGTGATGCGAATCTAACCAATCACATCGCGTATTATATATGCACTATTTACTATAACCTTGTAAACAATTTTTTAGGCATTTTACTCCCAGTGTTAAAGATCGTATGCTCGATCTGTAATGAAAAACACAAGTCAGAGTAAATAGTGTATGCATAATACGCGCTGTGATTTTGACCGGGGTCCCGGGCCTAATACACAATAACAGTTATAGATATAGGGGTCTATTTAATATAACAATTATTAGTACATGTTCTATTTATGCACCATTAATGGACTGTATGAACTCCAAATACTAAATTATCCTGCGTGCAGGTCTCTTTCACCTCGGCCGCAAAACTGCACTCGGGATAATTTACTATTTGTAGTGCTCATAATCGAGTATAGTGCATGAAAGACCATGCACTATTTATAAATGTATAATGAAGAACTCCCTACTCCGTGTCGAACAACGCCACTGGTGAAATTTATATTTGGGTCGTGAAGTCAGTAAATGCGATATATACAAATAGTGGTGTTTGTACAAATAGTAGTGACGGCAGCTGTTTTCAATTGTTCGTGCCGTTTTGTAATAACTTGGTAACATTTTACATGTCATGTTGTACACGAGGTATTCATAGGGCTATGTGTTATACGCGACCGCGTGTGAGTTCGCGGAATGACGTTCGGCAGTGCGAAGAGACTATAAGCGTGATCACTGTTTAGGGTCTTTCGCTCAAGCTGATAATATAGAATGTTATAATATTATTTTTCAAAATGATTTACTCAGTAGGATATTATTCTTTTTGGAGGACATAGAACGATATGCTATCTACAATATTAGATACTGCCCCGAGGGAAAAGACACTTAGGAAAATAAAGACGTAAATTAAGGATATTCTAGTGTACGGCAAACTGGAGAGTTGACCAAGAATATAACACAATCGACTCCCCAAATTGCCAATTTGAGATTTGCATAGACTTGGTGATCTCATTTGTCCAAACACCCAAAACATTATTATTCTTTGCCGATTTCGTTTAAAGATCACATTACAAGAAAATTCCATCAAAGTAAATATTGGCTTAATACTTTTTATTGCATAGATGGCATAAATTAAACAAGGTTATCCAAATTCAACGCTTGGAAACATTTGAAGTAATGATTATTATCAATCAATAACGGTAAAATACAGCCCCCGATATAGCAGCTGAAGAGCTCCTCGAACGCTGCTGAGATGTGTGACGACACACCAGGGGCCAGTCCTGTCTAAGCAGACGATGTCCCATAACATCTTACACATTTTTCAGTGCCTGTTTTGTCATCTCCTCTTCACTTATTTCTCTTACTTGACTAGCGTCAGTCTTAATGTTAGTCTGTTGCCTCACTCTTAACTTCGTGTATGGTATTATTTTGATGAAAAATGCAGCGTTAACAAAATAAAGGAATCGGTCACTTGTAAACAAAATAAGACGCCATTGTATTTTCAGCTGCTTGCACCGGGGCATGTTCGGCGTTTCAAGAGGGAACGAATACCATCCGTGCTATTATTCGGAGGGCTTTTCAATTTGAAAATGGGGTTTATTTCATTGATCATTGACCCTTCTCCTGTGTATTTACAATCAAACGGTTTTAGTAATCACAATCAGTTTCACTTTCCCTTTTAGAATGGTGTGAAATAAGGTCATGTTTAAATATACCAAACTCTTTATGATTTGATAAATAATTGCATTGCAATTACGTTCATTCATTATAGGACGTCGTCTGCTTAAGCAGGATCGATCCCTAGTGTGACGACATCAAAACATCGCTATATTTCTGGCGAATCCTCGGATATTCCAGATGCTTAGAAGAGCTTTTATTTATGTTGTTTTTATAATCATCAGATACGTAGTTGACATAAAACTTATACGATTGCCATCTGTAAGCTTCCCAGTTTCTAGTGATACATTAATTGCCATATTTGTGATTTTCTTGTAATGTGATCTTTAAAATTTCACGAAATTGTTTCTCTTATTTCTCACACAAATCAACAAAGGCTTGATCGCTCTCTAATAATCTGACCTGCATTTCAGGAGACTTTTTGGTTGATCGTTGTAGTTTTTCATGATTTGTTTTTTTAACGCTTTTGGAGGAGAGCCATTTGGCAACGAGGGAGCCATTATCAACACATGTATCATTACATTTGAGGAATAATTCCTGCATGTGCACCAGAATAAATGGGGTGAAAGAGACAAATTTATTGCACAAGGCAGTCAAAATTCAAGCGAAAGAATTACGTCACTTCGGGTGCTCCTTTATCATTTTACGTTCTTTAAACTTCCTTCTATCATTATTTTTTCACATGCACATTATTTTCCCTTTCTATCTCATATTACCTTCCTCCTACTTGTTTTATTCTATTTTTTATCTCGTACCCAGTTCACTGTCTCCTATATTGATGTTACATTCAATGATCCCTGCCTCTTCAAGTGTTGGCCTAAATTCCTCCCACACATATTCGGCTGTCATTACACGTGTAATGATATAGCAATCTTAACAGGTAGTGATGCGCCAACCACTTCGCCATCCTGATTCTGCTTGGTAATACTTGACTTTGGAAACTAAAGAAAGAACAACGAGACAGATGTAAAGTTTGTTGTTTGGCAGTTTAGCCTATACAATGCCCTGCGAAGTATAACTGAATTAAACGTATCAATTTGTGTGATAATTTCCCGCGCTGCGATCATCTATCTACTGTCTGTTATGGTATGCGGCTTACATCACGATTTTATTTTTTACACCATGTTATTTCAATTCCAGGACAAATAACCCCAAGGACAATTCCCCTGACAATTACACCAGAAGAGGATGAGTGTGTGCGTGTGCGTGTGTGTGTATGCGGGGGGGGGGGGGGGGGGGGTTGTTATCGCTATGGGTAGTTTGTGTGGAGGGTTTCAGCGGAATTAACCTCTAGGGGCAGTTGTTTCCTGAGGAGTTATTCGGGTGGTGATAGTCTGGGATTAGATGTACAGATATGGTATTTAAAAAAAAACTTGGTGTTGTATTTTTTTTTGTCAGGCAAATACCTAATCGTGTTTCTCGAAAGGAAATAAAATCAGACCCATATCTTTAAGTCATCCCAGAGGTTTTGTTCTATTGGTTTCATGTAGGCGGTATAAAATGTTATGTGATTTCGATGAGATCGTGAATATCTTGTAGACCAGGCCTGTTTAACAAACATATTTACCTATTAATTTTGGACACATTTTCACTTTCAAAAGATGAAGTAACCCCTGTTCAAGAATGGCGGCGGAGAGGGGATGTGAATGGGTGGGGCTAAGAATCATACATATTCTTAAAGAGCACTAGTGTATCTACTTGGTATCGAAATTGCAACCTCCTTAAGCTTACATCAGTTTTTGCAACTTGTTAGTGATGAAAAGTTTTCTGAAACAGGCTCCTGATCCCCATCTCCTACTATGCCTTCTTCACAAGACCATGACAAATGCCGATTAACATTAATGTCTAGCCAAATTAATGGCACTGATGAATTTGAACCTACCACCTTTTAATATAAATTCTAGCTTAATAATCCGTCTCTTCAGAGTCAGACGGGCGTTAACACTGTGTTAAGCTATATGAGTAAATGCCTTTCTAGCTCTAAACATACGAATTAACTACTCATAACACGCGATGAATACGAAATACGATCATAGGTGTGCAATCAAGCCCAATTTTATTGATTTGTGATGCGAAAATTGGAGCTTGGTTGAAGAACGAACCCTTTATATCAGCAAAGTAAGACTAGCTTTTCGCAATTTAGAATCGCATGAGCCCGTTAATCGGATCGATATTGCAATACTGCAATACTTACAAACTTACTATGAAAGCATGAAATGGTTTCATTAATGCAGGTTTCATGTCATTCATAATGATCGCAACCCAGCCCCCTCTCTCCCTCCCTCTCCTTTCTCTCTCTCTCTTCCTGTCTTTTCTCTCTTTTCTCTTGATCGATTTTTCCCTTCAGCTCTGAATGTGGACTATTTAGGCGACATTTATTTTCAAGGTTGTCATATTTTCTTACGCCTCTATCAATAAATGCTGTACCTTCCTTTCTCGTAACACTGTCATGCTTATAAACTAGGGTAAAACCCCAGTCTTACTGATGAGACCGATACTAGATCGATAACAGACTGGCCAAATATTACATTACACGGACTAGCGACTAGTTATTTGATTAGGAGTCTGTTTGGAGTCCATTATCGCAGTGTGACAGGGGTATTATTTGGGATTCATCGTCTCTTTATTCATCGATTATGTGTCCCAATATCTCTTCTATATTTATCCTATGTGATCCTTCAGCGGCCTTGCAGCTGTTTCGATCCCTTTCGCATTCGATGAATATGTATCGGTTTATGATTTTTGTTTTCTTTATATGATCGGTTCTGTTGATGTGGAACACTGAAGAGACCTAAAAATGTTTCGTCATGCACCGCTTGCCACTATTTGAAGCTCGTGAATTATGTTGTATTGCAATATACTTTCTCAAATATCAAGCGAACGGTGAAAACGATATGGCGTCTTTGGATGCTCTTATTGAGAAAATCTTGGAGGGTTGGTGGGATTCACGAAATCATATCCCCGTGGATATGAGCATTTGTAAATTGTAAATTTGGTAAATTAGATTTACTCCTGAACCCCGCCTTCCGAAAAATGAAAGCTATATTTTATTGATAACCACCTCCTATAAAACTCCCCCTAAAGATCCATGTGTATTCATTGTTCTTATTCAAAACAACATTTACTGTCATCGTGTAGAGTCTAGAACATCATTCTCATTAAAATAGCTCCCCTTCTGTCTGTGCTTTTAACCCAGTCCCATTCCCCCTCTTTCCTTCTTATAGCAAAAAAACAAACATTATCGTGTAACTTGTCCATTGTAAATGTTTCTCTCTAAATACAGTTGAGAGTAATTTCAGGCAGACAAAACCCAAACAAAAACATCCCGGTAAAATTCCGCTCTGATTGATCTGTGTTTGCTTCTAATGTGGTTTTGTTTGATTCCCATTTTCTCGGCATTCCGATTTTCGTTAATATTCATTATTTTCCACTGTTCCTTACTTTGCGGTACAAGACATAACAAAACATGCTATTTCTAGTTTAATTTTAAACCACAGTCTGTTGGTTTAAACCCAGTCTAAACTTGCCCTTCAAACCGGAGTTTAAGATAATCACATTCTGGACTCAAGTGTGGTTTAACATTGTGCAGAAAATTAAACTGCACCTATACGGGTAGTTTAAGTCTTGTTTGACTTAGACTGGTGTTTAAGTTAAACCAGAGTTCAGAATACGGGGCTAATATCGTATTGTTTTCAATCCATATTATTAATTTATTACTATATATTTGTATTACTACCTCATGTTTCTTTTTTATTTTTTTAAACAGAACCAGACTTTTCACAAGCAATATAATCGTGCCCTGCTAGATTTGTGTATACTTCACATCAAGGACTAATTCATTCTTTTCTATGTGATAAAAATATGTTATGATATTATCATGAATATGGTTTTAAATAAGTAATGCCAAAGGTAGTTTGCGCGCAGAAATAATGAATAATGTAATTATGTTGAATCACAATGCCACCCCAACAAAAACAATATAAGATAACAAATCTTTGTTCATCATTCACCTTGTTTGTGACCTTGAAATGAGATTGTAGATCTAGTCCATAATTAGTACCAATGCAATGAGACTAAAAGAGAAAGACAGGTTCACACGGAGGGAGCTAAACTTTAGGTATCGCTTGTAGTTTAAGTTTTACTTGAAGTTCCAGAACAACAAACGAGCTTGTAGTGAACGCCGAAACCATGAGCAGCGGGCGGGGGGAGGTGTAGAGCCCACAAATGTAAAAATCAACCAGAAATGTAAAAATAACGAAAAATGTAAAAAAATTGCACCCGCAAATGTCAAAATAACCACAAATGTCATAAAATGTCAACCACAAGTGTAAAAATAACCACAAATTTAACAAAAATCGCCTACAAATGTAAAAATCTGTTTAACCACAAATGTCAAAACGTGTCGCCTACAAATGTAAAATTTCCATTTTTACCACAAATGTCATAACATGTCAACCGCATATGTAACAAATTTTATTTAAGATAACTTTTTATGGTAAATTGCCAATTGGTCTGATAGCCAAGTGTTCTAATATCATTCGATCTGACAACAATTCGTCCAATAACCATTTGTTCTAATAATCGCTTCGTATAATCACCAGTTCGTCTATAGCCAATTCGTCTAAAACCAAATTTGGTCAATCTAAGCACCACTTGGTCTAATAATCAGTTCGTGTAATGTTCACTTGGTCCACTATCTATTTCAGCTAAAACCAGTTGGTCTAACACCCACATCGTCTAATCATCACTTCGTCTAATTACCATTGCGTCTAATCATCGTTTGTTCTAATTCTCAGTTCGTCTAATAACCGTTTTGTCTAATGTTCACTTGGTCTGATATCCATTTGGTCCAATACTACATACAAAAAGGTTAGCCTGTCATAGTTATATATACATTGCATGGGCCGTGGAACCGGCTGCAGCCCCTTCACTTTTTGAGTAGACATACGTTTCATGGAATTCTGTTTAATGATTATGTGCAGTATATATTTTTCAGAAGAGATCACATTTGAAAGATAATACATTGTAATAATATTTGGCCGCTCGCTTAGAAAATGTTGCAAAGGGTAGCTGGTACCCGGGCAATAGCCGTCAGTCCCCACTTCCAAAAACGTTCCATTTCCCTGCATTGTGGTACATTTAGTAAATAATGATGATAATAATGAATATAAACTGAATGCATAATGAGAGAGAAAAGATGATGGAAGGATGAATATAAAGAGTAATATAAATAACATTACAATATAGGAAGGATAGAACGTTATGTGATAGAACGATAAAGACATAAGGTAAAGATAGAGAGTGATAGAGAGAAAAATTGTAGAAGGGTAAAGAAAACCATGGCAAAAGATGGAAGAGAAGATTATACAAATTAAAGGTAAAAAAAAGAAGAACATAACGAAATTAGAGATGAAGGAAAAAAGAAAGATAAAAAGAAAGAATAATGCAAAATATGCAAACTGATAGAAAGATAATCCAAGGAATAAAGAGAGAGAAAAAAACCCACATAGAGAGAGAAAGAGAAAGATGATAGAAGAAATAATATAAAGATTGATATACGGAAAGATGGAAGAGGTGAGAGAAGGAATCGAAGAATAACACAACTAAAGGAGGGATGCAAAAATGAAAGGATAAAAGCAAAGGAATAACATAACGATAGATAGATAAATGATAGAAGGTTAAAGATAGCGAAAGAAATGAAAGAATAAAAAACAATAACAAAAGCGAAGTGCAATTAAACAATAATTGAAAATTCACTAAAATATTAATTGATTAATTAATTAATCAGTCAATTTATTCATGAGATAATTAAGCACATGCAATAAATTCATGCCATGCTCCATCAGGTCACTTTTTTTGATCATAAAAAGGGAAACCACTAGTTTAATGAATTTTTACATTTGCGGTTGACATGTTTTGACATTTGTGGTAAAGGGTGTTTCGATATTTTAGGGATTTTAATGGTCAGGAAAACCTCACACACACGCACACACACATACATATCATCATAACCTATCTTACAGAGGTGCATTATGGAAGCAATGAGTTTTTACATTTGCGGTCGACATGTTATGACATTTGTGGTAAAAATGGAAATTTTTACATTTGTAGGCGACATGTTTTGACATTTGTGGTTAAACAGATTTTTACATTTGTTGACGATTTTTGTTACATTTGTGGTTATTTTTACACTTGTGGTTGACATGTTATGACATTTGTGGTTATTTTGACATTTGTGGGTGCAGTGTGTTTACATTTTTGTGGTTATTTTTGTGGCGGTTTCTCTTTTGCAACATCCCCTTGCAGTTT
Source organism: Heliocidaris erythrogramma (assembly GCA_025617745.1). Taxonomy (NCBI): domain Eukaryota; kingdom Metazoa; phylum Echinodermata; class Echinoidea; order Camarodonta; family Echinometridae; genus Heliocidaris; species Heliocidaris erythrogramma. The sequence goes on along the minus strand of CM046870.1, from coordinate 16,807,398 downwards.
TATTTTACATTTTATGTGTGGGTGTTATTATTGTTGTTTTTATCTTGTTTATGTAAAATGTATATTTTTGTATGAATTTTGTATATTGTTGCATGTGCTTTTAAAGAGCGAATAAAGAATACATACATACATACATACATTTGTGGTTGATTTTTACATTTGTGGGCCCTACAGCGGGGGGGGGGGGGGGGGATCCTCCCTCATATTTATGGACCCGTGTGAGTGAGTTGTTGTTTCGTTAACTTAAATTTTCTAAACCACAAGTCCCGTATGAAAAGAAACGAAATGAGAGCAAATAGAGGTTCAGTGACTATTTATTGGGTTGTTCAATTGATCCAACTATCCAGCGCAAATCAGTTTTGACAATGCTGGTTTAAACTTGTTCTAATTCGATGATATTTTTTCACATGAAATAGTAAAAAAAATTTTTAATGATTTATTACAGTCATTTTACTAATGTTTATTTGACGAGATGTAGCTGGGGACATTTGGGTTTTGGTTTTAAAGAAACTTACTGTAGGCTATAACCTTTTCCAGAAGATTATATTTCCTTTCATATATATTCTGCTTCTACTTCATTGGTTTGGAATAATGACAATATTGGTGCTTTTATGTTCCATAACCTCTCATGCTATCCAGTACCAACATGCTTTATGTCAACAGAAATTTTCGGTATCATGTCCTCTAAATAGGTGTACTCTCCCGGGGCTGACTCATACTAACTGATGCATTGCTCTGCAAACAATGCACTTCAGTAGAGAGACGGGGAGGGCGGAGGAGGGGGGGGGGCAGCAAAATAGAGAGAAAGAAAGAGAAAGAGAGAAAGAAAAAGACGGAGAGAAAGAAAAAGACGGAGAGAGGGGGAAAGAGAGAAAGAGAGAGAGAGAGAGAGAGACGAAGAGATAGAGAGGGAAGGTAGACAGATGGAGAGGGAAGTGTGAGGGATGAGAAATAATGGGGGGAGAGAAAGATAGAAAAGGGGCCAGGGAGAGGAAATGGGAAGAGAAAAGAAGGACAGAGATAGCGATAGATATATATGTAGAGAGAGAGAGATAGAGAGAGAAACGAAATGCATTGTTGGCGACGAGAGAGGTAAGGACAATGAGTGGGAGGAGGAAGGGAGGGGGGGGGGGCAGGTAGACGAGAAAGCATTATCTGATTGATACGAATCCATCCCGATTTGCAATTTCCTCTAATCGGTATTCTTTTTATACTTCATTCGCTCAATCACTTTCGATACATCTTCGTTCCCGCCTTGCGGTTTTCATGGACCCCACATACTTCTCAGCTTGCTCATAGGACTTCATGTATTCTGTTATTCGCACTATGTTTTGCACTCTTTTACTGTACATTGGGAAAGCTTATACTTTATAGTCTGCTTGAGCGATTCATGTTTATGTAATATGTTTGAGATTTGCTTCCTTATCCTTTTTATCGCATTAATGGCAATCTTTTTTTTTCATCACCATCTGCCTATAGTTCTGGGGCCAAGAGGAGATTGATGGTATTAGGAAAAAGTGCAGAGTATTTTTTCAGAAATTACCCTGCTCGTCGAATTTCCTTGAATGTGATAAATGTGGTAATGAGTAACATGGGGCCGCAACAATCCTACTCGGCAGAAAATTCAATTCATGAAATTAGATGACAGAAATATTTTATTTTCGAATTCTACACTCTTAAAATATATTGGGTAAAAGTTTTCCAATGTTGGATAAATAGGTAACATGCCTACTTGTTGGCTAAATTATTTTTTACCAAACGTTTTTCAGACTATTTTAGAGTGATATGATTGATTGATTGATTGATTTATTTATTTACCAACAAGAAGAACATACATGTATTACAATATAACGGTATAACATTTTACACATGATAAACATGACAAATCAAAAGTACTTCAAAAGCAAAAATTACTGGTAAAATGGAACCAGAAAATAGCACATGTGCTAGTCGAGCCTGGCCCCAGGTCAAAGGTATAATGTACTGAATTAATATGTTAACTAAGTAAACTGTACAATGAGAATAACTATATAAACGTAAAAATTCTAAAGTCTAAGATTAACACTAGGTATAATGAGTTGTGTAATCAAATAATTTAACAAACATAAGGAATTAAAAGACATATTAGTATAACTCAATACAAATATAAACAAAAACTAAAAAAACAAAAAAACAAAAAAACAAAAACAACTTATTTATCTTTTAATAAAAAAAGCTTTATAGAATGCCGAAATCTAGATCGTGTTCTTTCCAATCTGATATCACTAGGTAGTCTATTCCAACAATCACTACCCACAAAGGACAATGAAAATCTACCCTGAGTCGTTTTAAAAAGTGGGAGATGCAACTGTCCCCCTTCTCTTTGTCTCGTTGAATAACTATGCTGTATGATTGTACAATAATCTATAAGAGAGTGAGGTAGATTCTTATGTACTAAATCAAACATAAAAGTGGCTACAGATATATGATGTACCTCAAAAACATTCAAAATTTCCATAGATTGGAATATTGGCCGTGTGTGAGATCTAAAACCACTAAAGGTAATAGCTCGCATTGCCATTTTTTGTGTGTAAAGTATACTATTGAGGTATGTTTTGTAAGTGCTCCCCCACACCTCAATACCATATGTGATATGCGGTTGTATAAGAGTTTTATATAACAATATCAGTGTATGTTTTGATATGATTTTAAAATTTCAGCAGTTATAATTATTTTCGACTGAGCATCGCCTGTCATGCATTATTTCATAATTTCCGTTTATTTAACATGTAAAAAGATACGCGGATGATATTACACGAATGGTATACAAATTGTGGTAATATTTTACATCACCCGTGTTGCAACTGACCTCTGTACCATTCTACGATCAGTATAATATAATAAGGTAGAGTAAAAGAAACAAAATGAGAAGAAAAACTACGAGATAAGAATAAAACAGGGAAAATGTAAGTAGAGAAAGATGGAATGGAAAGATTTTGAGAGAGAGAGAGAGAGAGGGGGGGGGGGGCACTAATTAGTTTATCACTCAAGTGATTTCTCTGTCTGCCTGTGTCACTATGTATTTATCATGAGGAAGTTTTGTGCCCTATGCTTCTCAAGATGAATTTTATTGCTGACTTCTAGATTATTTCAAAAAATTAGAATTAAACTATTACACACAGGTGATGAAAAAGGTTGTCATCTACCCAGTGAAGACATAAAATGGGTTATTATACGAAGCTTTCACATCGCAGTCATTACGTTGATTGTGGATATCGTTTGTCGTGTTTGTGCTGATCGACTCAGATGATACGCCTGCAATATTGGGCCTATCAGAAGTCGTGGCAAATGAAAGGTTAAAGTGAGAAGCAGAAAATAAAGAGCAAATAGGACGAACCGGCAGAAAAAACATAAGATAAGGTGGTATTTTGAAAGAGGCATAAATGCAATTTCAGAAGAAAAGGGAGAAAAATAACTGCGAAAAAAAAGATAACAGGCAGGTAGTGTGTGTCAAAAGTAGGGAAAAGAACAATATTATTAAACTTAGCATTCCGAGAAAAAGGGAAGCGGAGGAAACAAGTAGAATTGGGCGAAATTCGCCGAAATTGGAAAGGCAATTGTAGTAGAAGACTTTTCGCCGGAGCCAATTCATCATCTATCTGTTCCAAAGGAGGCAAACAGTCTGGACTTCTGCATTGGTATGAACAGAATTGATACGTATTCCTAAGAAAGACAACAATAAGGATCTGATAGACGCCATTAGTCTTAAAGACAGATAGATAGAGAGAGAGAGAGAAGGAGAGATAGAGATGAGGATTCACATAAAGAGAGAAGAGAGAGAGAGAGAGAGGGGGGGGGGGAGAGAGAGAGAGAGAGGGAAAGAGAAAAAAGAGAGGGAGAGGGAGAAATAATACAAATACAAGTCGTATCGAAAATGTGACAAATCTGTTCTATTCTTTGTACCCTAATGTTTTAACTGTGGGTAATTTGGTATAGTGTGGCAAGTACTATTTTCGGAAAGATGAATGACATTTTTATCATCTTGAGCACGTGCTATTGATGCCCTTTTTTATCCTGTCACACAGTAAGCAAAATATTTACTTAGCATACTGGACAAATACTCATGGACAGTGTATATATATGGTAAGAAAAGAACAACAAAGTTCCTATCTATATGTCGATTCTGTTTTCGACGGTTTCTTGCAAAATTGTATTATTTCCTGCAAGGAAATGTAAACATGATTTCATATTCTGCACTCTTTGGGTGTGAATAAGCTTGTAGCAAAATTCAGATATTCATTCTATACACAGTGCATTTGAGGTAGTGGAAAACAAACCTAATACAAAACACATAGACGTACGTATGAATTATGTATGCCGATTAATTTCTTATGCTCGTATCCAACCAAGTAAGGTCCATGGGAGCCGGAGATGCAGAGGTGTCACTTGCCTGGGTTTGGGAGGCAGGATCGCCACTCTCATTCCTTAAAATTGGAGAAGACTCGCCTCTTTTCTTGTTGCTTTCAAATGTGTTTGTGTAATGGACCCCCCCCCCCCCTTTCCGAACAACCTACCCCTTTTACAAATCCTGGAGCTGCCCCTGGGAAGGATCAACGGCTCTACATGGCTTTAAAGAATACGTCGATTACCTGTTGTGGAATGGCATTTTGAAAAAAGAAAATTGTCTGGAAGTGTATTTAAAAGTGGGAATATTTGTTTTTGCTTTGAGAACCGTTAATTTTTTTACAAAATTACTAAACGAGTCTTAAATACGTCTGACAATCAGAAGCAAACTAAAAGTACTTATCAGCTTTTACGGGAGGCTCTGTTCCGCCGCACCCACTGATCAACACGTTCAAAGATACTTGGGATGCTGAAGAAAAGAAAAGATAAACAGAAAGGTCTACAATTAAAAATAGGCCATATTATCTGAGGGTTTCTCTTAGGAAATATTATTATTATTATTATTATTATTATTATTATTACTGTTATTATTATTATTATTATTATTATTATTATTATTATTATTATTATTATTATTATTATTATTATTATTATTGTTATTATTATTTTTATTATTATTATTATTATTATTATTATTATTATTATTATTATTATTATTAATATTATTATTATTATTATTATTATTATTATTATTATTAATTTATTTATTTGGCCATGAAAATCAGAAATTCATAGCGTATACAAAGTCAACATGATAAATATAGGTTTTCCCGCTCGATTTCATATTTTTGTCAGTCAAATTAATTTAGATGCATTCAAATTCAGACACTATCGTCTAACGATCGATATCGGTCTTTCAAATTTTGAATGGAGTCATTGAAATTCTTTTCGAGACAAGCGGATTAATTTATGAACACTGAAATTCATTTATGGACAAGATTATTTCAATTAATATTATTCCATTTTTCTTTATCCGCATTCGATTCATTTTCAGGGCATTCAAATTAGCGATCGTTCTTACGAATTCGTTTTAGTACTATACGGTTTCAAATTTCGTGCATTAGATTTCAATGTTCAAGCATTCAAATTAAGAAAGTACCCCAGAGGGGCCTGTTTGGGCATTCACTTTCATTTTAAGGAATTCATTTTAAAATCATAGATTCGTTGATCAACTTTCACGGATTTCGTGGTTTTTAATGATGTGCATGCGTGTGCCTCTTTGTCTTTGTATACATTTATGTCTTTTTGCCTCTATTTAAGAAATAGATTTGCTTTTTATTAAGCTTTATATGCCATACATTTTAATCTCTCTTCATATATTTATGAATGGGATTTATTTTTGACTCATGACATATATATATATCAAATTCTATTCAAAACTTTCTACGTTTTCTTCAGTATTGATTTTTAACGTTGTGGAATGTCTTCCTTTTCATAGAAGGGTATGTATGTATGTATGCCTCAATTAGCCTTTTCCTATCCTCGTTTGAATTTTTCCTGTAGCGAACTGGGTGATAATCTGCCATTTTTTCAATGTGAAGCGGATAGTAGGTAAACGTGGTACTCATAAGCGCAACACGCAGAATGACCGAGGGCTTCCTAGCTCACAATTTATAAGGTTTTCCAAAAACTTACAAAACATATTAAATCGATTGCACTTATTTAAAATTTGCCAGCCTTTTGATGAAACTGAATGACCGAAGAGTAACAGAAGCCGGTTGCAGGTGAAATTGGATGCTTCGATTTCAAACTTTTGCTTGTAAGTCAAATTTGAATGAAGAATTGTAAGAATCTGTTGCACAAAAAGTTAATTTGCACGTGTATAAATGAATTTGGATGCTCACTGGTTAAATCGTTTGTTCTTTCTTCAGATGAGAATGAACCATTTGAAGAATTTGTTGCACGAATAGTGAATTTGGACGAATCAAAGTGAAATTGATTGCTCTTTCCTTAAAAGAGAATGAAAGTCAAAACATTGTAATCAAGCGTTTACAAACTAAAATTGTACTTGTTTGAATGATCCAAACATGTCACAAATCTGATGTACCATATTTGAGTAAATTCAATCTTAAAACATGGACTTGCGACGATCTGGCACGGACATGGGCGCCGCCATGTTATGCGGAAAGTGACGAAATTGCGCTATAGTGTGTGATTGGCTGTTACCATTCATAGCTATCATTCAAAATGATGTCTCTACAAAACGTGTACAAAATATAATTCAAAGCAGATCTGTATCTAAAAATATTGAAAAACTATAATTTACGTATTTAAACTATAACGAAATAAAAATATTGACAATAATACAATTAATTTTACGCTTATCAAATAGACCTGTTTACAGATATATTCAAATTGTATGCATACCTTTTTGACAAAGGTTGCTAATGACAACTCCATAGCTTGCATACCAGAGCATGCCCAACGTAGCAACAACTAATGTATGCAAGCTGGATTTCAAGTGTATTTATAGTAGTAGGTGAATGGAATAACTCATCACTAGGTCCTCGAAGAAAAAAACATCCATACATTTGAAACATTAAGAAACGGGTCTATTTGATAATCTAAAGATCAGTGTAAAATTAATTGTATTGTTGTTATCACTATTTTTATTTCATTTTAAATACGTAAATTACAGTTTTTCAATATTTTTATATACAGATCTGCTTTAAATTATATTTTGTACACGTTTTGTAGAGACATCATTTTGAATGATAGCTATGAATGGTAACAGCCAATCACACACTATAGCGCAATTTCGTCACTTTCCGCATAACATGGCGGCGCCCATGTCCGTGCCAGATCGTCGCAAGTCCATGTTTTAAGATTGAATTTACTCAAATATGGTACATCAGATTTGTGACATGTTTGGATCATTCAAACAAGTACAATTTTAGTTTGTAAACGCTTGATTACAATGTTTTGACTTTCATTCTCCTTTAAATCGTTTGCTCTTTTTAGGAATCTTGATGACCCATTTTAAAAATTTGTTGCACAGATCACGAATTTGAAGGAGCAAAAACGAAATTGAATTTACATGTAACCTGGCGATCATATCGTTTGTGAATTCGAATGCTCGAAATGTGAAATAGATTGAATAAATTGTGAAATTGAACGGGAAAACCTATACAAAATAGAAATAATAGAGAAAGAGAAAGAAATGAGCAACAAGGAAAGAAATGGTTACCTATGGGCATGGCAGGCCTGTAACGAGGCGGGGGATGGGGGGGGGGGGGGGGGGGTTCAGAGGGTTCGAACACCCCCAAGCTGGCGAGCAGAAATCTGCTTGAACAACAACAAAAAAGAATCATAAGGCGAAAAGGTTCTCCAAAGTGACATCAGAATAGTGAGTTTTAGGTTAAAAATTGTAAAACATTTCCATATACCAACTGGCTTAGATAGGGGAGGGCGCGCAAGCGGGTCACGTGAAAGGAGAGAGAGGAAGGAAAGTGGACAAATAATGTGAGATAATACAGTTTCCAGCCAGGTTTCCATTCAATTTGAACACTTTTTTTATTTGCTTTTGTCCTGCAACTTCATAATAAAGCATGGTCAATATACGTCTTTCGCCATTCATTTTTGGAATTTATTTTTCATTTTGCTATCGATTTTGTCAAAGACCGAAAGAGTTCAAAGAGTTATTCAAAATCGTCACCCGCTCGTTGTAAGGTCTTGTCTATGTGAAGAATTTGAATGACAGTTTCTTGAAATCGACTTCCCAAAGATGGATTTGATGACAAAATTTTGCAGCGGATTGCCAGGTCGGACGAATTCGATTAAATCTGACGAAAATGAATGGAGATATGTTGAAGTTGATTGACCATTGAAACTGTTGAATGACATTGTAATTATTAAACTATTTTTGACATCTGACATTTGGATGATTATTGATTCCTATCAGCGTGTGGGACAAAATTGAATAGCATTTTCATCTTTCAAAAGTGTTAGATTGGACAAGAAATCTTGACAAAACAAAGAAATAGATTAAAACTAGCTTAAAACACCATACAAAAATAACGTGGGAAGATAAGCAGTAATAAGCATGATAAGACTCAAATGACATCAGTGGTAATGGAATATAATAGTGAAATGTAGAAACCATACTGGAAAAGAGAGAGAGGTATTTAATGTGTCTGTTCACTTTAAAATGGAAAATTTTCCCGCTCTCAAGTTGCATGGAGTACTCCTGGCGGACTCGGTCTAGTCATTCAGGCCCTTAAATTATGGCCCTCTAATCCAGCCTGTTCAACCGGAGTGTCATGAGAGTATTTTATAAAACATCGACTTCTTGGAAACTATAATCAGAATCAGAAATAACAAGATGCCCCGATAAAACACTTGGGGTGTTTTGGAAATAACATTTGGGAGTTAGAAAAGTGCGTTTTCCGTCGCTCGTTTCGCTTATTCACAAAACTTTGAAACGAGATAGTTTCAGGCTCTGGTTTCAGGCAGCGAGGACCATGAATATTTCCAGAATATGTCCATGAATATTCAATGTTATGACAATTTTCGGAAACGTCACTGCCTTATCGCCACGGCGCCCAGAAATTAGGGTTACCTTACTTTCTATATTGAAATGAGCAACAACGAATTACAGTGCATTTTCCTTCGCTCGCTCGCAAATCTTAGAAATGAGATAGTTTCAGGCAGCGAGTTGCATGAATATTTCCATAAAGATGTTATGGCAATATCCAGGCAGGTCGCTGCCCTATCGCCATGGCACCCAAATACTGGTTAGGTCTACTTTCTATATTGAAATGAGCAACAGCAAAGTAAAGTGCATTTTTCCTCGCTCGCTTCGCTCGCTCGCACACCTTATAAACGAGATAGTTTCATGCAGCGAGGTTCATGAATATTCAATGTTATGACAATTTCGGGCACGTCACTGCCCTATCGGCATGGAGCCCAGATATTAGGGTTACTTTCTATAAAAGAACAACAGCAAAGTGCCCCCCCCCCCCCGTTCGCTTCACTTCCTAAAAACTTTATTAATATGAATGATACCTGCATATGGCAACAAGATGCTCCGATATATAGCTTTACATTTCACTTATTGGTGACTAATGAAGTTAAAGTTTTGCCATGTAAAAGTACATTTTTATTTTTCTCTCGTTCACTTTGCTCGCTCGCAGTATTATACACAGTGATAGCATATGTTCGGGCTTCACATTTGATCCATCCCCGTCACATAATTCTGACTACGCTCGTGCCTATACCCTTCGAGGGGCACGCCCCTTGAGCCCCCACCCGCCACCCTAATCGGTCGCTTCGCTCCCCCAGAAAGGTCCACTTTTTCATATGTTGAACCCCCCGCAAAAATCCTAGTTACGGGCCTGCCAAATGAACTAAGTGTGTTCAAAAGAATAGTATGATTGATAGTTTCGAAGGCGGAGGACAAGTCTAGGAGCAAGCAGTTGAGTACCCTCTATCCATCCCTTGCAGGGTGTGGTTGGACACATTCACAAGCAGTGTTTCCACGCTATGATGGGATCTGTAAGCCGATTGGAAAGGGTCAAACAAATAAGTTTGACTGATTCTATTGAATAGATATTTTGACAGCAATCGACATTCATGTTTTATCGCATGATGTAGTGCATATCTTTAGCCATTTCCTGATGTTTTTACGCACATTCACGAATGTACCTCTTCGCTATCGAGAATACGTCCCATCTACTTAATGGAACTGTGATGGGCAGTCTTTTCACATGAAATCACCGATGCCTCATAGATGAGACGAGGCTGAGTGTCATTTGAGTGTTTTTTTTTTTTCATTCCAATGTAAACTGCGGAGGAGAAAATAACCGATGAGGAAAGTGCGATCACTGTTTTGAAACGAGTCATCCAAACATGACAAAGAATATGTGAACAGTGCTCTAGATATTGAGAGTTCGATACCGGTTTACTATTATGAAAAATATCAGCTTCAAATATCACTTGAATTTCACTTCTATATTGCTCGTTTAAAAACACATGATCATTCAAATATATATGAAAGTAGAAAAATGTTTCGCCCAAAAGAAATAAAACTTGCTGGAAATATTTGTAAACATGGTGTCAAATTGTCAAAGACATTTTGTATAAAACAAAACTATTCGTTTTAAAACAACAATAATTTTATACATCTTGTATGAAATCGTCAGTCGTTCAAACATGTAATAAATTTGATCTAATTTAATAAACGATTTAAGATAATTTTTGTCGGAAGAACTGTTAATTTCAGTTCTTTCTTTACATGCATATATATCGTTGATTGCAAATAACAATAATATTGGATATTTATATAGCGCTCATATCCACCATGAATGGTGCTCAAGGCGGTCCAATATCAATATCAATCAAATCAATTGCTCCCCTTTGTGTATCTGACTTTGTATATATGTATATGTATATATATATATATATATATATATATATATATATATATATATATATGTATTATTATTTTTTCAAATTGATAGAAGCTGGTACCAGTATCTTACGTCTTTTATAGTTGTCTCGTATAAAATGAGTTATTGCATGGATAAATGTAATTATAGCGTATACTTGATAAATGAGCGCTTGGCGTTATAAACATTATAATTTAGTATTATTACTTTGAAAACAATTAGGTTTGGGTTACTTTATCAAGTTTCACAAAATAATGAAAACACTGTAAAAAAACAACAACAACAAACAGACATATTGGTTGATTTCATGAAAGAGGAAAACATGTCTTAGCGGCTAGATCAGGCTTTTATGGACATTATTATTGGTTAGCAAAAATGATAAAAGATAATAGCAATGAATCAAAAAATGAAAATAGAAAATTTAAGTCAGAAAATTGCGATCAAAGGTGCTTTTATTAAAAGGAATTATAACTTAAAATTGAATGGACAAGTGTCACATTAAAATATGTTACTTGCACGAGAGCTCTATACAGCAGCCTATATTGTTTCGAACGGTTGATATGAAGACAACTGTTAAAAATTATCTTATGTAGTAGTAGCTTTAAGCACATCAGGGGCTCTTGCAGCAAAGTAAAATAGTATATTTTTTGCGCTTTATAAATTTGTATTTGTTAGGACAACATAAAATCCCAAATTAATCTTGTAAAAGCTCTATTCAGTAAGAAATGATTAAATCATTGAATTTCATCAAGTGGCATTTTGATTTGTTTTGTTTTTGTTTTGTTTAATTTTTTGTTTCAGTTTGGTTGTTTAGGACTTCAATTCTTCCAATTCCAGATTCCTAATTTTAAACTTAACTGAAGATAGCAATCATGTTCGTTGCGATGCATTCCATATGCTAATATGGAGTCAGACTTCAGGGAAAGAAAAGGAGGACGCTTTTCCGCTTTATTGTAAACAATCTTCTGAGATTCAGATCAAAATAAAAACGTGTCGCATCCAACTTGCTTTCCTGTCGAATGCTTTGATCACATTTTTGCAAGTCTTATGAAATATACATCACAGAGACCATCAAAATATATCAAACTTTTAATTCTACCAGCCATATAGTTCTGTTTAACATTATCATAGGCATGAAGAAAATTTATGGGATTAGCAAAGGATAGTGACAAATTAAGACGAAATAATTAGAACACGTGTAGTCCCATATGTGTATATGTGTGTTGATGCTTGACAGCGCTAGTGTTGTTGTGCACGTTTCCCTTAGTTTTCTGATCCAATAAATTCATATTCTGCATCTTTCTCTCAGAATACAGTTCTTTTAGGAGTCTTTCAGATCTAGTAGACCTCAAGAACTGCAATTTGGAATCGCATGTTCATGTGATGGATAGCATTTGACATTCTGAAGTCTGGTGGGGATTAGGGAGGCCAAATTACCGGAAGCCTGTTTTCATCTAATGATTGATGAGTATGATTATCAATCAGTGGATGTTTGTTTTTAGTTCTCAATTTTTCTTCACGATACGCAGTAATGTCATTGCTAGAACATAATGTGTTATTAGTGTACCAAAAAATGAAATAAGGAAAAGAAAATGAACGGGACATCCGTATAAAAGAATGGTGAGACAGGCGACTGTCCGTATTTACAATTTGTTCTTGAAATTCAACATGAATTAATGTAATTTGGCTACAGTATATGACTTAAGTATTAATGAGAAAACAGATAATACGGATCCTACCCAGTTCATATAGGTACCTTGTACCTAATTAAATGCATGAATATCCAGGGACGTTCCTGAAGGGGGGGGGGGGCGGTGTCAGCAAATTTGAAAACAAAATGGAGCTTTGTCGACACATCGCAAAAATGACCTTTCTTCTTTATTTTTATTGTTGGGGAAAAAAAACTTGAACCTCGATTGGCAAATTAAGAAATATGACGACCTTGGCCATGTAGACGGAAAGTTTGAAAAGCGGAAGTCTTTTTTCTTGCTTCTTGTTTTTTGGGGTAAATTTCGGCGATATGATGCCAGATTCCTAAAAGCGTCACCTGGGCATAAGTCATAAGTTCGTGGACATCCAAACGAAACGATTATTATAGACTAAACACGCATATCAGTGGATGTCCACAACTTTACTAGGTTTCGAGAAAATGGTCCCTTGTCATCTCATTTGTTTTGGAATCCAAACTGAAGAGTGGTCCAGTGACACACCTCTGTGGTTTTGCTTCCCTCCGCAATCGCTTAAATTTGAACGTCTGACACCCGCCCGGCCCCTCCCCCTTCTTCTTCCCAATGCCGAGAACAAGCAGCTTAGATTGCGATTTTCAGAAGCAAACGGGATGTTTGAAAAGGACCAATGTTAGGATACGGGCTCCTCAATACGTTGATTGCGAGACAGACGTGATAACACGTATCCATCACGACTGGGATCTATTTTTGCGATCAATACATCACTGTGCTAATCCAGCGTATACGGCGCTAAACGGTGCGTGAGCCCATTTGAAGATGAGCGTAGAGGAAAGGATGGAGCATTACGAATTGTCACAACAAATCGAAAATTGATAGCTCAAGAGGACTAGCAGAAGATTTTGGAGAAGAAGATTACATGTTTCCGTAGAGAGAGAGAAATAAATTGTGAAACAGGAGACGGAAACAGATATATTTGAAACATGAAATTTGTCATTAGGGTGGGGTTATTATTTTTTTTAACTGAAAAAAATTCCTTTACGGTAGTAAATCATGTTAATACGACGTGCATGCAATTTTTGATTTGAATGAAGAGGAGCCTAATTATAGATTATCCACTTTGCATCAGCACCTGATAAAAAGCAGGTAAGAAAGAAGAAAGACTATAAATGATGAAGACTGCGTGGGAGATAGATGCGCTCTCGCCGTTCTCACAGTTACATTATATCGATTCATTCAAAGTTGTTCTTCTGTCATGAATTAACGATGTAAATTTAGATGAGGAAGTCAAAATTATGTGGGATTTCATTTTTTTTTTGGGGGGGGGGGGGGGTAAAAAATAAAGATTGATATGGCTTGACAACCATAAGCCATTTTGTCAGAGACGGACACCATACCGCTCGAGGTGTGAAATCCAAGCTCCTTCTTTTATTACATTAAACTACAACCTAAATAAATTGCAGGAGTGATACTTATGATTTTTGTGGTATTTGTGTTAATTGTTAAGGCGATCCTGACACCGATATAGTTGAACCGTGTTCAGTAACGACGCCGCAGGCCTCGGCCCACGAATTTAATAACAACATCCCCAAGAGGACGATCATAACGATAATGATATCGGAGCGCAAGCAGCGAGTCGGTTGAATGATCGAATGACGATATCATGTCGTCTGTTCTGCCCATGGCCCGCCTTGTCTTGCCTTGAAACGGTGTCACCTCAATAATAAAAGTATCCCACCGGTCTTAGAAACTCATGTGAAACATCAACCCTTGAAATCTGATTTGAAGAATGATCGCGGTGATAGAATACCTCGGTTCAGGAAACAGTTGTACTTGAAAGGAAATCTCGCCAGTCAGACATATTTCTTTCTTAAAACCTTAATACGTTATTACCATAGACGCCTTGAAATGTAATGAAGCCAAAAGACTGGAAACGGTAAAGCGAAAAGACTTCATTCGAGTAGAGAAAGATGAGAGCGTTCATGTATGTTTGCGACGATTAATGGTGTTGTTCCTGTATTCATGTTACATGAATGGATAAAATGTATACTGATGTATGATAAATTTCTAATGTAAATCACAATTTTGATTTTAAAAAAAGATACAAGAAGAAGAAGATTGCAGAAGAATTAAGTCAGACGTTTGTAAAAAAATAATGATAAAACAAATAATAAAAAAGCCAGGACGACATTAATTCTGGCCAATTACTAGTAATTACCTTTTCTCTTTAGGGGGTAATATTATTTTAACTTTATAAAATAGGTTAAATAATGATATCCGCTGCTAACATTTAACTCCGAATCCTATTTGATAGATGTGCTGTTGGTTTGCTCATCCAATTGCAAAAGAAAGAATGACAATCTTTGATTGAGCCATACAGATATTTATTCATATTAAATGGTTTTAAATCTATGCATTATGCATTATGCATTATAAGATAATTTTGAGGGGAAATTTCCACAGATTGTATGTATATTAATATATTTCTTTTTTTATTTGAAAATCTTCGATCCGCGACTGATCCAATCACACTAACTTTGTTTGTATTCATTCAAATTCCAAGTATCCATGGCAGTTTCAAGTTTTCACTATATTCCCACTCATAAAATATATTTTAAAAATATATTTAATGAAATATCATACACGCATATTATTGCAAAGTAAAGTATCAGGATAAGAAACACGTAGTCATTGTTTGCATTAATAAGATTGTAGTATTTGTATGAATTTTCACAACATTCCGTAATTTGTTGTAATTCGGTCTCAAAGTGTTCATGACTCCTTCCATATCTACCACAGATGTAAGGAAATGCTTTACCGCTACCTTTTTGTTCAAAATTTTTAAAAAGGAGATAATTATTACAAAGAAACTCCCTTTCTTTCCTGTTATGGTGGTGGTCCTATAATTCATCTTCTTTAGCAATGATTCAGGTTGGGTCCATGTTTATAGCGCTGGAAACTATATATCATACACACACGTGCATGTTTTTGAAAGATCCACTATGTGTTTCCTCTTCCAATTTTCCTCTTCCGAGTTCACTCGTTAGTTTTTTTTTTCTCTCTCACTGTCTCTAACTCTTTATCTCTTTAACCTTCTCCATCTCGTCTTTCCACTTTCTCTATCCCACTCCTCCTCCTCCTTACACTCTTCAAGGCTAGCTCTCGTGCATTTCTAAACATAACACAAATTTACGTTATATAAAGTGCTGTTAGCGTCTCAAACTAAATCCGAAGTTTTATCATCTTATCCAATAAATTGCCATCTACGACATATGATCCATAAGTCAGCATTATACCGGCGCGGATCATACAGCGGTGGCTTTGGTACCTGTGAAGAGAAGAGGAAAGATGCAATAAGATAAACGACAACTGTAGAAGAAAAATGCATAAATTATACACTGCTTCAATCTGGCATTTAAGAAACGGGTTATCGTAAAAGGTTGACTGAATATCTGTACGCATCTATCCATTAGTACTAACTCGGTGGAATATACCCCTGCACGGGCTCTCTCCCAAACCTTGTAATTGCATACATATGATATGTCCTGGGAAAGATGGTCAGCGAGAGGGTAACAGGTTGGAGCTTGCCTGGGGATATTTCGACAAGGGGGAATACGGGAAACCTTGTCTTGTATGCATACATAGTACAGAAAAGGAGTACCGGTGGAAGCAGTTAGATAGAGCAAGAGCAAAAGATAGAAAAGGAGAGAGTGAGAGAGAGCGAGAAAGAGAGAGAGATAGAAATATAAAGATACAGAGCAAATGAGAGAGAGAGACAGAACAAAAATAATTGAAAGTAAAAGATAGAGAAATAGAGAGCGTGTGTGTATGTTTGTAAAAGAAAAAAAAGAAATGCAGAGCTAAAGAGAACGAGATAGGGCGTGTGTGTGTGTGTGTGTGTGTGAGAGAGAGAGAGAGAGAGAGAGATGGAGATAAAGAGTTAGAAAATAGGGTCAGATTTACAAGGAAGCGATGGAGAAATGATGATTTAGACACATAAAAGAGGAAGAGCGAAACAGAGAGATTAAATGGTCAATCCTCTTTTATTTATTTGCCATGTTTTCCACGAATTCATGTATGTTGTTAATATAAGGATATATTAGGCCTATTTAACTCAAAAAATAAAAATAAGTGTAACACATCGCTTTTCTGGTATAGCTCAAAAACTATGCACTGTCTGATATTCAAAATCTACAGAAAGAAAGAAATATATCTATTCTAATGGTATGGAAAGTTTCAACCCAATCCAATGAGTACTTCACAGTTTAGGCTTTGGAGTTTTGACTCAACCTTTTGTGCGACAAACAATAGGACACATATTAGGCGCTATTAAATGGTCACTCTTCTTTAGAGCCCGTTTTCTCCATTGTTTTGGTCATTAGCCTGTCTGACACTCTGGCATTCTCACTGTAATTTATAAAGGTTTGCTTAGTCTATGCAAGAAAAGTTATATATCACTTAAAAGCTAAGAATCTAAGCTTTCAAACTGTGCTGAAATTTAAAAACCCAAATTTCCGACTTATTGGTCGTTTTGTGGTGGAGGGTCACAAATATGTTATTTTTTTTAAAGACGTGACAGGGCCTATTATGTTATAATAAGATTATAATAAGATTCATTTATATAGCGCAGCTATTATTTGATATACTCTACTGCGCTTTACTGGAGAATCCTATATGCTTACACTCTATAAACAGAACTAATCTACTTAAAAGTCTCTGAAAACAGATGGGTCTTCAGTAGCGATTTAAAAATGGGGACTGATTGTGCTTTCCTTATTCCTTCCTTAGAGGAAGTTGGTTCCAGAGTCTTGGAGCAGCAAAGCTAAATGCACAATCTCCAAGAGCTGCTTTCGTTTTAACATGAGGCAACTTTAGAAGCACTTTGTCTTGTGAACTTCGTAAGTTATGTGTATATGGATGCAATTTAAAAGATAATAATTCAGACAAGTAATTTGGGGCTTGACCATTGAAAGCTTTGTAAATAAGCAAAAGTAACTTGAATGTGATTCTGTACTTTATTGGCAACCAATGTAACTTCATCAAAACAGGAGTGATGTGGAAAAATTTTGAGGAATTGGTCACAAGTCTTGCACAGGCATTCTGAACTCGCTGCAACTTCATGGTCTGTGAATCTGACAAGCCAAACAATAATCCATTACAATAGCCAAGTTTACTACTAATAAATGCATGGACAAGGCTTTCAGTGTTTTTCTGATCTAAGTATTTACGGATGTGACGCAAATTATATAACATATAAAAAGCAGATTTGCATGTGTTGGATATCTGTGTCTCCATGTTTAAACGAGAATCTAGCCATACACCAAGATTTCTCACAGTGCTTGTAGGTTTCACTCCTGCATCTCCAACTGTTATATGGTTAATATTCAGTTTTGCTACTTGTCTGGGTGTTCCAACAATGAGAAACTCAGTTATTAAACATTAGCTTATTTTGGAGCATCCAATGTTGGAGCATCCAAGAACGAATGTATCCTATACAGGTTTCCATAATTGAAATATTACGCTCTTGTTGATCCTTATCATGGCTAAAAGAAATTTACAACTGCGTGTCATCAGCGTAACAATGACAAGATACGTTTGGAAAAGGCCTTCGAACAAGATTGATCACGTTACTAGTATACAGTGTAAAGAGAAGGGGGCCGAGACGTGACCCTTGTGGAACCCTATTTGGAACAGGAAAATTCTGCGATTCGACATCATTGAGTACTACTTTTTGTTGTCTGTTTGTAAGATAAGATTCAATCCATGAAAGAACAGAGTCACTTAAACCAAAGGAAGAATGCAGTATATTTAACAATATTACATGATCAATAGTGTCGAACGCGGCACTTACGGTAGATCCAAAAGTACCAACAATGTTACTTTTTGATTGTCCATGGCCAATAGAAGATCATTTTTTACTCTGATCAAGGCTGTTTCCGTGCTATGAAACGGTCTGTATGCCGACTGCATACATGGGAACAATGAATTATGACAGAGGTGTTGTTGAATTTGCTGTGTAACAGCTCAAGTAAAAACGATAAAATACATTCAGATAGATAGATTTACAGAAATATATTGCAGAAAGAAAATTGAGGCGTACAAATATAAGAAGCTAACGAAAATAATGATGGACGAGACCCAAGGGTGATAGCTTATCGAGATTAGATTTGAATAGCTGGGGTTACAAAGTTTGCAAGAATTTAATATTTGTGTTGCTTTTATATATTCTCATGAAACAAAGTTTACAAAAAACATCCCACCACAAATGTTAATACTTACATTTCTTTAAAGAAGGAGAGAAAATGTTGATCGATCTATTGCTATTGTCAAAATATTGTCATTTAACCCCAAATAAACTTGAAATTAGTCGTTCACCATTGATTTCATTGTCGTAATTTTCACGAGAGCGGTTAATTTTTACACCTTTCAATGTTATTTTCCGTCTCAATTAATAATTTCTAGATGATGTTCCTTACGATCGATGTCCAAAGTCTCCTTTCCTAAAGGTTATGCTATCACCCGCTCTGGCTCAGGATATTACCAATAGAAGATGAATAAAACATGATGAGAAAATAAACCTAATACAATCGTTCCTTTGCCCGCCACTCGACAACTAGTTTGAAGCATTAAGTGATGATGTGGTTGTGTTATGGTTTGGTTTTGATCTATTATCAAGAATCTCGTTTCGTATTTGTTTATTTTATATCCGGTTCTTTGAACAGGGAATACCTTGTTTTATGGTTGATAATGTGTATGTATTATATCTATTATAATTATTTCAGAGTTGTGGACATCACTGCACGGACTTTTAAGATGGTGGATGGTTAATATTGTCAGGATGTTCGATTTTGCGGGGAGTGCGGGCAGAGGGCACGGCTACTCTGTATTGGGTATCTCGCAAATCAAATTGATTTCTAGATATCTCCAGAGCTCCGTCCTTGGTTAGATGCAGTTTGGTTTCAATCGAGGAGAATCATCTGGAAGGACATTGCTATTCCCTCGAACTTATGATCTACATTTGGCCGTCGATAAAGGTTTACGTCTGGGAATAATGAACCACAGCAGTATACGGGGGAACGGTGGGGGGGGGGGGGGGGGGGGGTGACATAAAAATGAGCCCCCCTTTTGTTGGGGGGTTGAAGATCTTATAAATTAATGCATTTGCTCATATTGATAAAATGAAAGGCTTATACATTAATTTATGAATATATGAGTGAAAATCATTCCTTTATTCAAGAAAATGTTCAACATACATCACCAGGTCCACTATCCATTTGGACAGTGGCAGCTATACATAGAAAATACAGACTTGAGAAACATTTATACATATACACATACACTTAAAGGAGAATTAACCTAAAAAAATACAGACGAAAGTGTTCAAAGGTGTTATTTATTCCTACTTGTTAGACTATATGGCTTCGCGTCAAAATTTACGATATCGATACGAATCAAGATTTTCTGAGCAAAATTTATCATCTGCCCGCAACATGTATCGTCTGCTAGCAGTACATGGGGGCCGCCATTTTTTTTATGTGTACATGAAGATTTTCTTAATCCAAATGCCCAATTGCCTCTTTCAAAATTAAAAACCCGTTTGAGATTAAAAATATAGAATAGATATGTCAATTTATTTTTAAACTGAAGATTTCCTTATATATTTCTGTTGAAAATCGATATTCGCTTAATAGAAATCTATTTTCTCGATACTGTGACGCATGGGACGGAGCAAATTAATTCAAATTTATGGATGCTTCTTCCCCGAGCATCTATAGCGGCAAACTATGCATTCACCTGCTTTCGGATAATGGACTTGAAAAGTCAGAATGCATGCTGCATATATTATGTTCTTCTCTGTTTGGCAAACCCAAGAAAATCGATTTTTGTTAAGCAAAACCAGACAATTTAAATATATAATTATAAAGATTTAATTTTTACAATACATGTAAACACCCACTTTATATTTTTTGTCACATATGGGATTTTAGGTAATGAAGAAAAGCAATTTAGGTTTTGGATTCAAAATATCTTCTTGACTGGAACATTTCTCAATGGTTCATGTACAACTCCAAATCAGCAAGAAAATGGCAGCCCCCATGGAAATGAGGAGGAGACGATAACGGGTGTTGGAATATCTTTATTTACACCCTTTTCTGATTTTCTTATTAGAAAATGATTTAGGCCAACAAGTAGGAATATATTACACCTTCCAATATAAGTAAATTTGTAATTAGGGGTTGATTCTCCTTTAAACACAGGAGATGTAACAAAACAACCTCAATATCATCACGAATTAGCGATAACAATGAAATATATAGGGTAGACGACAGCATTGCAATGCATGTGCAATAATAAAGTATATAATAAAGAGAGGCAAATAGGTTGTGGGTGATGTTAAATTTTATATCGTAATTATAAGTGACGAGGCTTGTGGCTGTAATACATGTACATAGCAATATACCAGCGTCATGCAAAATTGTATTATGTATTAAAAGTACATTATATTTATCTAAGCTTACTAAACAATATTCGTTGTACTGTAACAAAACCGAATGTGTTTTGTAATGGAAGTTTCAGGATATGATTATTGTAAACGCTTAAAACGTACAATAATGTACACTATGCATTAGCTTAACGTTTATATAATACTGAAGATAGATACGCATATACATATATTACGCTGGATTCCGCATTTGGGAGACACGTAACAATGCAGTTAATTTCGTCATAATAGAAACCACCGCTTTACGGAGACACAAAACCGCTTTACGGAGACACGCGGAACAATTAAAATGACAAAGCCGTGTCTCCCAAATGCGGAATCTAGAGAAATATATATACATATATATATATATATATATATATATATAAACACCTATCGGGTACATTAGGAGGACAGTTTTTGTTCTTTTTCTTTGTCCAACTGTCGACTTAATGTACCAACTGTCGACCTAATGTAGGGGTCTCTATTATGACGAAATAAACTGTATTGTCAACTGTCGACCTAATGTACCCGTTAGTCAAATATACATATATATATATATATATATATATATGTATATATATTTGTAAGCATATCTTTCTAAATCCTACGGTAAGGGGAATCGTAACAAAGCGGTTTATTTCGTCATAATAGAAATTTGACATTGAGGCGAATTTGAACAATAGGCCGTGATAAGGGAATTTGCCTTTACGGTGGATCTAGTATGATATATTGAGTACCGAAGTGTGACGTCATCAAATTTTGATTTTTGTATTTCAGTATTTTTATGAACATATTTAGGTAGAGCATGATGGAAAACGTTCACACATCAAATTTGACATGAATCAGTTCATGGTGGCCCAAGGTATGGCTATATGAATATCTAATTAGCCCCATTGAAGTCAGTGTAAATTGGCATGGTTCTTAAAAGTTTAGAACCAGGCCAATTTAACAGGAGGTATTCATGCGGCCATATATCGGGGCCCAATGAGCCAATTGCCATAAAATTTGGGATCTGGATGTTTTTCACCATGTTCCTTTGAGATATGGTATAAAAAATGTCAAAATGAAAAAATAGCTTTTTGTGACGTCATCTCTTCGGTACTCTATATAAATATATATATATGCAGCAATGAAAAAAAAACCCACATGATAGTCTACCAGGGGTATAGGGCCGCGCGTAGACCCAACCCGGGTCGATTAGGAAACTTAGACATTTTACGTATGTTTCTGGCCATTTAGTCAATCAAGGGTAGATAAAATTTCCAACTATTTATATCACAGGCATGGGCGTCAATCCGAGTAGAGAATCTATTGTTCATGGGGGGGGGGGGGGAGGCTATTGTGTCGTCCCCCATGATGAATAGAGTGACGTCACGATTCACGGGGGGGGGGGTACCAGGTAGACTCTTATGTGGGTATTTCCATTGCTGCATACATATATGTATATTTACACAGAGAGAGAGAGAGAGGGGATATGGTACTGAAGGGACTGAGACATCCCTATGATGCTTAACTCAATATATATTTGCTGATGTTTTCAATGACAAGAGAACCGCTTATTCAGAGATAAACCTTTAAAAAGATAAAGACAGGGATTGTAAGAGGGGGAAAAGATGAATTTTGAAGGAATGGAGAGAAAAAAGGAGAGAAAGAGGTGTCAGGGAAAAAAGAGGAAAGAACGTAGGAAGAGGGATATTGTTAGACCAGGTAGAGAGGAGAGAGGGGGGATATGGTACTGAAGGGACTGAGACATCCCTATGATGCTTAACTCAATATATATTTGCTGATGTTTTCAATGACAAGAGAACCGCTTGTTCAGAGATAAACCTTTAAAAAGATAAAGACAGGGATTGTAAGAGGGGGAAAAGATGAATTTTGAAGGAATGGAGAGAAAAAAGGAGAGAAAGAGGTGTCAGGGAAAAAAGAGGAAAGAACGTAGGAAGAGGGATATTGTTAGAAAGAGATGCATAGTGGGAGAGAATGGTTAATAATAATACATAATAATCTTTCGTAGAACCTTCCGTAGAATACCGGATACGCCACTGCCCGACGGATTGTCACGAACACGAGATATGGAGAGATGTTCGACGTTTTGTTTTCTTCCGAAAGATCTTTAAGAAATCAAACAAAATTGATGATTATTGATGATAGACTTTGCTGACCCATTTCGACCCTCCATCTTTGTTCGGTGAACTGGGATAATGAATTGGAAAGAGTGATGGATTGGTGATGGATTGACAAATAATTGATAAATTCGGCCTTGAATAAATTCTTATGCTCGTGGATCAATTTATTGATCGATTGGTAAATACATCATGATTGATCTCACAATTCTCATGGGAGTTCCTAAAAAGAAATATACGTAGAGATAGTTGAGGAATCCAAAACTTAACTCATAACACCACCCAAATTTGGCTAGTCTAGCTCAGGCTTCATTTCTTTGCATTCTAGATGTATGAGCTATTAATTTTGCAAGGTTATTCTATTTTCATTTTGAGGGATGATGATCAGCATTACGAAAAGTTTGATTATGACGTCTTAATAGAAGATTTTTTTCTTATAAACAACGTATCCTTGTTCACGTAACATGATGTAGTATTAATAGTTGCCATTCATTTATATTAATAGGACAGTTTCAGATCTGTTTGCTATGGGACTAGAATGCGTCTCTTTTAATGGTTCCTGATAAATGAAACATATATTTGGTGGTAACTCTTATATGGAACAAACCGAGCAATAGCAATACGAAATTAATATAGCGCTGAGACGGCTGGCAATAATTCTGGCAATAGTTGTAGCGAAGCCAGCCATCGATTTGCCTACTCAGATAACACGGTTACTAAAGTATGAAAAGGATAAGTGATAAATCGATGAAGTACCCCCAAAATGAGTTCGATGTATTAGAAGTACTTGACATTCGAGACGACAGAACGTGAATCTTCCCCCAGCGCTACCTCTCCAGGCATGGGAATTTATTTTGGTATGGAATGGGGAACGTATACTTCCAAACCGGAAATGAATGCCCAGTCGTGTCTCGCGCGTCAGGGGTGTCTTCTAATATATCTCTATACCATGTATACTGTTCTAACGGGGTCTTCAGTCTGCAAGCGCTGGAAGTAAGAACGCATCAGGAATAATGTACAGTGGCGTAACCAGCAAGGGGGTGAAGCCGGCTTACACCCAATTCCCTACGAAGGCGCTGGGGGAAAAACAACACACATTAAGCTTACAGAGGTACTACGTTACGCGGGCCTTCCGATGTACACCTACCCCTTGTTTAGAAAGGATTCCACTACCCCATCACTCTGTTGCAAAATTTCTGGAGACGCCACTCATGTGAGATGGAGTCAAAATTATGTACGTCAAACGACAGCCTGCTTTCTATTTAGGAATATGGCGTACATTTTATAATTTTGTTTTTTGCGTCTCACTTTGTTAATTGCTTTGCATGTTACATGAACGGAAACTTCTGAATTTGTTGTTATGCTGTTGCCATGGTGATGTACATACATGCCATATTGTAGAAGAAATACCAAGACAAAAATGCAGATTTCGCGCAAACAGTACGCTGTGAGGTGAAGAGACGTAATGAAACAAACCAGGTGAAGCAATCAAAAACGTGCGGAATAAATTTGAGAAAGAGAGAGAGAGGAATGAAGACAAATAATGAAGATGTAGTGATTTCATTTTTCAAACATCGATAACCTTCTTATTCCTTGTCCGATTTCTTTCAAACTTTCAACATCATGTTTTTCATATATTTCTGCTTTCATACAAATCAACTTATTATCATGGTTGGATTGCCCTTTAACTTAAGTTTATTATAAAACAGATAAATGAATAGGAAGGACTGAACCTTTTATGAGGGGAATGAGAAAAATTGTTTGTCACCAGTTGTTTTTTTAGGGGGCTATTAATATCAAAGACACTGTAGCTAGTGTAGTCTGCTGTGGTAAATGTAGTCTGCTACCTATTGTGAACACACAAAGTATCTGCAATAGCAAGCACTATTGTAAAGGATGAGGTAGTTTACACTGCATCCTATCAAGTAGTTATGACAGCGTGAACCTTAGTATCCTTGGTCCTATTCAGTGGAAGGAAGATTCGCAGCAAAGAATTCTTGTACTTACCGCTCAAGAATAGGAAAATCTACTGCACATTAATTCAATCAGTAAAGAAAAGTGACAGTTGACCCGGGGGTTGACGCCTCTGATATTCACATGAGGTGAAAGAAAACGAAACATATATATATCACACATCTTAGTGTTACTCAGAAGAGACAGAGAAGTGAATAAGTTGAATCCTTTGGCAACCATGTATGCCAATGGAGGCAAAACACCGAAAATATTAACAAGTTAATGTGGACTGCATTTGGACATTTAAACTCCTCTAAAATTCATTTTTTAATCAATGACATGAGATGTTTTTTTCTGTGATGAAACAGAATGCAAGATTGTGTCTCATGCTGAGGACCGTCACATGCACACTGCTCGCAGCAGACACTTTGAGATTCAGCACTCTAAATTACCTGAGATAGATTTTGGTAGATGTGCCTGAATTTACATACATAGCCACTGATATTACAATTTATACATTTTATGTCTTGGAAATATTCATATATGGAATTGCAAATAATTCTTTTAAGGACCTACCAATCTTCAACTGCTATAGCCCTGAGTTTTAAACCCAGGACAGAGTGGATTTTGCATGAATTAACTACTATTATGTGATGGTTTGGAAATTTCCCCCATGTCAGCAATCATAGGATTATATACATATACATTGCATTTTGCACCAAAAGTTACTCTTGGCATATTGTCTTTCCTGTGATTTGATAACAGGGGCGCATCCAGGATTTTGTAAAAGAGCAGGGCACAAAGCAAATACCAAAAAAAGGGTTGTTGGGGGGGGGGGGGGCACAGTGTATACTTTTATTTCAAGGGGTGGGGGGGGGGGGCACAGGGTGGATCTGCCCCCTAAATCCGCCACTTTGATAGTAGTGTTTTCAGTTCAGCCAAATACACTGATGCCTAATTTACATAATTAGGCACCAATATCATAAAAAGGTATATACATTTATTGCTACGAAATATTCAAATTCATATGGTGCAGTCCGAATTAGAACTAAATACAAACTTTTGATTGATCATGATACTGAGCTACAGTATTAACAATGAGGTTTACATTAATATGCATATATTAAGCTTCATTATATGGTGCCAAACTGCTAGTTTCAAAGCTTTGCAACAATCATTTTTACAGTCAGCACCCATAGTTATCTTAAACTATAGCCTTTCATATGATCTGATATAGGAATTTTCAGTTGAATAGCCACAATAACGGATTTGCATATTGATGCAAATTTGCTTAATTAAGGGTCATTATTTAACATAATTAAGAATCAGTTTCATAAAGCAATTACAAATTAATGTATTGTTTAGAATATTCGCATTCAGCTTCTGCAGTCCAAGTTATCCTTAAATACTGGTTTTTGATTGACAGCACACTGACGTTTGTGAATTTTGGCATAAACAATGTATTTTGCATAAATTTGCATAATCAAAACCTCATTATAGTGGTAAATTGCCACTTCCAAGCTTCGCAACATTCATATTTACATTAAGCACCTAAGGTTGAATTAAAATATCACCATTCATGCAGTTTAATAGAAGCATTTGCAGTTAAAATGCCAAAATAATGGATACACATACAAAGGAATAATTTGCATACAGGTAATTAGGCATCAATATTTCACGTAATTGGGTATCAATGTCATAAAACATGACACATTTACTGCTTGGAATATTCACATTCAGATTATACAGTCCAGAAAATCCAGCGTTTGTGCATTTATTGTATAAGCAATGAATGTTGCATAAATTTCATAATTAGGCCTCATTACAGTGATTAATTGTCACTTTAAAACATTCATATTAAGATTATGTACCCAAAGTTACCCTGAAATATCACCTTTCGTGTGATTTATATTAGCATTATTAGTTAAATAGCTAAAAAATTTGCATATTAATGCCTGATTTGAACAATTGGACATCAATGCTACACAAAATATACATATGCATGGGTTGGAAATATTCGCTTCCAGATGATGCAGTCCAGATACTGAAATACTAATTTGTATTAATAAAATACCAGTGTTTTGTGTATCATAGTTTAAACAATGAATTATGCATAATTTGCATAATTAGACCTTATTAGAGTGATAACGTGTAAGTTTCAACCTTGGCAACATTCATATTTGAATTCAGCACAAAAAATACCTTTGTCCCCAATTTTCAGGTGGGGCGAAAATTCGGACCACGAAAATGAAAAACGGAGCCTCTTTTCCATGTCATCCCATGGTCTATTAAAAGAACATTGAGATACTAGAATCATTTTCATATTGACTGCCAAAACGGGCTTAGTCGGGGCTTAAGTCGGGGTCAAAATATGGGGTCAATAGATCCGATCCTTTAAAGGGATACTCAACCGCAGATTGTGGACGTTTTTATGCCGCAAGAGGGCACCGTGATCGTTACCTGATCATTGCCGTAAATAGATAGAGTCTGGCCAACTCGGCTCCAGTTGGGTAACAACATGGCGCATATTCCTTTGTTGCAAGCTTACATAATAAAGGAATATACGCCATGTTGCTACCCAACTAAAACCGAGTTGGCCAGACTCTCTCTATATATGGCACTGTACCTGATCATACCGCTGCCCCGCGGGGCGTAAACTTCTGGTCACCGCAACCTACGTTCAGGCCGCCTGAGCTCGAGCTCTCGTGCGAGATTCGGTTTGCTTCGTGTAGTCCGAAATGTAATCCCAGCAGTCCGACGGACGCGTTCGACATACAAACTTTGTGTACGAGTGAATGGGGCTTACGCAATCCTGACTTTCTCCACTGCCGCTTTGTGGCGTAGCCCTTTAAGGACTGGGCGCTCTTGCATAAAAAAAGTTGCGTTTAATGGGAACACTAAAACATAAACGCAAGTCCCAAATACGCGATCCTCATTGGTTGAAAATCAAGTTGCGTTTAATTATTTGACTTGCGTTTAACTTTTTAAACTTTTATGCAAGAGGGCCCTGATAGCTTTCATATTACATCAGCGAGACCGCATCGCATCTGCTATGCGCCTTTCCTCCATGGTTTCTGCTGCCCCCCCCCCCCCCCGTTCCCGCGCTATTTATGAGATGCTTTGTTTTGTATTATCGTCTTTACTTTCCATCTTTCTTCATGTTATTCTTTGTTTTCATCCTTCTTATTTTCTTTTCCCTTATTTTGTTATTCTTTGTTTTTTTTCTAATATTTTCTTCTCACTCTATCTTTCCTTATGTGAAAGAGAGCGGAAAAGATATAGGGCTAGACAATTTTGACAATTTTAAAGTGTTAAAAGAAACAATGTATGATTCAAGGGGTGGAAATAATATTTCAAATACAACAGATCCAAAATCTGCAACCGTTATGGTTAGAAAGGGATGGGTATGTAGGGCATCGCAAATGATTATTACCCCACTCTCCAATTCCCCTCCTTAGCTGTCCACATGTTAACCCATGCACATTAACAAACATTTGCACTCGCGTCTTGGAGATAACCATGTGTAAATGATACGGAACAAATGCGGCAAAAGCCAGCTCGGGAAATCGATTGCGATCAATATAGCACCATTGGCACATGCAACCACGCCTCTGAAGATAAATGTTGAATACCAGGACCTGACAGCCGTTTAGCCGGGTGGTTGCCCGACTTGCGGCTCCACACCTCCGCACTCTGCCAAAAGTTCATCAACATTGCTCGAGTTTTCAAGCATTTGTGTTTTTTTTTTATAGTAAGCGGCCTTTAAACTCATCTGCCCGAAGCCCAAGATGTCGAAATACGATATCTGCCGAAATTCAAATTAGACATTTTAAGTAGCTCGACCCAAAGCGCATATCGTTGGATTGCACATTCTGACACCAGCCGTTTGGAAGGGCATTAACGTAGTCAGGAACTAATCCCAAATCTACGAAATACATGTATTTTAATGACGAATGTCCTCCAACACTGTTCGGAGCTGATAAAATCTCAACGTCTTGTTGAAAACTATAAGACTAAGAATATGTGATAAAATTGCAATAATATCCATTTTATTATTTTATTATATGAAAAATAGTTTATTTGGAAAAAGCATTATTTCCCCCAAAGCGACACTAGGCAACTTGTGAAAACCACCTTTCCTTTCTTTCTCTAAATGAAATACCAACAGAAAAGAGGGGTCCATTTGATTCATAGTTTTGGGAAGATAAAACCCTATTCTCTGATAACATAGACAATATTATCAATGAAAATTAAATGATTTGTCTTCTACGCATCAAATATCAATCTGACTGGCTAGACCATTGTAATAAATGGCTTTCCATCTAATTCATCGGCAATTGTGACACTTCTTATGATCCATTGATGTTTCAAAGGACAGCCTAGGAGCTTTTCAGCTAGACTCCAAAGTACAGTACCTGTCCTCCCTATACGATGAAGACAGCGGTCATTGCTCGCATTTTCCCTCAACTCAAGTTCTACGATGAGACTGCCCGGATTGTTGTCATTTGACTTGTCAGGACTGGTGATAGGGCTTGATTCGCTGAATTTCATTGACCAGAAAGTTTCGTCTCCCTCAAAGGCCACTGCATCACAAGTCATTGCATCTAGCAATTTTACAGTTTCCTCAAACATTTGGTTCCTTTTCATGAAGTGCAAAGGGTCTATATCCCTCCCCAACCTAACGCGTCTCCTTTGGATTTAAAAAAAGAGGTCATTCAATAATCTTGTCTAAACATTTATATTATATTGGATGGCTCTGAATGGGATACCAGAGAATATTCCACGAGTTATAGGGCCAATATTGCACGAATCGAAGATGAGTGCCATATTGGCCCTAACGAGTGGAATATTTCTGGTATTCCATGAAATAAAGCCGTCCAATATAATTATTATTATCTATACCGTGGGAAAATGATTTAGAACTTAATAAAGATAATTTTAACCAACCACATTCAGTTAATAGAGGCCCTCATCATACTTCACTGTGATCACACAAGTTTAACTTAACCTCTTTATGACGTCATGTGCGTATGCGTGTATGCGTTGCATTATTTGCGCGCACGCAAACAGACCAGACAAAATACGGCATAATATTGCACGGCAAGTTTAGTACTGTAGCCTATGGGGAATTCAGCGTTCCGTGCAATTATGCTCTCATATTGCACGCACAAATCAAGCGGACAAAAATATGCGTTTTTAATGCGTCGCTAAAATGCCTCATGTAGGTAATAATTATATAATATTGACTGACTTCAGGGGGATATCAGAATATATTGCCCCCAACAGAATCATATTGCCCCGAGTCGAAGACGAGGGCAATATGGTTTTTTAAGGGCAATATTTTCGATAGCCACCGAAAGTAGAGCCAGTCAATATTATTATTATTATTACCTAGACTTTATAATCATTTATATACCTATTTTGTAGCAAGTAAAACACGTCTGTTTGCCTGTCGGTCCTCCTGATTTCAGGTTATTCATACAGATATGAATCTGGGCCAAGCAATTGTGACGTAAATCTTTTCGCGCGTATCTATTGTTTAAACCTTTGTACACTTTAACGCGTACACAATACTGCGCGTATGCACTTTGATTAAAAGCGCGCTGACAAGAAAGGGTGGAATATGGTAAAAAAAGTTGCCCTCTTTTTTAGTACATTGGTCTATGGGGAAAACCCGGAAGAGGGCAATATGGCAAATATTGCCCGCTCCGGTGACGGATTCGGAGTTGCGTGTAAAATACGGCTTTTTATTTTGCAGCTAAAAATGCCCTGTATAGGTAATAATCAGGAATATTGAATGCAAAAAATAAAGCTTAAGCCACTATTAAGTTTTGTGACCACAATTGGACAGAAAATCAATGAAGTATCTTGTGTTTATCATACAAACTCCCTTCGTATATCTATGGACAATCGCAGAAAGACTGTTATTTAACCCATAGACTATGAGATCCGTATGGCTCCTGTATTAAACCTATGAGAGTTAAATAATTCAGTAGTCAACGGGTTAAGTAAATTAACTGTGTCAGTCCTTTTTAGTACTTTTGTGAACTCAAGTAAATGCACTGATATGAATAGCGTCAGTATATGTCCGTGACTCATGGGAGTGAGGTATTTATGTGCTAATCTGATATTCTACAATTATTGATCTTTACTGGTGATGTCCTCCTTGGAATTTTTGTTGGTTAAGAAAGAAACGTTTTTTGAAGATTCAAGATTCAGATATATTGATATTAAATATTCATATGGAAATTTGGGACCTGAGTCGGATACAACCTACATTTTCTGAATATTCCGTTGCCTAATCATACCAACATTTCGTTTAAAATCCTTTCGTTCGTAAGCATGCCATAAATTGGGTTCCGATTTTTGAGTAATAAGATATAGCAGTAATCATTTTCAGACACAGGCCGACTGACTTTATTCATTCACCTCACAACCGTTACTTCAGTTAGTTGCATGGATATATTCTGAAGAAAAGAATTATGTACCTGGATAAGTTTTATCTTAAAATTTACTAGTAGAAATTTTACACGTGGATCGTCTATCTTTGTCGATATGATCAATGTTTATAAAGAAGAATATGTACCCTCTATCAGCTGTTTTAATAAAAGTGCTATTTCAATTTCGTAAATGTGGTTTATAGTGCTTTACCTCAATGGATGTGCATTTTGAAAAAATGGATTTGAATTTTTCTCTATCTTTTTTTGCAACAGAAAAGTACCACACGAACCTTTCATTCCTTTCGAATCGCCTGCGTAAACATCATAAAATGACAATTCAGGTAGCGCTTTACTTTTCTTAATTGTAAGAAAATAATAGAACATATCGACAAAGTGCTTGCAGAGATTCGTTCTTGCCTGATTCACATCATTGTACATCTCTTTCACACGCCCAATTTCCCAATATGATTTGGAATGTACAGTAATCGTTTTACTGTCGCAAACTGTAAGACGTTTTCATATAATCAAATCGATTTTTTAAATCACTTGGACGCTCCCTCCCAAAGAATCAATATCTGTATACCCATCCACGTCAAGTTTGATGACGGTAAATAAGAGAGAATTATCCAAAATTGAGTGAGTGCGCGCCTTTGGAAACGTTCTGTACGTACTGATGTGAAAGACAATTAATGGAACTGAAGTTACGTGTATAAAAGGGATAACTTAGGATGCATGCTTGTCAAACATCGACGGAAATGGCGTAATTTACGTTGATAAACTGAAGCAATACTTAAAACAAAAACATCTGAGGACAGCTATAAAAAGAGCCGCCTTACCAAACCGAAAGTAAGAAGCTGCAAAACGATACATTCTATTTAATAGTTATTACAGTTTCGTTTGTAAATTATATTCTTTACAAGATGACCCCATCTTGGATGACAGACAATACCCTCCTGGGTTGAGTGGAGGGTCTTCAAATGCGCCTTAAGACGCCGACCATCGTCGATCAAGATTCATAGTAGCTCCCCGGCTCTTCTCTGAGCTTGCGAGCTCCTTAGATGGACCCGCAATTAAACCTTAATGCACATAAATAACACCAGTGTATAAATCACCGCGATATACCCTATGGTAATGCTTATTAATCCGCAATCCCGGTCAGGGCTTTTTGCTTGAAATAAATTCTTATCCGCAAGAACTAAGGGCAAGACGGATGGGATGGTTTGCCAGAGTGTGACAGAAACTTGTTGCTACGTACAGACGCACACAACCACCCTCGCGCACACTCTGGCATCGCGAGCGCTTCCGTAGATAGAAGCGTCAGTTCACAATAATACTCTTCGAGCGTACATAGCAAATCATCATCATCTCTTTGCTGTCTCTCTTTCACTCTCTCTTGATGGACAGTAATACAAGTATCTTTGGAATGCACTGGATTCGTTAGGCCGTCCTCATATTGGTTTATATCTTGTTTAATTTTCTTCCCAGATATTTGAGATTCTTCTGTGTGAACAACAATTAACTCTGTGATTGCACTCATTAGATTCCTGCCTCAGACACTCGGCTATATACTGAATACGGTAAGTGAAGCAATTTTGCCACTTTACCGACTGTAGTTAGGATTTCAATGACGTTTTTCAAAAGATGGAAAGCATGCTTGCTAATTCAGGTTGTTTGCTTCCTAAAATTAAATCAACCTACTGTTTTTGCAAATTTACTAATACATAATTGTGATTACGTTTGCGATGTAATGCGTGATGTATAACTATGCTGTGATTTAGTTTTAATATCTTTCTGCAGAACGGTCATCAGTGAATAGATTTCTCTTATTTTCCCAACCTAATTTTCGGAGAGACGGGTAAACATGAAAATTGAATTGGTAGACAAAATTATCAATGGAATATTCCACTTCATGGTCTAATGTTCTATCGGCGCAAAGGGCTTGAGGGAACGAGTTAATGCTTTGGGACTCGGTAACAACGTTACCTCATTTTCAACTGATATATTTTCTCCATAGAAACATTCATTCCGTTTTGAACATGAATCAGTCAAACTGCAGCTTGTAAAATGATACCAAAATAACTTATTTACCAAGTGCCATGTACGATAAGAAAAAGATTTATATTTTTGGTTAGTTAACTGATTGGAATAGAAAAATTCGTATCCAGTCACCGTATTAAATCAATGGATTTTTCTGATTGTGCTCTATATTCCTGCATTATTGATAGCATCCATGGAATTAATCTTCCCTAAAAAAACTGATATTTGTTTATACCACGCGTTGCTTCCTATTGCGAAGGGGGGGGGGGGGGTATGTATAAAATTAGATATAAATTCGTCTTTATTGGGCTTCGAGAATTGGGCTGCGAATCCATGTGATCTTTAATAAAATGAAGGGTATGGACCGGTGAAAGTCAGAGTAAATACTAATGCAGCCGACTTTTGTGACCGACCCTGGGAGATATGTGCGAGATTTCCTATTGCTTATGACAGGCATGGGTTCGCTGAGTGCAAATATCACTACAACTCTGATCACATTGGAAGTAACGAATTAAACGACGATGTATCCCTTCAGGTGATAATGAAAACAAAACTCCAACTCATGTTCAGCAAGAACCTTTGAAAAGGGTCCCCATTCGTTCTCAAATTTGTGCGAACTGAAACGGTTCTTGCCACGTTAAAGACTGAGTGGCCGGTGGCAAACTTCCATCCCCCCAAAATGGGGTTGATGGTAAGACACTTTCTGAGTTTCTCCTCATAGACTTGACGGTCCTAACCTGCGATTTGAAGACAAAGTAACAAATAGTGATATTTATTATACTCCATATACCTATTTTGATCCACTGATAATGATGCTTATGCTCTGTCGTTCTATCTTCACTGTAACAGTTTAAATGATGCAAAGTATACTGATTTGCGTCAAAGTAACCTTTTTTGACGAAAAAAGAAAAGACAAGAAAGAAAAAAAAGGAAAAAGAAAAAGAAAAAGAAAGGGTAAAGCGAATGATATCTTAGAAAATGTAGAGGTAGACTTAAATAGGATCCATATTAGCTCCAATGCAAAATTAGTTCAAAATACAAAAAAAAAAAATACTTGCACCCAATTCGGTCTCGCAAAGACTTTCGAAAAATCAACATCAGGGCAATTTCAATACCCTATTGTATATCCTATATAAATCATATACGGATTACGTAATGTGTTATTGTAATGTTCGCGCATTTCAATAGGTGATGGACAAAACTATAGAAATTGCCTTAAGTTGATTATTCGAAAATCTTTGCGATCGTGTTATTCCCGCAGATCCTCATATAATAAATGAATTAACCAGTATTTATAATAAACACCTGTCGGTTACCCTCTAGAACGCTGAGAACAATTTGGTCTGGAGAGTGCTTATTAAACGTAATATTGCTTTAAACTTAATATTTCAGATGTAATGCATGCATGTGATGATATAGCAGTCTTTAAGCCCGGCGCACACTGCACGATCTGACTACGATGCGATTTTGGGAAAAGTTGTTATAACACTTGATATGAACCTTCAACATGTAAAATCTTCGTGATCAAAGTTCCAAATAGTAGTATGAATACTAAAATCGAAATTCCAGGCTACTGCGAGCCCCGTGTAGGAATAAAAGCGAATTCAATTCCAAATCGTAGTGACGTCATACCAATCTTGCGATCGACTAAGATTTGAAGCCGATTTGGCCTTTACTCTAACCAGAAGAATTCTAGTTAACCAAAATTTCGATATTAGTATGTGTATCATTATTCCGAACTTCAAATAAGATAATTTCACATTTTTTAAACTTTCACATTTAATGCAAACTGCAATTTGTTCGAAAATCGGGTCGCAGTCGGATCGTATAGTGTGCGCCGGGCTTAACACGTTTAGTTATACTACAGCGTTTACATGCACTAAGGACAGACGGAGCGGTGACTATATCTGTATGTTGTATATTGTATATTGTGATGGTGGTGGTGGTTGAGAGTGCATGGGGGGAGGGGGGGTGAAACATTGTTCAAACTAATAGGGAAGGTAAATACGTCATCTTTATTAGCAGTATGTTAACTTGTCGGAATTTTGTCGACCTTTGTTGGCATATTTGAAAATCTTATGAATTACCCTTTGGAACATCTTCCACCCTGTCACCCAATATTGAGATGGTCAAGCGTTGCTGCTCCTGATTAAAGAAGGAAGATTGTATCGAGATAACAACAGGCATGTTCAAATCTTGAATGTTGCCAACTTCTGAAAAGCCAATTAACTGCGATTTCATTATTTGTCTTCAAACTCACTAATAATGGAAAAAAAAAAATACAAACCAGCTGAATGATAACTAGTGGAGCAAGAAATCATTATATATTTTTTTTGGCTTGTTATTGATAATTTCACTTTATGAACAACCTAGTTTGAAGCCGTTGGGACTTGTGAGTCCCTTTACATTTTGTTGTTTTAAATTTTATATCGAATAATGCAAGATTTCTGAACGTCATTATCGAAGCTATGATACTTTATATGGACTCGTAATCGAAGAAGAAGTCAAACAAAACAAAAAGAAAGAAAAAAAAGGAACAAATAATGAGGATAATATAATATGATGGCATATGATGAACTATTTTTGTCCACATTCAACTTCCAGAGATTACTTGTCGAAACATTTTTACTAATCATAACGTGGAAAGTCAAGAGAATAGGTGGTGGCAAGAGTGGGATTTGAGCTGGAGTTGAAACGTGGGCAATGAGAGGACGATGAGCACCCTTCTCAAGGACAAGCAGCATACTTGACTCTAGCCGCTTGACAGGCTTACTTTTGAATCTTGAGATTCAAAACCGTATTTATGGTTTAACCGGCCAGGTATGCGGTGAACTCTAAAAGTGGGGAGAGTGAATCCATTAAGATGTTGGAATTACCTGCCGATCCATTTTAATACGGTTTCAAATGATTGACCTAATTTAAATATAATTGTAGAAATTAACACAATCTAGAAGAAAGTCAGAGAGAGAGAGAAGGGGGGGGGGGGGTGGACGGTAAAAAGAATAATATGAAGGGTTTTCATGGTTTTCTCATGGTTTGTACAAAAGTATATATACACTAAAGGAAAAAAGAAACTTATAAAAGTTCAAGAGATCACCAAATTAAATTCTCTGCATGGAAATGTACCAAATTTGGATATAATGTTGATTCAATGCATGGCTTTAAATGACAGTCAATAACAAAAAGTTTTCTTCAATGCCACAAAAGAAATGTGCACTGAGCAAAGGACTCTCTAATCCCCAAGTCACAAAGACAAACTGCAGCCTTGTACACCATATGCATGTCAATGAATGAAACAAAAGAATTTCAAAAGGGATTTGCAAGTTCATATCCAAACAGATTAATAGCCAGTATGTCCACCTCTAGCTTGCTGGCAAGCTGTACACCGTCTTCGCATGCTTCCGATCAGATTCGCGATGGTAGCCTGGGGAACATTGTTCCATTCCTCTTGCGGTGCTGCAATGAGCGTCTCCCTATTGATGGGTTGATTGATGGGTTGACACACGTCGACCAAGCTCTTCCCAGAGATGTTCAATTGGGGAAAGGTCTGGTGAACGGGCGCACCATGGCAGAACATCAATATCCTCTTGCTCGAGGGGTGCAAATCCCTTTTGAAATTCTTTTGTTTCATTCATTGACATGCATATGGTGTACAAGGCTGCAGTTTGTCTTTGTGACTTGGGGATTAGAGAGTCCTTTGCTTCAGTGCACATTTCTTTTGTGGCATTGAAGAAAACTTTTTGTTATTGACTGTCATTTAAAGCCATGCATTGAATCAACATTATATCCAAATTTGGTACATTTCCATGCAGAGAATTTAATTTGGTGATCTCTTGAACTTTTATAAGTTTCTTTTTTCCTTTAGTGTATATATATATAAGTGTAAGGAAATAACATATACAACAGCTTTGGCAAATCTCGTGGAAATAAATACAAATGTGAAAGAAATTGCGAGAATAACGTTGCGTAGCTCAATCAAAGTTCCCCAGAGCTGTCCTCCCTTTTTGAAATTTTTGCAAAGGCTGAAAAAAAGTCTCCGCCGGGAATCGAACCCGGGTCGTTGGCTTAGAACGCCAATGCCTTAACCACTAGACCACGGAGACGGGTTAGTGGTTTCGGCGACACCAGATTCAATTGACCGACAGATTGACAAATCCTCAACCGCGGCTTGTCTTTGTTCAAAACTCACCTGCCCCCGACAAAGGAATTAATTAATAAGGTTGAGGATTTGTCAATCTGTCGGTCAATTGAATCTTGTGTCGCCGAAACCACTAACCCGTCTCCGTGGTCTAGTGGTTAAGGCATTGGCGTTCTAAGCCAACGACCCGGGTTCGATTCCCGGCGGAGACATTTTTTCAGCCTTTGCAAAAATTTCAAAAAGGGAGGACAGCTCTGGGGAACTTTGATTGAGCTACGCAACGTTATTCTCGCAATTTCTTTCACATTTGTATATATATATATAGATATATATACTTTTGTACAAAAGTTGATGAGTTCAAAAACTCATCTGCCCCCGATAAGGGGAATTAATTAATAAGGTTGAGGATTTGTCAATCTGTCGGTCAATTGAATCTTGTGTCGCCGAAACCACTAACCCGTCTCCGTGGTCTAGTGGTTAAGGCATTGGCGTTCTAAGCCAACGACCCGGGTTCGATTCCCGGCGGAGACATTTTTTCAGCCTTTGCAAAAATTTCAAAAATGGAGGACAGCTCTGGGGAACTTTGATTGAGCTACGCAACGTTATTCTCGCAATTTCTTTCACAATATATATTTATATATATATATATATATATGTCACCAAGGCCGTAGGCCGAGGCGAGATATAATGCACGAGAGAAATTATAAATCTATGGATGCACATTTTATGGTATATTTGACAAGGAGCATGTACTGTGTGTTATATAAGATGGGAAACTTCTTGTGGGAGCTCACCAAACTATTTACATTGCAACCTCCATCACAACTCATCAAGTACAAATTCGTAAATTCATTGTGACAGCCAGTCCAAAATAATGCCCATAAATGCGTCGCATTACATGCGCGCTGATATACTTTGCTTGTGCGCAGCTTTACCAAAGGCTTTGGCCTTATGAGATTTTGTACACAAATAAGTGTGCAAAAATTGTTGTTAAATATACCACGGTCTTGGCCATATAACGAATTACGCAATGGCAAGAACAGTGAATCTGACCTTCAGAAACCTTCTTTTAAGTAACTCATCTTATAT
The DNA here is from genome assembly GCA_025617745.1 of Heliocidaris erythrogramma. Taxonomy (NCBI): domain Eukaryota; kingdom Metazoa; phylum Echinodermata; class Echinoidea; order Camarodonta; family Echinometridae; genus Heliocidaris; species Heliocidaris erythrogramma. Next base: position 16,768,619 of record CM046870.1, on the reverse strand, counting down.
ATCTCCATGGGCCTGTAACATAAAGAGATACAGTCAATCTTAAGATCAATTGTAATTCTTCAGTACATGGTTTGCCATAGACTTACGATTGATATCAATCGTAAGATCTCATGGTTTAAGGTGCTCGTGACGCGTAAAAAAGTGAATACGCGTTTATAAATACGCAAAGGTAATATTGAATGACTTTTCTTTCGTTGGACACAAGGGCATATCGCACTCGCTTGTAAAATATTTCACTCGTCGTGCCGACTCGTTAAATGTACTCATAGCTCGTGCGATATACCCTTGTATCCAACCCAAGGCCATTCAATATTATATGAATACTTTATAATTATGTGGAATTACGTATATATTCATCCTCTGTTTAGTATAGGAAATGTTCAATTTAATGTTATTCCATAAAATATGCAGTATAAGAGATTTCCTCTTCAATGTTAAAATGATTTTGTAACTTTGTAGAGGCTTGATTAAATCTGAGCTGCCTGGCCTTACATGATATCAGTGTATGTAATATGGTGTAAAAATGAAGCCCAGGGGGAAAAAGCACTTCAAAATCATCATATCCTTCACAAAAGTAAACATGCAAGTGACAGGAAATGCCAGACCCATTTCCCCCATAGACTCAGTGTTAGACTAAAGCGTATGGCCATACGCTTTCGTAAATGGAAATATTCCCTTTAATTTTAAGTAAAATTATGCAGTATAGGAAATATTTCATTTTATAGATCATGCAATGTAGGAATTTTTTACTTTTATGCAAATTTTCACTTGAATTTTATTCCATAAAATATGCAGTATAGGACATTTTTCATTTAATGTTATTCCATAAAGTATGCAGTATAGGAAATTTTCACTTTGATTTCATTCCATAAAGTATGCAGTGTATACGAAAAATACATTTTTTTAATACTCTGTTCATATCTTCTATAGATAGCATTATGGGAAGACAGTGGTAATGTTTGTGGATTACATTAATGATGATGGTGAGAGAGAGGGAGAGAGAGAGAGAGACAGCGAGACGGGGGATTGGGGGGGGGGGGGGCGAAGAAAAATGGCCTCATGACCTGTTGGAACCTTAAACAGTATTTTATGATTTGCATGCATTTCTTTCAACAACTGCGGTAAAAAGCAGACTAGCCTTAACACAAAATTATGATACAATGTGTGACGTGAATGTATATGATGATTGATACAGTGACTGTGAGAAAGCAAAATGGCCCTAGATACTCATTTAACGTAATATGTGAAAAAATATATGTCGCTTTACTGTATGCTATATTTCCATTCTCTCCATATTCGCTATTTTCTATTTTCTATCTAAAGGTAGCGCTGCTACCTTTTATATTCGGCTGTAATGAAATATCAATGATAAGATTCATTCAATATTTCATTTAAGAACTGGCGCCCTTGCCCTTTCAGTTATCTGAGGTTATCAGCCAATTTATTCTTTGCATATTTTTTTTTCTGTGATCTATCACTGCTATTTACCCTGACGATGTGTTAACCATGGATTTGTATTGTATTTACCTGTATCCGAAGTTTTGCCTATTGACTAACTCTAGCTTCGTCTTTGAGCGCCATATATTTGTATATACTGTGTGTGTGGGGGTGTGTGCGTGTGTGTGTGTGTGTGTGTGTGTGTATATATATATATATATATATATGGGTGAGGGTGTGTGTGTGTGTGTGTGTTCGCTGATTAGAGAAAATTGTCTTACGAGACAAAAATAAATATCTTTTTGTCAGCGTATTCACGACATAACCATGATTATGGGCCGATGTAACAGAGTTGTCTGATGTAGCTTTGCTGAATTCGTTTCCACATGAAACTATTAGTACATTAAAAGTAGATTTTAAGTGGTTTGGAATCCAGGGGGAAATAAGTACTCCATGAAACATCTCATGTATATAAGTACACCTACCAACCTATCGGCAGATTGAGAGTGTCATTCCATAAGGAGAATTTGACATTTACTGAAAAAGGGGCAATAACATAATTTGAATTGTTTTCTTTCAATTAATCAACATGAGTTTGTCTCCCTCAATGAGCTGTGATATCCCAGTTAATAATATATCATTTCATGTATGAAGCTTATATTTTGATGTGTAAGCAAATTATTTTAGCAGTACTTTGACCATGAATAGACGTTAGGAAATTTTCACTTTCATGTTATTTCATAAAGTATGCTGTATAGGAAATTTTCAATTTAATGTTATTCCATTAAGTATGCAGTATGGGAAATTTTCACGTAATGTTATTCCATAAAGTATGCATTAAATGTGTAAGAATTTTTGCTTATAATGTTTTTGCAGTATAATTAGGAAATTTTTCACTTTAAAAGTGTTCCATAAATTATGCATTACATGTTTGTAAAATATGAACTAGAAAACCCACTCTTTAAACAATTAAATTTCTGTGATGCCGTTTAAATACTCTTGAAAATTCCGTATCGCTGTATATATCTTTTGTTCAAAAATAATGATTAGCTATAGTATAATTTTGCTTCTATTGGTGAATTCCATCACGCGGATACGTGATGCGCAAGACAAGGAGTAGCCTATCCGATATGCGTCGGGCTTTCTGGCAAGTATACTAATCGCTTTACGTTAACTGATCACGTTATGGAATCGGCGAGGGCGTTTATAGCCCGAGCGCCTATCATCACTGGTGAATACGAAAAGTTAATTTTCTTTTGATTATTTACATTGTTTCGTTCGTAGAAAATCTACGAACCCCCTGCAAAGCTCTTCATGAATATTTATGTAACATGGACCAAAATAGGCCAATGAGCGATGAGGCCGCAACGTCATGAACTCATGAATATTAATGATCATATGTTTATTGACGTCGAGAAAATGGCGTTCGCGAGAGATTACGAACCAAATAATAATAATAATAATACCTGGCATTTATAAAGCGCCTTTCCCAAACTGGATCAAAGTGCTGATATATATTATTACCCCGGTCATTGGATTCTGGCACGCCCGCACACAGTGTATGCACATTCTCCACTCCCTGGGGAGCATTCCAGCTAGTCGCCTGTTAAGCGCAAAAATGCTAAGCAAAGGACATTAACTTTCGCCATCCTACCGGGTACCCATTTAACACCTGGGTGGAGAGTGGCAAAGGTAGATTAACGTCTTGCCAAAGGACACTAGTGCTGCGGTGGGATTCGAACCCCAGACCTCGTGGTTCACAGTCCGGAGACTTATCCACTGATCCACAACACCTCTACCACAGCACCACAACCAAAACATTGACAGTTTGAAATATGCGGCACAGAGGCTCAATAGATGCCTTCAAATAATTGCAGGCTTCTGCAATATCTTGTGTACTAAAAGCTGCATTTAGCTTATTGTGACATGAGCGACGGATGTATGAAACGGAGTTGTAGCCACTGGATATGGCTGGAGATGGTACAAATCGAGTACCAGAGATGGGACCAGTTGTAGCGGTTCCTGCAGCCAGGCCTGCCGCGGGAGCTGCATGCTGACCACTCTGTCCAAATTCACGGGGCCGGAGGAAAACATCGACATTTGTGTCAAGTCGTAGGCCTAATCTTACCAGTTTTTCTTCGATGTCGATCACTATCTATCATCTTATAATTTCTGCCCGTAATAATTGCATTCTGACAAAGACAACAGATCCTAGTATTTGACGATCCAAGATCCTTGATGGTAATTTCAGGGCGTAATTTCACGGCAAACAATGCATTTTCGATACCCACATTTTCACCTTGGAAATAATGTAGTCTAGAATAATGCGTTATTATGCGTATTTAAGAATAAGTTGTGATACCGGATACATACTTCGATATACCGCAACAGTGGAGTAAATTATTACAGATTTGCATAAAACTATATTAAGCAACTATTATATTAAGATATTCGATTAGCTTCCAGGTGAAGTTCAATCGTCGACATTTAATCGAAATTAAAATAGAATATTTTATTTAACGCTGAGAATAATAAGAATTTAAAAGAAATAAACTTTATAAATTTACATATTCATTCTCCTAAATCAATAAAAGGGATCGATCACTAAATAAGGCTAGTCTTATGAATCATGCATGAAATACACTTGTCACACATACGATAAACATAATGAATAATGATGAGTTCAACAGTGATGATAGGCGCTCGGGCTAACGCCCTCGCCGATTGTCCGTTTCCATTAACGCGATTAGTATACTTGCCAGAAAGCCCGACGCATATCTGATAGGCTAGACAAGGAGTGACCACAGGAAGGGAGAGAGAGAGGGGGGGGGGGAGGAGGGGGTGTTAGAGAGAGGGGGGTGAGAAGGAGAAGGATAAAGAGCAGAAACAAATGAAGTGATACAGGAAAAGAGACATGAGCGAGATGGGTGTGGGGAAGAAAAAGGGTAGACAGCGACAGTGAAAAGAGAATTAAAGAGAGATAGAATAGGGGGAGATATAAATAAGGGGGGGGGGGGGAGATATACATATTTTAAACAGATTATATATTGGCAATGGAAACACGGTGTGATAAAAAAATTTCTGTTAACTCGTTAAAATCAGGGCAGTCGTGCTAAATTTCAAAGTCATTGCGATATCATTTTCTGTATTCATATTGTTTCATAAGTCACGTTTTAAAATATCATCTGTCATACCCTCATTTCACGTGCAAGGATATGCCGTATTTACTTTCCATATTTGAAGAAAGGAGCGATATATTTCTCTTCCTCAACATATTTTTCATGTTTTCAACACTAATAGCCCGTCATCAAGTATCGCCTTAATAACGTAATTACAACAATGAGCAAGGCTATTTGTACTGCACAATAGCATGATATTTGGAGAATTGCGTGTAACCTCCTCAACCCACAAGGCAAGGGTATAAAAAGCCTGTAGAAAAGACAGCAAGGATATGTTTGAAAAGAGAAGTACAAAAACATTAAGACGTAATGAGGAAAAGAAGAAGATTAGAGGGAATTAAGGGCAGAGAAGGAAGAGAGAAAGAGAGAGAGGGAGAGAGAGAGAGAGAGAAAGAGAGAGAGAGAGAGAGAGAGAGAGAGAGAGAAAGAGAGGAGTGAGTGAGAGAGAAAGATACGAGAGAGAACGCGCGCCAAAGAAAGATTGTTTAATAAGAGCGAAGAGAAGAATTAGGGACAACAGTGATTTAAAAAGATTTTTCAGAGAGTGGGGCAGGGGAAGAAAGCGAAATACAGAGGGAAGACTACCGACGGACTGAAAGAGAGATGGGGCGAGTTAAAAAAATAAAATGTAGTAGGACGAGATGGATGTGTTAATCATGATTCTGCATGGTAACGTAAGAAGAAAACGGATTTTTAAAAAAATCGCCACTAAGTGGTTCGTCTACATTTGAATCGCAAGGGCGCGTGTAATCATTATGACATTGTAAGCAGAAGGTCATTCATGATCAATAGATATTAACTTGCGCTTTTCTAACAAATGTTTTTGACGAATTCAGCGATTAATTGTGGTTACGACTTTAATGCTTCGATGTAAACAACTGCAAAACTATAAGTAACAGCCGGTACAGTCTTCCTTGCATTTTGATGCAATAAAATTGCCTTTAACGTCAAATTTCTCTGCAATAAAACATAAGTTTCGTTCCTTCAAACTGATATAAATCAAGCAAATATACATACCAATTTCAGTTTATTGCAGTGACAGAAACAAGAATTGATTGTGTATGAAATAAGGGTTAACGGGATTATGTTTTAATACATCATTCCTAATTTAGGTCGAATTGATCGAAATGAATAAAATATGTAAAAAGAAGGGTTAGTGATAGCTTTCTTTTGATTATAACATAATAATTCTTGACAGTAGCCTTTGTAAAACAAGGTTAAAAGAGAACAAGAATGGTGAGTTGAAGCATTTTAGAGATATGGATGACAAAAAACAGGATGAGTATAATTGTGTTAGGAAATTGGGGGCATGGTATGGTAGATGATTTGAGTGAAAGCAGAAAAATAACAGTAAAAGTTCGGGGAGAGCCCCCCAACCAAACAAATACGAGAAGACAAATGTTTTTTCTTTAATCTTTGAATCTCATCACAAAGGTCTAGGTTAGTATTATATGTGTAATTGAATGGCTCTGAGACAGTTCTTGGTCTGTTATGCTGAAACTTGGCAGTACTCTGCCTGATACGTGCAGGTAATGTAGTATGTATGAGCTTTGATGAAGCATCGGTCCAAAAGTTTTTTGGATATCAAGATAGATTAAAAAAACAACAAAAAATCGAGTGAAATATTTTTTTTTAAAGTAAAATCGTTCTGACCGTGTTTTCCCAGCAACATTATAAAATGACTTCAGAAAACAACGAAATACAACAAACAGCAAATTTTAAATTTATGGAATAGATTTTAACTTTCCTCGAAAATTGAGGTCAATTTAACTTCTTACATTTTACTACAACAATCTTGAATATTATCTTTGGTTCAATTTCTATTTCTAAATCAGAACACCTTGGCAAATTTTTACTTCCTGCATGTGAAGTTATAGTACTTGGCATTTTTCTGTTCCTGTAAATTAACCTGTCTCTTTACTTTAGGAGATATTTCATTTCGCATAATATAACAATTTGACTCCTCTTCTTTAGCACTTCCTCGTTTGGAAAGGCTCGGGAACATTTAACTGAGTCGCTCAATGTATTTATGGACTTCATCCCTGCTGAACATGAGAAGTTCAATGATATCAGGGTGATGTTGAAGTATATTATAATGAAAAACGACTCGCTTGATTGTCAACACAATTAAGCGTTCGACACGAATCCTAATTTCAGGAAAACGTATTTGGCATGAATAAAAATCACATCCTCACACGATTTCTGAAGAAATCATGATAGCTGGAGTGAAAGGACTAATCACATTGGCTCTTCAATTGCCGCAGCAAGCGGATTCCCGAGTCCGATCGTGTTTCTCTAATATACTGCAAAAAATAGGTCAACCTTTTTTTTTTATCGCAAATTTTCCTTTCATCTCCCCTTAATCTATTTCATCTTTTTCTCTTATTCCTTTTTCTCCCGCCCCCCTCTCCCGTCATCTCTCTCTCTCTCTCCCTTCATTTTTCTATTTCTTTCTCTGTCGCTGTGTCTAAATGTATATGAGTATTTAAGTATTATCTCTTTATCTCCAGGATAAAAAAGGCTCTTCATCTTTCTCCTGGTCCTTTGTCTCTCTGTTTCCATTCCTCTCGCTCTGTTTCTCCTCTTTAATTGAAATAAGCCATCCACCTCCCCGCCTATTTTCCTGAAGCCCCTCCCTTTGTTCTATTTTGCCTCACTGTCACTGTTTCTTTGTCTGCATGTCTGTCTGTCTGTCTGTCTCTCTCTCTCTCTCTCTCTCTCTCTGTCCCCCTCTCTCTTTGTCTGTCTGTCTGTCTCTGTCCCATCTCTGTCTGTCTGTATGTCTCTCTCTATCTTTCGCCGTCATTCCCACGCATTTTCTCATACTGTGATTGTATTAATTTTGTCTGTCTCTTTCCTCTTATATGTTTCACTTACCACCATTCTCTCTCTTTCTCACTATCTCACCTTATCAGTAAGCTTTCCCTTTAACCCATCCCATCTCCCCCTACCTTAAGTTACATCCTTCATGTGCTTCTTGTTATCTTTATCTACATTTCTCTGTCTCTCTGCTTTGGGCCGCTTACCATATCTATCTCTTATTTCCCCCTCTATATTTTTCTCTTCATTTCTTAATTCCCATCTTTCCTCCTCCTTGCCATCTCTCTCTGCCTTTATCATTTTATATCATCTCTCTCCTTTTATTTCATACCCGCCGGTTTTAATACTTAAAAATCACTTTGTGATCATGTGCGTGATATTTTCGAGAATATTAACAGTCGCCCGGAGCGTTATCTTCTACCGACGATCCTTTGTTCAATTTCAAGCTGTTTTTCCTGTTAAAATTGCAGTGATAGAAATTGAAATATAGATCATGGCACTATCTTGGTTTATTTTTAATGTCTTTGATTTCAAAGATCTTTTTAGGCATCTCTTCTACCAAGGAAAACGTGGTAATTCCCTGGGTTGCTAATTTGTAAAAGAGTGTAATATCAAAGAGCCAATAAAGAAACCTATTCTTAATAAAAAAGCTGAAATAATCAATGATATAATTTGTATCACCTTTATCAACCAAGATCGCTCATTACTTAGGCTTGTATTATCACTTGTTCTTGGTTATGATTATGTTATTTTTTTTTTTAAATTACTATTCACTGTAGTTTATTTTCATTATATTTTTCTGATGCAATCAATCGATCTCAAATAATGTGCATGGTCATCAGTGATGACATGTTTTTATGACCACATCAAGCAAAATATTTGAAATCGATTTTCAAAGAACGAAAAATGTGCTCGTAATGATCATAATGAGGCCGACAATTGTTTAAATGCCTATTGGACAAGCACGTTTTAAAAGAAAGTTTGTTCGTGCCATGTTAACACAAACATTTCCAAGCTGTGGTTATGTTTTAAAATGAGAATATTTTCATTACAAATAATTAAGTTAATAAATTTCGGACAAAATGTTTTTTTAAAACCACAATGTAGTTGGAAACGACATTAGGTGTCCATACGCTTTCATGTGAGATGGCCTGGTTATCGAATTCATACAAATTGATGCTGGATAGACGCGGTATCCATACAACTGGGCAGTTCATACGGAGGCCAACGAGTCGGGGTAACCTCGCTAGTAATAAGGACCGCTCTTCATAAGGACTACTTCTTCATAAGAACCGCTATCCATAACGTGTGCCTAAATGAATAGCGGTTTTGTATGAAAAGCGGTCCTTCTAAATAGCGAGCACAAGCCATAGACATATTACCTCGCTATTCATAAGGACCTCCATTCATAAGGACAAATATTCATAGCTATGCATAAGGACCGCTATTCATAATGCGTGTTAAATGAATATCGGTTTTCTATGAGTAGCGGTCCTTATGAATAGCAAGCGGGCCCCAACGAGACGGCGTTGCTGTAAAACAACGCGGGAAAAATATGTGTATGATGGGAAGCCCTATCTCTGCGCACCCAAGATTTTGACCTGAAAATGAACAAGAATTTCTTTAATATTCCTCTTAAGCTTAATTTTATATCATTCCTCATATTCTAAAGAGTAATTTTGCAAAAAATAGAGCAAAAACAATGCCATTTTCACAAGAAACGGTGCCCGTGTCATTTCAACATTGAAAAAAAAATGGTGAAAGAAAAGCAATTCAATTGTATTGTATTGTAATTTTTTTGGCTAAAATCTTACAATAATATACAATAATAACTTAATAACAGCTGGTATCTTCTTATATTTTCATTTGGGTCTTCACCATCTGCTCAATTTTATGAATTTCTATTTGGTCTTATGATTTAAACTTGCCAGAATCACCAACGTAACTACCTCCTTTTCTGTCATGATTTGTCCTGCATTCCCATTGTCCATTTTTCCTGTTCCTTTTTCTTTTATCTGTTTTCCTTTTCCTTGTCGTTTCGTGTTTGTTTGTTGTTTTGTAACACTGTTTTATGTTTTCCAAGTCTTCGTAGGCACAATTTGAAACAATTTTATTTTCCCTGGGGGATCCACAAATTACAAGCACTGCTTTTTAGTGGGTCCCCCACATGGAGATTTGTTAACTCCATACAATTGTTTATTTGATTATGGAAACAAAAAATGAGTGAAATTATTATGTTGATATATGTATACTAACTTACTGAATAATGTTCTACATAATTATGTCAAAGTTTGTTTATCTGTGGAAATGAAAATATATTGAATTGAATTGAATTTCCTCAGAAATGAAGAATCTCTATTAATAATTCATTATAATAATGTATTTATATGTACAGTGTACTTCTACACCTATCAAGGTAAATTGAATTTGTACATATATTTTTCATATTTTCTGTAACAATATCTGTACTGCCATTGTCTTTTCTTTCGGTTGGAAATGAAATAAATACGAATTTGAACGAATTTGAAAGAAGGTTTCTGACTGGTCAGGTTCGCTATTCTTGCCATTGTGTAATTATGGCCGAAGCCGTGGTATATACCAACAATTATACCAACTTATTTGTCTACGAAATCCAGTAGGGCCAAGGTATCGAAAAGTTCTTATCACATACGATTGCACGACATTTTATCTCCCTATCGTTTGTATGGTTATGATTATGTTGCAATAGTTTAGAATCCGAAGTGATTTTTATCCTGTTATATTTGATATCTCTTTTGGCTTTAGCTCTGGACTCCAAAGTGAACTTTCATCCTGTTAATGTTATGATGTTGGAAGTTAATGAATTTACAAATTTGCTATTTATGACTTGTGATGGAGGTTGCAATGTAAATAGTTTGGCGAGCTCCCACAAGCAGTTTCCCGTCTTATATTATACAAATAGTGAATGGCCATGAGTGCAATGGTACAAGATTTTGCACGAGGTGAAAGATAAGAGACGCTCTATTCAACGAGGCGCAGCCGAGTTGAATAGAGCGTCTCATCTTTCACCGAATGCAAAATCTTGTTCCATTGCACAAATAAAGACCATTCACTATTTGTTTTATACAACATCTCGGACGTTAACGGGCTTAAAACATTTTTTTAACAACAGTTTTACTAGTCCAAATCGACCAGATTCAGCGATCGATAAAATTATCAGCGAGCACTGCATGCACTAAACTAAGCAGCAAACATTTATCGTTCAACTCACCAAATATTTCTAGTCTAACTCGCTGAATGAACTCCAATAATCCATGTAATATAATCCATAACGATGAGAATCGAATCCAATCAGAAACACAGTAGAAAACAATTTCTTTCAGTAACTTCCTACTAACTAGTTACTAGTTTAGATCTAACTTAGGACTAACTTAATTAAGGTATAACGTTAGATCTGTCTGTTGTAAATTAGAAAGTAACGGGTCCGTGGCGTGGAAATGAAAATTTTGCATGGAGCTTGTGGAAGAAGATGTGTTCTGAATATTTTAGTTAGATTCCTGTAAAATTACTCTTGAGAAAGAGTAACGTTATGTCCAGTACTAGATTCTGGTCTGCTAACGACATTGATATTCTGCAAAAAAGGATTCCAAACGGCTCTTCGCAAACTTACCAGTACGGTACCTCTCTAGTATTGTGAGCATCGGAGTCGGACAATCATTTATTCAATTCTGCAGTTTAAATCTGCAATACAAAGTTTGGTCCTGCCATGATGTGAGTTTTTAACTTAAAAGTCAAAGAACAAATCCTCGGGGAACAAATCAGATCTAACTTTAGTCAACGCTGCGCTTTTTAAATACCTAGCCTGCCAAACGTAAACATAATGTACTCTCGGCGCCGGCCGGTGCGGCGCGCGGCGTCGTCGAATCGCTAGCTATCTAGTTAGGTAGGCCCTACGTACGTAGTGCATATTTTGTGTTGCATGCATACATAAACTGCGCCCCGCGTACCATGCTTTATATTTATTGTGACGTCAGAGTGCAAGTTCGTTTGATCTACTTGTCCCATTGCACGGTGATGTCACCTACCTCACAATATACTGTGTACATCGTTAGTGACGTCAGCGTGCAATGGTGCAAATGGATCAAACGGAATTGCACGCCTGGAGAATGATACTGTTTGACAGTACTTTTATCGGATGTCATGTGATTAAGAATTGACAATGGGGTTGCAAGAAAATTAGTAGGTGTTGTATAAAACGCATAATACATGCTCATGGTCGACAAATATAACATACAATGTGCATCCATAGATATAAAATTTGTATCGTGCAGTATATCTCACATCGGCCTATACGGCCTCGTTCACATATAATGCACTTGAGAAATTCTAAATTTATGAATGCACATTATTACGGTATATTCAACCTCAGAGCATGCACTGTAATTACATTATTGTAATATAATATTGGATGGCTCTGAGTGGGATACCAGAGAATATTGGCCCTAATGATTGGCATATTTTCTGGTATTCCATGAAATAAAGCCATCCAATATAGTTATTATTATCTATACCCTACAGGAAAATGATTTAGAATGAATTTAAATCATTTAACCAAACACATTCAGTTAATAGAACCCCTCATCATACTTCAATGTGATCACACAAGTTTAACTTAACCTCTTTATGACGCCATGTGCGCATGTGTGCATGCGTTGGATTATTTGCGCGCACGCAAACAAACCAGACAAAATACGGCATAATATTGCACGGCCAGTTTAGTACTGTAGCCTATGGGGAATTCAGCGTTCCGTGCAATATGCTCTCATATTGCACGCGCAAATCAAGCGGACAAAAATGTGCGCTTCTTAATGCGCCGCTAAAATGCTTTATATAGGTAATAATATACTATTAATACATGGTTGGGAGTGCGTTGGTTGCGCCTCGTGCGGAAAGTACACCACGATAAAAACCTTTGTGTTGCCAGATTGCACTAATGCACGAACTCACAACCATGTATTAATAGTTTTATAAAAAGGGTCGGCAATTATGATTATGAAGTCTATAAAAATGGTTACGAACCCCATAGAAACGCCAAGAGTCGCACAGTCATGGAGGCTACCATTTGCTTTCCTGGATGACATCACAGAAGCGCAGCCAACAAAAGTCATGCGCGTTGCAGTGCGCGCATGTAATCCCTGCGCTAAAATGACAATTAAACTACGTGATTTCATTGCGTTTTAAGTTTGCACGCACCAGAGGTACGCGTACGCGCAGCTCAGCCGTGGTTTAGAGCCTCTTTGCCGTATCCCTGATAGCAGAAAGTGTTAAAAAATGACGTGATATTTACGTCGTGGTTTTCGTCTTTTTTACGTCCTGTAATTACGTCAATAAGACGACAACTTGCACCAAAGCAAGACTTCAAGAGGACGTCTTATTTTGACGTCATCTCTACGTCTTCATTCCTCTTCCCTAATAGCAGAAAGTGTTAAAAATGACGTGATATTTACGTCGCGGTTTTCGTCATTTTTACGTCCTGACATTACGTCAATAACACGACAACTTGCACTAACGCAAGACGTCAAGAGGACGTCTTATACGTCTTGTACACTGTACTTTTAGGGGCATGTATAGTGACTGCACCTGAAATGCTGTTTATAGCACGTGTAGTGTGCTAATTTACCAGCAAAAAAAAAAATGTGACCGAGGCAAGCCTCGAACCAGGTTCCGCTGATTGAGAGGCGCTGACGTTACCGATGGACTAACGAATGCTTCTTGCAATCCAGTTTAGTCATGGGAGTCAAGTAGATAACATGAACTATGTGGTGTCGTAAATTCACTACGTAACAATATGATCTGCTCTAAATCGTACAATGTGAGTTAGTCTAGCGGTAATGCCAGCAATTCTCGATCAGCGGACCCTCGTTCGAAGCTCGCCCAAATCATTTTTTATGAATGTTTAGCAGTTTAACGAGCCGGTCCAGCTCCCGTGAAAGTGCTGAAATAGCACGCTGTGTGCATTCAATAGCACTCTGAGTGCAGTCCCTATGCATGCCTTCAAAAAGTGCTATATACAGCACTTCAGTTTTTACAGTGTACAGATGACGTCAAAATAAGACGTCCTCTTGACGTCTTGCGTTGGTGCAAAGTTGTCGTCTTATTGACGTAATTACAGGACGTAAAAAAGACGAAAACCACGAGGTAAATATCACGTAATTGTTACCACTTTCTGCTATCAGGGATGTTATCACTTTTTTTTGCACGGTCACATGGTGTTATTTGACAAATCAAGATGGCTACATTCTTGAACCCGATTTATAATGTAGATTATCATTTGTATGAAGGGTTTTCAGGCGACCGGAAAAATTGGCGTATCTCATGGTTTGCGCAAAAGTACCCGGATGACCAAAGGTCGTATTCTGAAAACTATGTTAAATTTTATGTTAGTAAAACGATCTTAATTATCATAACAAATCAAAATCAGGACAAGTCATTGGTTAACGATTGCGCAAAGATGGCTGTGCCCGCGTAAAGTTCACGTAATCTGCGCAAGCACCAATGATTTGTGTTTATTGCGCGCAATTTTAATTTGTTATGACAATTAACATACTTTTCCATAAAAGATAACATAGTTTTCAGAATACCGCCCCAGGCAATTTTAAAACAATCTCATGGTTTGTGTAAAAGTACCCAGATGACCGTGCAATATATTTCTACATCTCATGGTTTGGGGTGCGTGTGACGCGTAAAAAAATGTGAATACGCGATTAAATACGGAATCGTTAAGACAATGGATGTACGCGCGCAGCATTTGCAAGATAAGGACAAAATATTGTTCTTCTACCTACGGTCATCCGGGTATGTCACACAAACCATGACATAATTGTTTTGAAATTGTACGATCATCCGGTGAATTTTGCCATGAGCTACGCTAATTTTTCTGGTCGCTTGAAAACCCTTCATACAAAAAATAATAATAATTAGATATACCTTGCACTGAGAGGCTCCAGTTGAAATTATGGATTTTCTGATGTGACTGGCATAGCACTATTTTCTAAGGGGCGTAATCACGAAGAATCACCGAAGAATCAATAATTTCAACTTGTGCCTCGAAAAAAGTGTATGGAATATTTGATTTATATCCTACAAGAGTAAGCCTAAATAGATACAAAATTATTGTAAAATCTGAGTTGACCTACACTGAGAGGCTTGTCACGCACAAAAATTATCGCGATATCGATAGGCTCGAAATATCCAGAATAACCAAAAAGTGACGTCAAAATATCGGTATAGCGAAAAATAAACTGAGGTCTGACGTCACGCGATATTTTTTTTCTTCATGAATTTTATGAAGTGGGATATCATTCGTATTATTCAAGAGAATACTATGACAGTATAATTATTTTCTTGTATTCTTAAATGTTTGACATTCCCGGTGCTCCATTATCACCCCGCGTCCATGTCAGGGACCCGTTCTTAACCAGAGTCTGGAGTAGCAAAATGCATTCATGACCAGCTTGCTTGGTATTCGAACCCTCAATCTCTAGAATAGGTCAAGTAAATAAACCACTACCATATAACACTCTCATATCAATGTTAGATATTATGTCTAAATACAAGTAAGCTCTACATGTATACGCGGTGGCAGATTATAAGACGACGTGATTAGCATGACGAATAATTTCTGAATAGACACAGTCTCTGATGGCGAAGTGCAATCAAATGGTCATCAATTGCCGGTTCCTCTCTTTCCCCCTCCCATTGCACTTTTGCCGCCTCCAAAGGACAACATCATCTCACTCTTCATCCCTATCCATCTCCATTGTGCCCCCTTGGTTTACACAACCATCCTTTGCCCAGCTTGGTGGAAAGGGAGATGGGCAGAACTGAATAAATACCACACAAGGGCTTAGTGATGCTACGGAGGATTAGCTTGTTGATTGCTTCGTGTCTTCTTCAATATGTAGAAGGGGTAATAATCGCCGTAATACCCGCAGATCCCTCGCAGCTTACCGTATTTCAATTCTAATCTTCAGTCAACGATACCCCTTGATTAGCTTGGCCTATCCTCTCTTGTTTTCCTGATTTCTTGATTCCCCATCCACCTATCATGCCTATTTGTTCTCTCTCCCGTCTCCCCCCCCCCCCTCTCTCTCTCTCTCCCTCTATCATACTATGTCCCTTACTAGTTCCATCTTTATATCTTATAATCTTTCCACGTCTTACTTACTCCTTATCTACTCTCTTAATTTACATCGATATCATTTCTCTTATTAAAGTGACACAGTCTTTGCTTTTGTTTTCTCTTTCTCTCTCTCTCTCTATGTCACTCGTTTTTTCCCTTTCTCTCACTTTCTCTCCTTTTATGTTTTTTTCATTCCCACTCTTTCTTTCAATCTCTCTTTATATTTCAATCCTTCATTTTAATTTTATATGTTTGTAGTAAAACATTTTCTCTTTATCTCGTTATCTATTCCACTACGTCTCTCATTTTCTTTAATCGCACTCACCCTCTACTCTCTTTCTTTTCTCTCTTTCTCTTTCTCTCTGTTTCTCTTACTTTCCTTTTCTGTCTCTCTGTCTCTCTCCTCCGACCTTTGTATAGAGTTGGTCTGAGATGAACCTGCCCTTTTCATCCAAACAATATTGTAGAGAAGGAATGGCGCCTCTAATAGCCGATTTTAGTTGGTAGAACTAGACATTAGCAGTGCTAGTAGTTGTGATAGCCATGGTCATTTGTTTTTAGAGTTTCAGATTTGGTTGAAAGTACTGCTTAGAACCAGGTTTCCCCTCATCACGTTGTCAATTTGAAGAAGAAAAAAGAAAAGAAAAAGAAAAAAAAACATCAAACCGGTAGCGATCAATTGCTATGAAAGCCCAAGGCTGATATGTATTGTTTGGATCGAGAATCGAATATGAAAGTACTTTCGATCTCTGATACCTGGAGTACAACAATTTTCATCTTCTAATCAAAGGACACTCTTTTGACGAGAGGGGGGTCGATGGATTATGTTGTTTTTTGTTCTCCATGATGATATATTTTGTTTAATTTCATTAAAATTAACAAGCTAAGCTTATATGCCTGGACCTTCGCAAACTAATGCGCCAAACATGTTGTCATGATGTCAGCATGACTTTTATCACCGTTCTTTCCTGTTTTTTATTTGGATGTGTCATATTCCTGTATATTCTACTTGACCGTTCCATTTCAGTTTTTATCCAGCTTTGATTATACGAGGACAACTCCCTTTGTGCAACTTTATATACTTATCTTACTTATCATACTTATGGGTCATAGTTTCTCCGCGATACCAATGGCAACGTGTTCCCGTTTCTTTGTCTCGCTGTGCCTTTATAACCAATGGACTACTCATTTAGCTCCATTTATCATGGAAACTTTATTCATTCAATATTCAATTATTTGCACATACTTGAATTATGAAAAGTGTATCCACTCCAGGAAGAATTCATCAGGCTCAGTTTCGGAAGCTCCTGATTCTGGAATGACGGTCCCAAGTCCAATATATATGTCACGTGACTTGGATTAAAACAAGAATCTATGGTCTTTCCTTAAAAATGTTTTTGGTGTGTGTGTGTGTGTGTGTATGCGAGTATGAGAGAGAGATGAATAATAAGAAGAAGAGCGAGAGGGGGATATGTGATGAAAGAAATATTTTATTCGTTTTGTGCTCCAACCTGGCGGCAGCCTTGACATTGATGAACGCCGACGTCGGATTTATTCCGGCGACGCGTAATCCTGTCATCGCCCTGATAACAAGGCTGGCTGTCATTATCCGTGTCATCATCCTCGCCATCATCGAATCTGTCAGCGGCATCATTTGTCTCCGTGATCGAAAAGTCAATGACAATCAGACTTTGAAGTCGATGCCGAGTTATGACAAATATGCGTGTCATGTTGGAAAAACTCTATAACACGTGTGAAGAAAATAAACATTTAAGTTTGTTTTTGAGTGATAAGTCTCACTTCTCCTCCATAGTCCTGATTGGCGTTCATTCACTTCATGGTATTTCAGTATTGTCTTTTTAAGCATGCCTGGATCTTACATAAGGCCTCACATTATAAGCAATGTTGTCGTGCAGAAAATGCAGATATATATGTATGAAAAGTATGCGTGTCATATTGGAAAAACTCTATATGCGCAAACAAAATAGACATTTATGTTTGTCTTGTTTGTTTGCGAGTGATAGTTCTTATTCTCCTCCATCCCTGCCGGAAAGAACACAGTGTCCCAAAGTGTGTTCACAGTGTGAAACACAGTGTGAAATCATCTTCACACTGTTAAATTCGAGCGTTTTAACATTGTGAATCACATCTTCAAATTGTGAGCGAGTAAACTCACACTGTGAAATCGAACATCACTATGTGAACACTCTGTGGTAAACCACACTGTGGGGGTGCCCACAGTGTAAAATCATCTTCACTCTGTTAAATTGGAGCGTTTTATCATTGTGAATCACACCTTTACAGAGTCGACTATGTAAGCGCACTATGGGACACGGTGTTCTTTCCGGCAGGGATGTCATTTCAATATTTTCTTTTTAAAGCATGAGGGATCTTATTGAACACCTCTTCATAGGCAAATTATGTTATCGTGCAGAAAAAAATGCAGAGATATGACAACTATGCGTTGTCATGTTGGAAAGACTGTGCAAACAAAATAGCATTTAAGTTGGTCTTGTGTGTTTGTAAGTGATAGTTCTTATTCCCCTCCATCATATACATTGTCGTTTATATAATTTTAATATTGTCTTTTTAAGCATGCAGGATATGATATAAAGCCTCACATCGTAAGCAATCATGTCGTATAGAAAATGTAGAGACATGCATGAGAAGTATGCGTGTCATGTTGGAAAAACTGTGCAATACGCGTGAACAGAATAAACGTTTCGGCTCGTCATGTTTTTTTTGCAGCGATAAATCTTTCTTCCCTGTCATTGTCATTAATGTCTTTTTAAAATGTAAATATTCCAGAATTTATTTTAATCCTTCTCACACAAGCCACCCTGACAAGAAAATCGCTTCCGGTGAAGAGGGGAGGGGTGGAGGATGGGGGTAGGCTTGTTTGTAGCCAATTGCACAATGTCCATTCCTTATTGCATGGCGAGACCGAAAGTGACGCGATGGGTCAATAAACCAGTGGGGAAAAAAGTACGGGGGTGGGTGGTAAACGGGACCCTTAATGCTTCTACCCCCCCCCCCCTCGAATGGGTTAAAAAGGGGGAAGGAAGAAGAGAGGGGAAGACAACATGAAAAGAAAGTGAAACGAATCATTCCTACACCATCTCACTCTAACGCCTTTCTCTGTTTAATTTAATTCACCTAAAAAGTAGATGTGGCTGGGTAAACGCCGTCCGCCCCGCCCCCCCCCCCCTCCCCCACCCATCATTGGTCGGACCACCGCTAAACCGGTGAAGAGGGGAGGGGTGGAGGATGGGGGGGGGGGGGTAGGCTTGTTTGTAGCCAATTGATTCATGTATGTCGTATAAACAACTGGAATTTTCTGGCGTGTGTGATTTACACTTGGAGATAAACAATATTCAGTATTGATTAAATATTTAGGGATTATGATTTAAATATGTAAATATTCCATTCGTTTAGGGAATATACACTGACATAAGTAGCATTTGATATTTTTATATGACACTTCACACTAGAAGTCTAAAGGGCTGGTCACATTTGTCCGATTAACGATAACGATAACGAGATTTTCAATTAAAGTTACACCTTACTACGGTGTGTACGTGTGAGAGTTGCTCGCGACTTGTTATCGTTATCGTTATTGGACAAAATATGTGACCAACCCTTAAAACCCAAGCCTACCCATGGGAAGTCGCAGAGGGACTGAGGAAAATATCATAAGAAAAAATGCAATTTTCTTTACGGATTTTCAAAAGCACCTTATTTTTTTAAGGCTATTTGATAGCTTTTTCTTGTAGCTTAAGTGAATATGTTCGTCGTGTGCTGGGTATTTGTCAAGGGTAGTGTTGATTTTCTTCTCTTGCTCTCCTTAAATTATGAAAATCATACCCCTTGTAAAAAGTAGCCCAAATACCTGTCAGCTACCTCGGATAGAAAGATTGCACAATGTCCATTCCTTATTGCATGGCGAGACCGAAAGTGACGCGATGGGTCAATAAACCAGTGGGGAAAAAAGTACGGGGGTGGGTGGTAAACGGGACCCTTAATGCTTCTACCCCCCCCCCCCCCTCGAATGGGTTAAAAAGGGGGAAGGAAGAAGAGAGGGGAAGACAACATGAAAAGAAAGTGAAACGAATCATTCCTACACCATCTCACTCTAACGCCTTTCTCTGTTTAATTTAATTCACCTAAAAAGTAGATGTGGCTTGTAAACGCCGTCCGCCCCGCCCCCCCCCCCCCCTCCCCCACCCATCATTGGTCGGACCACCGCTAAACCGAGCATTTACCATTGCCTCTTGATTTTACTCTTCTTGGCGCGATCAAGGGAAGTGTTTCCTCACCTTCAACGTGATGGTGGCGAACCTTGATTGGAGTTGGGTTTAATCAGGAATCCACCATCGACATCCCCCAGGGGTTCATGGTCGATCTCGTTTCAAAAGATGATCATGTATTTCCGATGGGAGGTTGTAACTCCACCAGTCAAGGTTATCATCGTATTTCGGTGAGTTGGCAGAGAGACTGAAGATGGACTGATCCTGGCATTTAGCCTTCGTCACGTGAAGAGATGATCTTTTAAAGGAGAATTAACCCCTGAGTACAAATTTACTTATATTGAAAGGTGTAATATATCCCTACTTATTGGCCTAAATCATTTTCTAATAAGATATTAGAAAAGGGTATAAATAAAGATATTCCAACACCCGGTATCGTCTCCTACTCATTTACATGGGGGCTGCCATTTTCTTGCTGATTTGGATTTGTACATGAACCATTGAGTAATGTTCCGGTCAGGAAGATATTTTGAATCCAAGACCTAAATTGATTTTCTTCATTACCAAAAATCCCATATGTGACGAAAAATATAAAGTGGGTGTTTACATGATTTATAAAAATTAAATCTTTATAATGATACTTTTAAATTGTCTGGTTTTGCTTAACAAAAATCTGTTTTCTTGGGTTTGCCAAACAGAGCAGAACATAATATATGCAGCATGCATTCTGACTTTTCAAGTCCCATTATCCGAAAGCAGGTGAATGCATAGTTTGCCGCTATAGATGCTCAGGGAAGAAGCATCCATAAAATTTGAATTAATTTGCTCCGTCCATTGCGTCACAGTATGTAGAAAATAGATTTATATTAAGCGAATATCGATTTTCAACAGAAATATATAAGGAAATCTTCAGTTTAAAAATAAATTGACATATCTATTCTATATTTTTAATCTCAAATGGGTTTTTAATTTTGAAAAAGGCAATTGGGCATTTGGATTAAGAAAATCTTCTTGTACACATAAAAAAATGGCAGCCCCCATGTATTGCTAGCAGACGATACATATTGCTAGCAGATGATAAATTTTGCTCAGAAAATCTTGATTCGTATCGATCTCGTATATTTTGACGCGAAGCCATATAGTCTAACAAGTAGGAATAAATAACACCTTTGAACACTATCGTCTTTATTGTTTGAGGTTAATTCTCCTTTAAGTATCATACAATTTATTTTTAAAATCCGATATTCCTTTAATTTGTCAGGATAGATACAACATACAGGAAACTACGTTTGTGAACATAAACTGAAAATCCAGTGATATGTAAACTCAATAATTTGTTTGATATACACTTGATATAAGAAATAGCTACAAAACCAAAATTTTGATTTTGACCAACTATTGATTGCATTAGTCTAATACATACATGTATTACCACTAACTACTTCTACTGTTATTTCTGCTGTAAGTAGGCTACTACGGCTAATACATGTATAATGTTCCTACGAGTGCCTCTAAATATTAATTAAAATACTTTTAATATTTATACTTATATAACTACTTATACTACTATTATATTGCTTTTACTGTGTTACTGCCTTTAATGTTACTAATGCTACTACATATCTATACTGCAGATCTTTAAAAATAACTATACAATAATACGTTCGTTAATGGTTTTACCATGTTGACAAACTGATATGAAAATCACAGCCTACTCATTAAAATATGGTTCTTAGATCATTGTAGATAATTCCGTAATTTCGAAAGCTTGCACAATCCTCCCAAATAAATGATTAGGGTCGGTCAACACTAACCATCTTATTTCGTGTAGCATGGATATTTTAGGTGAAGGTGGAACATGAATAATAATTGTGAGTTTTCTCATTCTTTTTTTTAATTCTTACCTTGATAAATATAATCATATAAATACACAGTGAAAGGGATTGCTCTTCTTCTGCTCTCATAATGAAACTATGGCTAGAAATAATTCACAACTTTGGACAGAACTCTGATGCCGCATGTTCATGTAGTCTCATGTATCCATGGCTGTGCACTGCTTTTCAATGTTTATGGTTTTATTTATCTATTTATTTATTTCTGATATTTATACAATGAAGCACATTTTCGGCCATAGTGGTGGTTTTCCATGAGGCCCTGTTTTCAGCAGGATGTAGTGAATTTCCTATGATTATGATGATTCCCAAACCCTATAACCATGATAACCATGATAACAGACAGTTGTTCTTATTTACTACGTACATGATCAACGATTCAGAAAAAAGGCGGTCTAGACAGTGTCTCTCACAATGAAATTGCTGCGCCATTACTTAACATTATCTTTAAAGATCGGGGCCCCTCCATATTATTTCGTGAAGGACGATTATTACTCAAGATAGTTCTTGAATATCACCGTAATGAATGAAAATGACGTCATCGCTTCGTTATGTTTTCCTTGCTTTTCCGTCAATCGAAAAGGCCGCGTGGTCTTACCATCCAGTCCTTTTCATGTAGGCAATCACATGACTTAAAGCTTTGTGCAACAACCTTGATTTTTGGATAATGACCCTTTGATGCTGCTTAATTACAATTTCAATTCTTAAAAAATACCTTTGGCGAGGAAGCATGAATTTTCCGAACAATTTCGTATTAAAAAGTGCTAGTTCTAGGCCATCCAACTATACAAATAATTGATGACATTTTTTCTTTGTGGTCATCATGGTCATTGTATAGTGGTTTTAAAAACTAACACGTATGACTCCACGGTCAATTTTAGTGATATTTTCATTTTCGCGTGAAATAAAAGGAAAATAGTTATTCGTCTTACAGGACACAGATGTATATTTGCCTCTTGACTATGCATTACACCCCAAAATATGAACATCGTTAAATGACCAATAATAAATTGGACGCTCATGTGGTACTTTACGGTATTATCACAGCAGAAAAAAAAATAATGAAATAACTATTATTAGTATGAGGCTTGAAACTATAATTTCAATAATTTTTCATATAATACCTTTTCTAATACAGAAGTACCCTATTGTTTTGTAATTTCCAATTTATAAACAGACTTTGTATTGGTATGTGTGGCTCACGCCCTCTCACGCCCTCTTTCTGGTCCTTTCTCTCCTCGTATCAGGTTGATAATAACAGGAAATCTTTGCTGTTTAGCTTGATCACAGCAACAACAACAACAACATCAACAAAGCATTTTAATGTTCATATCCTTACAGGAAAGAAATAAAAAAAAACAGCTGAGACGTTGAATAGTATTTGGCTAATTTGAATAAAGCGATGATTACTCTTTCAAAGTCGATAGAGCTTAATTACAATCTTCGTGCGGTGAAATACACATTTTGAAATGTTCGGTTTCATCAGGGAGATACAGTATGATGGAATCTAATCTGCCTGGTTTCATAAGTTCACGTACCATCACGTTGTGAAATATTGCCCTATTTTGAATAGAAGGAAGTGAAGATTACATAATTGGAAGAGTGTTGACAATGAAAATAATTTAGACAACGCTTATTTGTCACTTGAAGCACAATACATGGATATGCGGCATCACTCTGCGAATTCGTCACCCCGTTTTAAATAAGGCGATGAGAAATTGGTGACATTTATCATAATTGTAACGCATGATTATTCCTTTTCTTGATTCCGTCACCAAACAGAACACATTTATTATGGAAAACACATTTCCCATGCGTCCGCCTTGCAATAACGGGCTTTCTATTTATACATCTAACGATTATTACTCGCGGAATTCTTGTTTAATGCTATGGAATTTCTTGCTGCATGAATGCTAGATTGGTCGGTAATGGATCTATCGTTTTACGCGAATGACTTAACGTAGGCAGTTTTTATATCTATACATCAATACTTTAGTGTTGAACGTCAGTGAATTTGCCAAAATGACGTAGAATTGCGCTCTACAATTATATAGCCCAAATGAGCCATTCTGAATTAAGTGAAAAAAAACGGTCACACAAGTGACCATCTAATTTTTGCCTCATTGCGGTCAATGTTTATTTTTTTTTTCGATTAATAATTTCTTACATGAAAAAGATCCCCTTTCTTTGACGAGTAAACTCTTTTCTTAACCATAATGTTTTTACAGAGACATGATATTAAAACGTCCTTTTTTTTAGTGTTTACCCACGTGACCGCCCTAATTTTCACCTCTAAAGAAAAAAAAAATCGTTTATGGAAAATTGCTTTCAAACTGTTCAGAGCAATCCCATCATACACGAATTTGCCATCGCTCTAAAAATTCCAAACTAATTAAGCCACCAACTTTTGACTCGTTCTCGAGTGTTTTGGCTGATGAATGTAAGTTTGAAGTACGAGGGATCGTTTTACTTTCGCTTTTGAGTATTTTAATACTCCAAGACATGGACTCTCCTTCAAATAACGATTTTAATACTATGTTTTCTAAGTCGTTAGACAGACGGCGTTGACAGAGATACCGAAAAAAGGAATGTCTGTATCTAGAAATAGTATCAATAAATAGATCCAAGGCCTACATGTAATACCATCGGATCAATTATTCATGCGTTTATCTGCCTCGGTGGAACGCCACAAACCATTGCTGACCTAAAAAATAGGATGTTCGTCTCAATGTGACTGATATTGATGTCTTATTTACCATTCATAACTTGTCAAAAGGTGGAAAGAGCCGAAGGCATGAACCCGCCTTCTCTTGTGGACCCGAGGGAAAACAGCCGGGATGGTTTTTCGTGATTTTCTGCTGACTGACATTGCCAGAACTTCAATCCCAACATGCTCAAGTTCTGTTTGTCAGTTTGTTTGAATGAATGGTGTTGTCTTCATGCCAAACAGCCAAACATTTAGTTTTCATAGAATAAAGCTTATTGTTTGCAACAGGACAACACCATAGAGAGGCACCAAGTTAACATGGGTAAATTCATAAACAAATTTAATGTTTTGATGTAGTTGATGTTAGCATCGCTGCCTCCATGATTGTTTTAAAACGCTTGCTATGAATACGGTTACGTGAAACTATTGAAGGCAGTGTGGTCTGCCGAATGAGTTCGAATGAAGAAAGACGGTGAATTCTTGTTGTTCAGTTGCATCATGGAGAGCAAGACAAATAAATACACTTGTCGGACAATAATGAAAATTTTATTTTTAGGGAAACTTTGCGAGGTGGATAAAGAAAAGTACAGGGGTGGTATTCTGATTTTTATTATACCCCCGCCAAACGAAGTTTGAAGGGGGTATATAGGAATCAGTCCTCATTTTTCGACCAAAAGTCAAGGAATTTGGTACACACGTTGGTCTTGATGGGAAGATGTGTAAAACATATTTTTTTGATGTGTCGGAAGCTGAGTTGCCATGGAAACGGTATATCTATGGCAGTAAATCGGGGAAAAATCTTGCGGATCGAACTACTTCCTCAGTTTTCGACCAAAAATCATGAAATTTGGTACACACGTTGGTCTTGGTGGGAAGATGTGCAAGACATATTTTTTGATGTGTCGGAAGCTGCGTTGCCATGGAAACGGCATATTTATGGCAGTAAATCAGGGACAAATCTTGCGGATCGAACTACTTCCTCAGTTTTCGACCAAAAGTCAAGGAATTTGGTACACACGTTGGTCTTGATGGGAAGATGTGTAAAACATATTTTTTTGATGTGCCGGAAGCTGCGTTGCCATGGAAACGGTATATCTATGGCAGTAAATCGGGGAAAAATCTTGCGGATCGAACTACTTCCTCAGTTTTCGACCAAAAGTCAAGAAATTTGGTACACACATTGGTCTTGGTGGGAAGATGTGCAAGACATATTTCTTGGATGTGTCGGAAGATGCGTTGCCATGGAAACGGCATATCTATGGCAGTAAATGCATGTTTTCACCAAGTGCCCTAATTTTTGGATAAGGCTGTTGTCACGGGGCGGGGGTATTAATAATCATCTTCAGTGATATTTCTAGTTTTATCTTGATTTTAGTAAAATATTGCCTGCGCAAAGTGGCTGCGTACGCGGAGTTCATCTGCGCAAACACCAATGAAATGTTGCAATTTGACATTTGTTATGACAATTAAAATCTTTTCAATAAAATCAAGATAAAATAAATCTCAGAATACCACCCCAGGTTGGAAATGTGGATCATTGACAGTTATTAGTG
The DNA here is from genome assembly GCA_025617745.1 of Heliocidaris erythrogramma. Classification (NCBI taxonomy): domain Eukaryota; kingdom Metazoa; phylum Echinodermata; class Echinoidea; order Camarodonta; family Echinometridae; genus Heliocidaris; species Heliocidaris erythrogramma. The sequence continues at coordinate 16,742,623 of CM046870.1, read as the reverse complement.
AACCTTCATGAAGAACAAAAAAACAGGTTGAGAACGCACTTCATCAGGTTCGTACCCCAGAAAAACAAATCCAATACGCAAATAGGTCCCCTTCACTTCACCTCAAACAATTAAATATTGTAAATATGGACGTCTTTGTTAAACGCCCCCGCCCACATACTACTCACACTCCTCACACACCTCCCTCCCACGGACATACCTATAAGCCCACCTACTTCTTACAGAATAGAAAGGCTCTAATTATTAAACAACCTTATATCAAAAAAGTATGTTTGTTTTTAAGGTTATAATTTCATGTTTGTATGTATATATTAAGTATATAATCAAATTGCAAAGTCCAGTACCCTACAGTGTCGATTAACATTCATGTTATTTTCTGGTTCCTTTTATCCTTAACTCTGTTTTTTGTAAATAAATATATATTGTCATTGGATAAATAAATAATAATAATAATAATTGCATTTATATGGCGCTTTATACGGGCGTTTCTAAGCGCACTGGTTGTCTGTCTAAGTAAGTAAACTAGTAAACACGATAACATAAAAGCAATACAGTAACTACGCCTCCATAAAATTACAACTGCTTAAAAAGATGGATTTTAGGAGGATTTTAAATGATTCTATAGATGTGGCATTCTGAATATGGAAAGGGAGTTTGTTCCAAAGCGGCAATCGACGAAAAGGCTCGGTCGCCATACCGGATTTTTGTACGTGGGCCATAAGATAATTGGAGAGAGGAAGATGAACGGAGGGGTCTGGCAGAAGAGGAGGAACGAAGGGTGACTAAGTCTTGAAGATATAAATAAATTTCAAGTTCAAGTTCAAGAAAGCCAACTACACATAGGTGTCGCTCGCTGGGGGGGGGTATATATCCCCCAAAAGAAAATTGAGGTGGGGGATGGCCAGTATTATCATCCCCTCCCCAATTTTTTAAAATAAAATAATCCATTTTGGGATGCTCTAAAATGCAAGTTTTATAGCCATATATTTTCAAAAGTCCCTGATATGTGGGAGGGGGATACCCCCTCCCATACCCCCACTCCCTGTTCGCTCGCTTCGCTCCCTTGCCGGTCATCCCCCAATCATGAACACGGATCGACACCCTGTAACTACATGTAATCAAGTTGTGCATGTTGATGCATAAAGAATATTTTACCAAAGCCTCGTTCACACGTGATGCTCTAATCCGTCTCAAATTGCCGCCCTCAATAAAAACATTTGAATGGCCCAGTGGAAATTAGGCGGCTGCGGGCGCATCAAAACTGATTGATTGATTAATGGATTGATTGATTGATTGCTGTTGATATATTTTCATACACTTCATTATTATAATTATTGATAACATGTTAACATGTAAGGACACATATAATCATACATATATATATATAGGTGTCGTCATTATGCATTTGTACTTGTGCGGGGATTTTTTGACGGTTTATCCCGTCATGTGTGAAAAAGGCAATAGTGGTAACACTCACCCACTGACCTGCTAGGGTTGCGTCCGTCTGTCAACGATGTCTCTAAAGTTTAATATGCATCCAGTGATCCGGAGACAGCGGTGTCAACGATATACATGATATAGGAACGGTGGCATCTGGCGAGAAGTTTTATTGTGCCCCACGTAGAAAAAGGACCTAGTAATTTTCCTCTGAAAACAGCTTATTTCCCAACCCCCTCCCAAAGAGAGAGAGAGAGAGAGAGAGAGAGAGGGGGGGGGGGGGGGGATACCAAACACTGCAAGATAAGTATGCAGTATGCAGTATAAGGGTTACTTTGATCAGCAAAAATGTTAAATATTGATTGCAGATATCATGCATTTGCTAAGATAATCTTTCTATTTTTTGAAATGTTCGGTGACCTTTCGTTCTGGACCGCTTTTCATCTCACCGATTCCACCAGATTTATAGAACTCAATAAAAAAAAATGATGCTTTCTAAAGCTTTCAACTGTTGTGTGAGCATGATGAACAGGTTGGCTGATTCACGGAGGTACTAGGGAAGCTTCGTTGTTTCGTGCTACATAAAGGTCCATGCATTGGCGTATTGCATTAGGAGAAACATTGATAACTTGCAAAACTACACATACAATTTCTCTTTTTTTTTGCATGATATTTTATAATTGTTACATAAACCTGTCATAGCCCTATGTATTTTAGCTGCAGTAATAGCAACATCGGTTGGTTGACTACATGTACACATGCACATACACTATGTCTGATGCAGGTGAAAAACGGGTAGAAAAGCATGGGTCGAAATAAGTACTATTGTGCCAAAGAGGTGATGAAATTTACTTTCTCACTCTTTTTGTTTGCTTGCGTATGTAAACAGATTTTACAAGTACATGTAGTTACTCTATACTGTATAATGTCGTCTCTAACACCTTTTTGGAAACGGATCTGGAAAAGGGGTAGAAAACTCGTTATTGTACTCACAGCTGAGCTCCATTTTACCATCACTAATGAGAAAAAACGAAAGGATCTATTCCAAAATAAATATTTCATGATCAGAAACGATACATGATCTACAGGCTACTGGCCTGTGGATTTCAGAGAAACAAGAGGGAAAATAGACCTCACGTTGCCCTTGATGGGTATAAAGAATAATAATACTAAAGCAATCCGTTTGTGTTACTTTGTTGAACAGATATCACTGATATCTACTCAACAAAGAAACACAAACGGATAATGGGAAAACCTAATACTGTATGACAAGACAAACATATTTCAGTTGTGTTTTTGCTCCCTTGTTTTAACCCTTTACTCTTGAACTTAAAAGGAATGTCCACCCTAGTATTATTTCGATTTGAATAAAAGCAGAAAAATGATAGAAACACATTTGTGAAAGTTTGAGCAAAATCCGATAAGATATAAACAAAATTTCCATTTTTTTTGGAAGGTATAATAGATCAAACACAAATTGGCAACTCCGTGACATATTTTTCGAGCTCCTCTCCCATTCCATCAGTACAGAAAATATAATAAATTTTCATTTTTTAGTTTATGATGAAGGAATCAATTTGTTTCATACATGTTTTGTAACTATGAGCAATGATTATAGATAAGGTACATGTTTGATTGAATACTTTTCCTTTAGAGAAAGTCGAAATTAATGATTTTTTTTTGCAGAGCAAATGGGAGAGGAGCTCGCAATAAACGTCACAGAGTTGCTAATTTGTGTTTGATTGATTACAACTTCAAAATTCATAACTTTCTTATTTCTTTTATCGTATTTTTCTCAAACCTTCACTGATCAGTTTCTTTAACTTTTCTGCTTTTTAAAAACCAACTTTTAATCAGGGTGAACTATCCTTTTAATACTGTTTAGGAAAATAGTTAATCGCACAGGTAATTATGTTACCATTTCAAGGATGCAATATAGTACTTGAAATGTTTGTCATCATAATTCTTGCAATAATATTCTTGCGCTCCATTTTAAGATCACATAGAGGTATAGTTCTTCCTAGCTACCCAGTCATCAACTGTAACAAACAAATAACCCATTAACCCACAAAGATGTGCCCATCTACAAAGCACAACCTACATACCAAAATAAACTTGTTTTTCATTGTTTCCATCCCCAGGGATGTGCTATGTCAGCGTGCCATATGTGGCTGACATTATGCTCCTTATCATCCTTTTGTATTTAATTTATCCCCGCTGTCCTCCTTTCTCTTCTACAAAAATAAAGATGTCACAATTTTTTTGAAGGTAAAACCTGTCGTTAGACTGTCCACTTTTCACGTGGTCTACTTTTCTATGGATATTTGTTAAAGCTAATATACAGTTTTGATAGGAAAAATGAAATTGAAAAGAAACTTGTTAAATGTAGTCTCTTGTTGTTCTCGATACATTTTAAAGAAGTTTGTAAGGGATCATTTGGTATTTCCAGTGAATATTAGTATAAATATATGTACAAAGGAACGCTGGCTTACTGCCCAACACTTGCAGTGACTATAGGACCTTTCCACCCCGACGGCTCCCCGCACAGCAATCTTGGGGCTTCTTATGAAGATAGCATGTGTGTCACAATGGTCACTGTATGTGGTATACACAGAATCCTCATTGCTTTTACACGTGTGTGTGTGTGTGTGTGTATAGTGCATAGTGCATGCTACTGTTGTCGGGAGTTTATGTGCCTGGCCCAGTATATAAATTATTTTTTGCCTCTCATTTGCTTGATATTATACTTTAAGAGGCGACATTTTCACAGAATCTTAATTTTGGTAGTATCTTGCTATTATTTCATCAACAAAAATCCAAGAAATCCGACGAAAAGTTTTTATGTAGCTTTACTAGGATTGCAGGCAAATTTGAAAATATGACTTTTATTTTGCTTGTTACCAAAAATATTCATATATTTCTTTATCCTGTCGTAAAATTTCGTTCCCTCTCCAATTTAAAATGGTTTCGTCATGTAATCTCCCAGAGAGTACTCATTGCGAATGTTCAGACATGGCCTTGTCCATGTTGTGCTTACACAAACATATCTTATAAGACGTAAAACGACCGTGAGTATAATGGGCTTCCTCTGATAGCAACAAGGAATCCGGGGATCTTGAAGGGATTCGTTTCCCGCCACTATCTGTCTGCGATCGTGCAATCTGTAATCGATAGCAAGAGATTATTAAAAAGCTTGATCTCCATTTCAAGGTTGATGATCGTAAAAGGAGTCTTGAGTTCTGCTAAAGAAAGAAATTAAAATGCCTACAGAGTTCGTTAAAAATTACGAAATAATTATGTTCAACATGTTTTATCTGCCAATTTATATTTGATTTAAGAGATGTATCATAGCCGAGTTATAAACCAAAGGAATATTAGGACATCAAGCGGGTAGTCCCGACCAATAAAGTTACGGGTACGTCTGTTCATTTTTTAGTCGTTTAATTGTCTATTATTTCTATTATAGTAAATTATTTCTATTTTACCTTCGATTATCAGTAAGTTTTCACAAATTCGTTTTACGTAAATTTTGCATGTTCAAACAACTACTTACTGCTCGATAAACAACGCGATTCAGATTTATTTTTGTCAGAAATCACTTCCAATCCCAAAATTGAAATTACCTTTAAATCCCCAGCCAATTTTTGTCTACGATCAACCAATGCATAATCAATATCAGGAGATTAAAAGCTCCTCATTTCCTCAGCAAGTTTGGTTGCCGTTTAAATGTATAGGATAGAATGTCAAACTACACGTATTTGTATTGATCGTGTATGCATACGGGACGAGAGCTGGTTTCCTCTCCCAGGGACTTCACTTTTCTTCGTTCATGATCGAGCATAAAATCGTGATCATGATGATATGATATATCCACACAATTTTTGTCGCCTTGCGGAGGACACGGTAACACCATTACATGAACATTAATATAGCATTATTGCACGAGCAATGTCATACAAGCGGATCATGATTTAGAACTTTAACAATCCCTGTCCAGAAACACGGGTTTAACAAATAAAAAGACAACCTCAAAACAAAGAGTAAGCCAGAATGTTAGGGATCTTGTCGTCTCCTTAATCAAGGTAAAATAAGTAGCCGTTTTATCTCCACATGGCCCGTATGATATATTCGTAAAAACTAAAGCTTGTAGTAAAGTAATTTGATGTGCGCTCCCGTATAAATGGCGACTAGCTGGAATGCTCCCCAGAGGAGTGGAGAAGGTGCATGCATGCATCGTAGATGTATTCATGGTATAGGGGGGGGGGGGGGGGCATTTGTTCCTAATATTCATGAATGTGCATCCTATTCACCACCTCTTTTGCCCGGCCTCGGGCCCCCAATTTTGCGCGCGATACGACGCTGTTACGTAACAACAAACAAAACGCGCAAAGTACATCCGGACTATCTGGCGTGCAAGCAGCAACTGACGTTCTTGTTCATATCGCAACCTCCTCAACCTCCTTTTCCTTCATCATTCGGCAAAAAACTTGGAAAAACGACGTTGTAAACACAGCAACCACCGACGACACGGAGTCGGAGAGTATGAAAAGACAACAAAAAAAAAACAACCGGCCCAATATTCAGTGTAAACGCAAAAAATTGCGGGCCTCGGGCCGGCCTAAATTGGAGGCCTTTTGGTGTAAATCGGGTCTAAAGACGGCGTTCTAGTTCACATATCCGAAAACTCCTTAATGAGCAAACATATTCAGTGTAGTAATTGACGCGAAAGCGTTATAACGGTTTAGCGATATATTTGCTGATTGTTATACTAAGCCCCGCACAGCAAGGTCGTACGGTCCAGCGGTATCTCTTATTATTTGTTTGCCCGTATTTGACGCAAGGGTTGTGCATACTGAAAAGGCAGACAGAGAGAAGAAAAACAAAGAAATTCATAAGGAAAAGGAAGACAGGGAGAAGAAAAACAAGTAAATAAATAAAGAAATAAACAGGAGATATGGAGAATAAAAACAAAGTAATACATAAGGAAAAAGGAAGACAGAAAGAAGAAAAACAAAGAAATACATAAAGAAATCAAAAGAACATAGAAGAATAAAGACAGATAGAAGAAACACAAAGAAATAAATAAGGAAGAAAGGAAGACAGAGAAAAGAAAAACAAAGGAATACATAATGAAAAAAAGAAGAGAGAAGAAAAACAAAGAAGTACATGAGGAGAAAGGAAGCCAGGGAGAAGAAAAACAAAGAAATACATAAATAAATTAAAAGAAGATAGAGAGAAGAAAGACAAAGAAATACATCGGGGAAAATGAAAACAGAGAGAAGAAAAACAAAGAAATACATAAAGAATTAAAGAAAGACAGAGTGAAGAAAAACGAAGAACTACATAAAGAACTAAAAAGAAGACAGAGAAAAGAAAAACAAAGAAAGACAATTTTAAAGAAAAAAAAGTTGAACAAGTACAACTCTGCAGGGGGCTGGCCCCCTGTTCAGACGCTATTCAGTTTATACCGAAACTCGATAAAGAAACGACGTATAAAGAATCATCGTATAGCTAACGGGTCGTTCAGACGCATATTGCGACCTTCGTGGAAAAGGTGGTATAGATGCGCAGTTTCCCACTGCGCGTGTTGTTATGATCACGAGGTATCCGCGGAAGAGAGGTATTAAAAGGTCACCTTTCACGCGCGCTCCCGTTAAGCCCCGCCCAGTTACACCGTTCTATGGTCGCCATACGTTCAGACGGACACGGAACAGTGATTCTTTATCGAGTTCTAGTTCGAAACGATGCTCTGACCCTCTATACGTCGTTTCGCTATACGTCGTTTCGTTAGTCAGCGTTCAGACGCAAAATTTCACCGTATAGCTATACCGTTCTAGTATAGCTATACCGTTTTGGTATAGATTTTTAGCGTCTGAACACCCTGGATGAATTGTTACACATGCAAAGTATGAGTATGCGCGTATATGCGCGTACGCGCGCGTTTGAGAAAATATTCTAGAAATCATGTAAGATCAATTAAAATTAACAGTCCAATATAAGTAATTTTCATGCTGTATAAGGAACTTAAGGCCATTGACGCACGCGCGGAAAATTTTGAAATGTTTAAAATGGCCTGAAAACATGCCCAAAATTAATAAATAATACGATAAAAACTACTTTCGAAAAATAAACTCAAGACAATTTCAATAGCCCTATCTATCACCTTTAGAAATGTGCGAACATTACAATGGTGTATTACATAATCCGAACCTGATTTCTATGGGCAGTACAATAGGCCTTTGAAATTGCCCTTGAGTTTATATTTCGAAAGTAGTTCTTATCGTGTTATATTTGTAGACCATTTTGAGCATTTTCAGATTTTGCGGGGGCGTACGCGCACCCTATGTTCAATTAATTTCCCTTTTAATTAACTTGTATCATGCCAAATATGGTAATGTTATGAGTTTATATTGCAGAGATAACAGCATAATTATGTCAGAATTTTACATCCTTACACCTTACCTTAATTCCAGCTTCTCCGAACTTGACCCCACAACTCTAAACTCCATCCTTACCCCTTTGCTTCTAACTCCAACTCAAAATTCATGCCTAAATTCTAGCTCTTAACCCAATACCATCGCTCAACTGCACAACCTATTTCCAACACCAAACTTTATGTTTGCTCTAACTCTAACCCCACCACTCGTTTTCATTCTTTTCTCAATTTCTAACCTTATTTCTAATCCCATTGTTCCATTTCGCAACTCCGTATTCCAATCGAAATAATAATAATAATAATTATATAAGATTTATAAGGCGCCGAATCCACTTGATGATCAAATGCTCAAGGCGCAACTTGTGCAAAAGATGAAATACATCAGAAATAAGCAAAAGGGCAATAGGAGAGGTAAGGACATGAAAGGTAATGGTAATCAATTATAGGCCAAATTAAACAGATACTTTTTAAGATTATTTTTGAACACTTCAACAGAACTGCCATTTCTAATCCCTTGAGGAAGAGTATTCCATATCGACGGCCCAGCATGAGCGAAGGTTCGCTCCCCCACTTTGTGTTAAGCCTAGGAATAACAAGTAGGCCAGAGTTTTGAGAATGTAACAGTCTAGAGGGAATGTAATGCTTGATCAAACCAAAGTACTGCGGAGCAGAGCCATGTATACAGTGAAATAATAACAGAAGAATCTTGAAAACAATACGTTCTTCTACAGGCAACCAATGAAGTGATTTGAGAACTGGTGTAATGTGACTGTGCTTGTTGGAGAGGGTCACGACACGAGCAGCGGCATTATGTAATTTTTGTAATTTTGCAAGTAGGTTGTGAGGCAATCGAAACAAGAGGCCATTACCAAAATCCAAGCGAGATGAGATTAAAGCATGAGTAATTTTCTCAGTGGCACTACGGTTAAGGTATTTCCGAATAAAACCTAAATTGCGTAACTGATAACGAACTGATTTTGAGACATATTGAATCTATCAACAAGACCCCTTCCTTCCTTCATATTCATCTCCTTTCTCCAAATCCAAAATCCAACTGTGTACCTCATTCACACCCCCGCCATACTGACTCAACATGCATTCCAAACCGACCGATTTAGCGTAAATGCATTTCTTTTTTCTCGGTCTTTTGTCTGTGTGGTTCCAGTTTCGTTGGTGTGACTGGTGTATTTGATACTCCTTATGCCCGAGCTCAATCTTCTACTTCCAAAATAAAATCATATATCCCAACATAGCTCATGTGTTCTTAGCAATATTCCATAACATTGATGATTACCCTCTGGCTGGGTGATGTAATATGGGTCAATCATGACATTGCATTGTTTACTTACCCGGGATGTGTTGGGTTGTGCCACCAGGCTTTCGACCTTTCTCCACCTAGCAATGTCTCGTCTGCCTCTGGAATATATGTGTTGCTGCATTTAGAGCAGACTCATCAAATGCAATGATCAGGTAACTGGTTGGGATGCCAACATACTAGCTCCACATCACTTCACATTGAATCATAATGTGGGGAGCTTGAGGATTCGAATGCTTTACAGTTAAGTTTGTCCTTTGACAAGACATATCTCGTGACCAACAAGGTGTAATTATATAGTAGAATATATCCCTTCTTGCTACACAGATAAAATCTGTCGGAGCTAGAGCTAAGGCAATAACTCGCAAAGTATTTTAGGAGCGCGTAGAAATGTCAATAAAAGCCCCCTCTTCCCCGCCCATCTCAAACGAGAATAGATGTTGCATCCCAAAGTTGCCGCCCTCCCTTACTTTGAAATGATGCATCCCGTATTGATAAAAGAAGGATGCAAAGCTCTTACTTTCTGGGAGGTGTTAGTCTGCAGAAACACGTAACACACTTCACCGAAGAACAGTTCTTGAGAAAAGGTCAAGTGAATGACGGATATGCCTCAAGATCCACCATAATCAAATATTCCCAATTAGCTGTCGACCGTAAAATTAAGATCCCTGTCAAATGCAAACGATTCATAGAAAGAAGAGGAAAAAAAAAAAATCACCCCTGTTAGCTTCAGGTTTTATGCTCTTTCTTTCTTTTAATATCTGATTATAGAGTTGCTACTTTTTAGGAAGGCTTAATTCAAATGCCATTTCCGTAAATTATATATTCATTCGATCTGAAGCCAGATCAGTTCTATGGGCGATAGCGTTTTTGTTGCAGAAATTGTTGAAATGATTTGCCAATAACCTGTACAAGTTCAGATTTGATTAAGGAAAACAAAACGGAATTTGTCACAACCCAAAGCCCCCCCCCCCCCCTCTCTCTAGCGCCAACCGTAGTTCTGTTAGATTGTTTAAATTGGACGCAAATTCTGTATTTCTCTTTCCCCTCTCTCTCCCTCTTTCTCACTCCCTCTTTTATTACACACTTTTTTGCCACACCCGGCTTCCACACCCCCTTTTTTTTTACCACTCTCAATATCGCTTTAACAGCAATCCCCATTCAACCTCCCCTCCCCAATAATGCCCTCTACATGCACCTCAAAATAATCTTGACGGTATCTCTCACAGGGACTGATCATCGACGAAGGACGTGACATTTTTCAACAAGTCAATGTTATTCCGGCGTAAACGTTTTGGGTACCGGTGGGAACATTGAACACAAGATGTATTTAGATAAGTATAAAATGGATCTTTCTCCATTGTGACGATGCCCGCGGCACAGTTGGTAATTTCATAGGACGTTTATCATATACGGGATGCATAATTTCTCAGCGGTATCGTATCCCAAGCCGACAGGCAGGCAATATCATTTTGTCAGTGATACTATATGCTAAGGTGATTTGTCTTGTTTAGTCCGAACTCTACTTTTATAATGATATTAGTGCGTTGAATTTTGTTATTCCCCTCCTCTTTTACACACTGCAGAAAACAGAAAATTATTCCAAGAAGGAAAACATTTGACAGAGTGCTAGATGTATTCTATGTGAGTTATCCCTTTATTATTTGTTTTTTCTCATCTATGGCATACTTCTCATGAATACCTCAACCATTAACATAGATACATATTTAAAACATTATAAAATACGGTAAAACAAAATATATTTATGTGAACAATAACTATGCATAATTGCTCTATATAAACAGTTAAATTCAATCCCACAGTGAAGATAAATCATCGTCACATAGGTACATAACCGCTACTCGTCATGTTATAGAAGATTTGTGTTGGAGAGAGAATAATTAATAAAAGGAGAGAGAGAGAGAGCAAATCAGCTGTAGAAAGAGAGGGGGGTTACATATAATTAAAAATCTCGCATCTGGAAAAGAAATGAAATGTACTTTTAAACATGTTGAAATGAACATGAATATGGTTGTATTATATTAAGTTGGCGAAGACTATATAAAGATTTAATGAAATTGTAAGTGTTTAGTAAGGGAAAATTTCTGTATCCAATTAAAATAGTATTAGTGTTATGATACAAATAGAATTATAGATTCCATCATGGCCACAAAAGAGTACTTTTTAAAAAATATTTGTAGCACAAAAGAGTACTTTTTACGGAACGTCATATCATAGTTATCTTGATTATACATAGCTGTTGACTGTTGGATTTTTTCTCGAAACATGCTTTGTCAAAAGTGATTTTTAAATTCACATTGAAAGGGGTGTCTAACATGATTTACGTACTCAACTGTTTGCTTCGCGGGTTTAAACGTGCAAAAGGATGATGATGACGCTGGCTACTATAAAGCTGCTCGGGCGTCATGTATAGATTGCGTTTTTAATACGATCCTGATCCAGATCCTGGCGTGTAGTGGAAAATGCCTTTGGTATTCTGGCACACAAGTTCCCAGTTTTGCTGAGAACCATGAACCAGAGGCCAGAGGCATGCAGAAAAATCATCACAACTTGTGTGATCCTTCATAATCTCATCAGACTGAGATATTCAGCCACCCACAACAACCTAATGGACTTGGAGGACCAGAACCAGAATGTTATCCCAGGGGCATGGAGAAATGACAAAGTACTTCTGGATGTTTACCACGGAGACTCAGTGCTGTCCTTTTGGACCTCTAATTCTGAATTCCTCTTCTGAGTTTTGTTACCAGCCAGCTTCTACCCCTGCCTCTCCCTGCCTGGGGTGGCATGTTAAAGTTGAAATGTGTGTTCTCCTTCCAAATACTAGTATCCGATCAGCAATTGAATTTCCAACGCGTATACGGTACGGTCGGCCGAAGTACGTGACCTCTTCATGACCTAGTTCGAACGCATCGTACTGTCAATACGACGTCGTGTAGCCATCGTGTGGCCTTCGTGCGTCATTCGGGTAAACTCCTTAATAAAATTTCACATCTTCGTGTAGCCTTCATGTGTTGTTCGGGTGCCTGCGTGTGACCTTCTGTAGGCATCGTACTTGCTTCGGCTGTTGATTGGCTGTTGACCAAGTTCGGGGCCAACTTCGCGCGAAATTGAAAATGCCATTTTCGTATGGCCATCTTGTCTCAAGTTCGGGACAGTGTGACGCCAGCATATCTAGACACAGTAACGAGCTTACGATTTCAGGACGGGATCCTTTGAAGTAGGGAGTCGAGCGAAAAATCGATGTGCGCATGCGCGACTAAGAGTATTTCTCCGTCCTGTTTGATTTCAGGACGGTTCTCGGGCGAAATAGCGTCCGGTCTAAAGTGGGGACGGGAAGCCGAACACTGCAGTGCGTCGCCGTCCACTTTTTTGTAACTTCATTGAAATACAAGAAGGGGAGAGTGCGAGGACGTCACAGTCGATCGATTAACTCCCCCCCCCCCCCCCCCCCCCCGTCCTTCTGCTCTCCCGTCCCGTTTCGTAAGCTCCCTAATTAATAGGGAGCTTACGAAACGGGACGGGAGAGCAACAAGACGGGGAGAGTTAACCACCGTGACGGTCCTCGCACTCCCCTGTCTGTTTTTCTATCAAGTTACGAAAAAGTAGACGGCGACGCATTGCAGTGTTCACGCCCACAATAACGAGCTTACGATTTCAGGACGGGAGCCTTTGAAGACGGGCGAAAAATCGGTGTGCGCCTGCGCCAGTTCGAGTATCTCTCCGTCCTGTTTAATTTCAGGACGGTTCTCTTGCGAAATAACGTCCGGTCTACAGAGGGGACGGGAAGCCGTATTGTTGTTGTATAAGAGGAAGGTGGCAGGGCTAGGAAGCGACTTCAGCGCGCGCAGAGGCACAGCACCACAGAGGTAGAGCGTATGATCTCAGGCCCGTAGCCAGGGTTTCTAAAGGGGTGGGTCGTTTTTGACAAAAGTGGACCTTTTTGTCATAATCAATACGGACCTTGCTAGGGGGGTCCGATTATAGGTGTGTGGGTGTGTGTTTTTGCATGAAAAAGCGGACCTCAGCCCAAGAAGGGGGGGGGGGGGGTCGTCCGACCCCTCCAATCCCCCTCTGGCTACGGGCCTAGATCTACACAACTCATAAATCGACTGGAGGGACCGAAAAATCAATGTAGACCCCTATATACAGGCCGGCCGCGCCGATAGCGACTAGCTAGCTCGCTAGCGGTATGCATGCAGTATACGCATAATATGCACAGGGACTTTCCCGAAGTTTATGATGTGTGTTCATGTATCGCATATCGATCGTGAGAGAGCCCCCCTAAAAAAAACTTCGTCGAGAATCGTAAACTGTCATGGTGCTGTCCTGTGGGGTTCTAGCAAGCGATGCGTGAAACGCCATCTATACATGACGCTCGAGCAGCTTTAACCAACGTGACTAGCCAACGTGGAACGTCACTTTTCTATTTACAATGACCCTCGACAGTGGAGAGGATCTGCTACAGTGCCAAATTCCTGGAATTTTCCTTTTAAAAGTGACCATTATACGTGCTAATCATATTCAGTCTGAAGTTAAGTACTCATCGCTTATGGCCTCCGGAATAATATTTTGACAGACAGCCACTTTTTGATAAGTACTGCACTCTGCTGGGAAAGTACATGTATGAAGGATACACCATCATGTTCATTTTGCCTCCAGAAAGAACCTATAAATTGATAAGTTTAGTCTAATTTAAAAGTCATCAATTCGTTCAACTACAGTAAATGTTGCTATAGACCTATACGGCAGTGTACACATGTTAGATTTACATGATGTCTTTGGTATAATCTCATTTGGTACATGATTAGATTCCTTGCTGGTGAAGGGGGACCAATCACCAAACGATATTTTGCTCTTAATAAAGTGTTTTGGGTTGCATGCCGGTAATACTGTATTCAAATTATCAGCTTCAAATATTACTTCTAAAAGAGATATGGCAAAGTTAAATATTCTCTGAATGAAATAAAGGCGTTTTAGACTACTCGACGCATTCTTACCATGCTTACGCGCACTCACGCACATGAAAACCAAATTCGACTTGTTTTCCGTCACTGTCCGTGCTCGGAGTTAAGTTATTATCTTTTATTTTATTCATACTGCTTAACTGTTATACACTTTTATTATTTATTTATTTTTATTTCTTTTCAATTTATGAATTAATGAATCAATTGATATTTTGTTTTGTTTTGTTTTGTTTTTGTTTTGTGTGTTTGTTTGTTTGTTGTTGTTGTTGTTGATTTTTTTTTTTTTTTTTTTTTTTGGGGGGGGGGGGGGCGGTTCCATTTTACACATACTAGCTGCACACCAGTATTCGCCCAAACCATGACCACTACATAACCAGCATTATAAAAGAATTACATTCCACTGGCGTAGTCATACAACACTTGGCAGAAGGGGGGGGGGGGGTTCAATCTATACTCCATCGTTTTTTTTTTTTTTTTTTTTGTTTATACATTTTGTCGGTACACTTTCATGGTTTGTCTGTAGATATAAAAGCACGCCGATGCATTAGGTTCAAAATCACTTTTCCTGTTTGGTCCGCATATTTTGTAAAAAACAACCCAGTCCCAAACCTAGGTACTCTACTCGAAACTGAGGAAAGCAGGCTACGGGTACTATTGGGGAAGGTGTAAATATAAGAGAGACAGTTGGATCTGTCGAAGTGTTGCTGGTCTGTGTAACACAACGCCAAGGTTCTCTGGTACATCGTCTCAAACAGTTGCAAATGAAAATTAATGGGGTCGATGACCTCATTCTCTGTCAAAAGTAACGAAATTCAATGCTTTTCTTTCTTCTCTAAATGCTGTACATGTAATTGCAATTGTCCCTTTAGGTGTTTCGAATAACATCGCGTCTGAACCCATAGAACTCCTAAAGACGTAGAAGGCTCATACCATTCACAACGCACAAATCGCGGTTTCGCCGTAATACCCGGTGTAGGATTCGCTCGAGTGCACACGCCGCCATATTGCTTAGTCCTCGATCTTTTCAACTAACCCACCAGACCGTGTGCTTCTCAATGCCTATTTATATTATATTGGATCTTCTTTACCGAAATAAAGGGCCTTGTGCCTTCATCACTTGAAAATTTGAAGTTGGCTTTTTCACTGAAGTTCAGATGCTCTTTCATACATAATTAACGTCAACTAATAATCATGTACATTTTAGGGGGGTCTCTTTCGGACACAAAGGTTAAAATTGTATTCTCTCAAATTCAAGATAATATCAAACAGTTGTTTTTTCTATCCGATTATCATTTTAGTTCCCTTTCAAGAAAGCAGCCCGAGTTCGTTTGTTCACCTTCATCCTTCTTGACACCCCCTCGGAAAAAACAACAAAAAATATACTTGCTTTTTTGGTACCACACTGTAAAAAATAATTGTAGATTAACAGTTTTTTTGACTTGTAGCTGTAGATTAACAGTTTTTTTCTTGTGAAATGGCATGAAAATTAGCAATTTTCCTGCCATTTAACAAGAAAAATACCGTATTAACAGAAAAACGGCCAAAACTAGTAATTTTACAAGTCAAAAAACCTCCAGCGGATTTTGAGTGTGTCTAATCGATATTAAGAAATAGATGAATACGATGATGTGCTCATTGTTTACAGTCAGAATTCACTGCTCCCGGATCATCTCAATGAAAGTTGGTCCTTACCATCCATGGAATATCATTTGACAATGTTTGTAATTTCTATAATTTAGTAACCTACATGGGGGAAAAATCATTAATATCCATGACTATGCTGTTTGTTTTACATGTATAATAATCAAAGATAGATGTATCTGCAACTGTGCAAATAACTTTGGCACATGCACCAAAGGCATCAAAAGCATAATCATCATAGCATTGGGGGGCACTTCCGGCCCGTGCCCCCCCCCCCCCCCCCCCCCTTTGGAAGAAAAGTATGCATTTTGACCATAGAGGATAATAATAATAATAATAATAATAATAATAATAATAATAATAATAATAATAATAATAATAATAATAATAATAATAATAATAATAATAATAATAATAATAACATGTCTTGTTTACCCAGGGTAGCCTCATCAGTATTATATACTGTTCTCCCTGAGTGCCCTGCAATCATATTATTACCCCGGCTTTAGCCGAGCTACCATGATAAGGTGCTCAAGCATTCAAGGAATTTCTTCCTACCGGGTACCTTTTTGTGGATTGTGCCCCCCCCCTTTTATAGAATGAAAACTTTTTTGTTGTTGCTTGTCAGAGAATTATGGAGGGAAACTGGACCCCTATACCCCCCCCCCCCCAAACTGGGCGAATTTTGGAGGTCAGGCGATTTTAGAATTGTAATGACTTTATTTTTGTCAAATTAGAATTTTAATGATCAATGATTAAGTTGTAGTCCTCTCCGAAAGCTACCTTTTGTTTCCAATTTGGCAGTCGTGACTTGTGACACTTCGTTGGACTTAATGTATTTTTAATGTTCTTATTTAGAGTGACAACCTTCAACAAAACACATATGTCTGGATCATAACAGTGATCTGTAAAGACAAATAATTTTCTTGAGGGCTATATATTGCAACGTACTGAAATGAGCACACCTCATATAGAACTCTTACAAGCATGAAGTCTTGCATCAGGATATGAATACAATACAAATTTCCACTTTCATTTGCCAGAACCATGAGAATCATATCAGTGAAATGGTAAGTAAATGTAGTGCAGTAAAATTATCAAAATGAGCAACAAGAATGGATGATGACTGCATTTCTATAATAACAAATACGCATGAAAATGCCCAAAGCAACAATTGATAACACTGGCAATGATATATTTCATGTATTTCGAGAGAAACTTCCCTCTCTTTTTGTCTTGGTTCATTTGGATACTAGCATTAACAAAATCTAGCAATTTCAGTAAGATTTCATATAACCCTAGTGTTGATCAAACAATTTGTAATGAATGAATGCCGTTGACGCGACGAGCTTCATGAATCCGGAGCTGGAGAGCGAATGACTAACCAACATGGCGGATATCACGTGATCACGTACGAACAATGCCTACAATTTCGCACCCGCACGAGCCTTCTACGTCTTTAGGAGTTATGTGGTCTGAACCCATCGACCAACTCAGGAAAATCAAACGCAACTTTATTTTCAGCCAATCAGAAGTGCGCATTAAGGACTTGCGTTTATGCAACGGGCCCCATTTCACATTAACATTTCACAAATGTATTAATACGATTTTCGCACCTTTACCAAATGGATTACTCTAAACGACCATCGGATTCACCGACTGATTTCCCGACATAGCGACGAGTCGATGTAGGTAGTTTGCACTCTGACGATGTTAGGGATATCCTTGAAATTTGTTGAAAGAATTGGTCTTTTGCTCGAGATCTGTCTTAGTCATGTTAGCTAAGGAAATGAGGGGCATGGCTCTCTTGAAAGAACTCTTTTTTTAGGCTAACAGATCACTTTGAATAATGTTGTAGAAAACGTTATTACAGTTCTCTTCATGGAAAGGCTCATCCGTAATCCTAGTTGAAAAGTAAGTGTCCTACATTAATGTAAATGTCATTATTCATTAGTTAGAGCATGTACATGTAGGACATCATTCATCACTTAGAAATTGTCACGAAGTCAAGTAAACGAGAAACAAAAACACTTGAAACATGTCGAGTGAGGGTTTCGAATCTCACGTCAATGTAGGCCTACGAGAGGTAATGTTTCTTTTCTTTAGTAAACTGTGGTCCCAAAGAAAGTAGAAAAAACTACCGTAACTTAATTACAGATTGGCATTTCCTTTCAGTTTTCTGCTTTTCATGTTTGTTAGCCTCGTTCTCTCTCTCTCTCTCTCTCTCCACTCTTTCTCTCTTTCCTCCACTCTAGCCTAATCTTTCTATCGATAAATATTATTCTAGATTATCATAATAAACATTTTATATCAAGCTTTCCCTGTTTTCGCTTTTATATTTTTTTATTATATTTCTTACATTCTCTCTCTCTCTCTCTCTCTCATTCTCCGTGTATTTTTTGAAAGCTGTCAATTCATTGGAAATGAGTAGAAATAAGTTAAACAAGATTGATGCATTCAATAATTGATTTTCACGGAAGGTTGATAAGAAAACCGTCTATGTACATGATGTATGACAAGAAGAAGCATTCTAACTGACATTTCAACGTGGTTGGATCATGCTTTTTATTGGAAACCAGTAGGTTCTTACCATATAAATTCACAAAGTCCTCATCAATACTATATCGGAGAAAAATACATTTCCAAGATTTCAAAATCTCTGCAATTAGGTCCGATCCTTAAAAGGGAAAATCATGATTACCTCATCTTCCAGGAGTGTTAAAAATAACAAAATTACTCCAATCAAGTCTTATTAAACGGTAGTCAGCTTCAGTGATTTCCTCAACCTGATGAGCTTTCGCATGCCAGTTATGACTCTATTTTTCAAATCAGAAAGGGCAATATGAGAAATATCTACAGACCAAATCGTCTCATGTCAAAGTGATCTCGTTGGTTGCTTGAAAATTCATGGCCTGGATTTACAATTTCATTTCATCACGATTTGAAGCAGAGCTGCCCATTTGTCTTGATCAATCTAAACAATATTTGGACCTTGTCGTCATATTGTTGCTCCTTCTTAAGTTCAGGAATCTGTGCCACGTACGTATAGTCAATCCAATAACAGCGCGTTCGTAAGGGGAATTACATTTTTCGTTATTATTAATTTCCATATTAATACCAAAATACTTATAGCGCATACTAATTTGACAGGTTAAGTTTTGCTAAGTGTCCTGACACACAACCCCCAATCATTCTATCATAACGACAAATACCAAATGTAATTATGGCTATATTTAAAATGATACTTCTGTTTACAATTATACTACTCAACTTCAACAGCATGCCGTTTTGAATTGTCCATAGTTTAAATTCAATATTGTTTTAGAGAACACGGGAGGCTGATAAATTAATACACAAAAAATTTAAGATTCTTTTCAGCATATACAATCTGCTCTGTGTTATTGCTTTAAAGCCACATTCCACTGCCTTGTCAACCACATACAATGATGCAAAGTTAAATGGAAAGGAACACATTTCAACTTATTTAATTTTGTTCCCGCAAAACACTCGAGTAAACCTATGTGTAGACACCGTTCCTTTCAGTGGCGTTTTAATTATTTCCCCAATCTATTTGCCGTTACTGTTGCCAGTCGACTAATGCGTGGATTTTCGTGAGCATGCATTTTAATTTTCTTGGGTTTTTTTCATCCCATGTTACTCATTCACACTACTACAGCGTATTTACTTGCGCCTCTCCCAAATATTTACACCCCTTCTCGCTCTCTAAATAAAGTAGTAGCGTCTCTAAGATGTATGACACGAGACGATGTACAAGATGAAATGTCTGCTATATTTACTTCTTCTTCTGTTTATATACTGTCCTTCGATCTGTTATGAAGATTTTTTTGCACCCCAATCTGCACACTACTCCTTCTCCTTCTCCCGTGCTCTCTCGCTCTTCTTCCCTTTCTCCGTTTTCTCTATCTATCCAACTCTCTCTGTCTCGACATCCCTACAATTCCCTATCTCTGTATAACTCTATCCCTCTCCCCCTTTCTCTTTGAATAATAACACTTGTTATATGTCCAGTTATATACATTAGCGCCGGTATTATACAAAATATTCCCTACTGCGATCACATCATTACCTCGCCATGATAGGCGCCAAGGCATTCAATGATTTTCTTCCTACTTGGGTACCCATTTGCTTCACCTGGAGAGTGGCAAATACAAATGGATTTCTGGCCAAAGGACATTAGCGCCGGGACATGATTCGAACAACGAACCATGTGATCCACAATCCGGTGACGTATCCACTAGACCTCCATCTCTTAGCCTGTCTATTCATTGCCATCTTCCGTTCCCCATTTTTCTCTTTTAACCTCTTTCTCCACACTGTTAAAAAATATGTGGGTATTTTTACAGGAAATTTCCTGGCAGTCGAAACGCCAGGAGTGCACGTTATTTTACAGCCTCATGTAAAACTACAGTCTGTAAAAAATATTTCCGTTTTTTTACAGGAAAGAGACTGTAAATTTAAAATAATTTGTAGTCAGTCTCAAGGAAAGCCAGAAAGTCTGTAGTTTTACAGTTAATAGTGTATAGCCATGCTTTATGTTATCCTATTCTCTACCTTAATCTATCCTATCCTAAACATATCCTATCTAGTTAATTGTGTGTGTGTAATTGGGTTTTTACAGACGTGTATCAATCATACAGACGTGTAATCAAATATGATTATTTACGTCTGTCTGGGACCGACCTTTAACGTCACACCATCCGAAAGACGTGACCCAGTCTTGAACCTGGGTCCCGCTGAATCAGTTTATAACTTCCACTGGTAGCTGGATTACAGGCGCACGCCACAACGCCCAGTCTATCTAGTGTGTGTAATTGGTTTTTTTTTACAGACGTGTATCAATCAGATATGATTATTTAACGTCTGGGACCGACCTTTAACGTCACCATCCGAAAGACGTATCTAGTTAATTCAGTTTAATGCACCTTATCGTTTTTTATTCATTTTGTGAC
Organism: Heliocidaris erythrogramma; assembly: GCA_025617745.1. NCBI lineage: Eukaryota > Metazoa > Echinodermata > Echinoidea > Camarodonta > Echinometridae > Heliocidaris > Heliocidaris erythrogramma. The sequence continues at coordinate 16,721,836 of CM046870.1, read as the reverse complement.
AGTTACTAAATCGGGCAACCCCAAACCATACGCTTACTAAAAATTCATGAATATTCATATAAGTGTTTTCCCACATATTTGGTAATTTAACAGGGTAACTTGTTAAAATATGAGAAAATGTTTTTTTAACGGTGTTTTTTATTGGGCGATTGAAAATGCTGATTTCCGGTAAACCAACAAACTTACTGTTGTTTTACAGGAAAAAGCCTGTAAAATTGAAATGACGGCAATAACTTGTAATTTCAAGGGCCAGGAAACCTGTAGTTTTACAGTTCAGCTTTATCTTGTTATATCTCTTCTTCTCGCTCCCCCGTTTCTCCTTGTTCTAACTTAACTTTCAACATGGCAAGTGACTTCGGGGGATGGGAAGAGGTAGAGAATGAACGGTTCGTTGAAAAATAATACAAGAAAAAAAAAAAGATTCACGCACGCATGAAAGGTTGCCATGGAAATATGAGAATTCATTTCGTCATTTTCAGAATAATGTATTATTCTTGCCTTTGTATTTCCTTTCAAAGAAAAGAAATGGTGATGATGAGTGTGTATAGAGCAGATGAATTACTGATGATAAATATGGACTTGAATATTGATTATGATAATTGCAATGTTTTGTAATAAATGTATCCATTTTGGAATATTTTCGTATCAGAATAATGTACATGACTTAATACAAATTAACTCTTCAAAGATGAAAAAGGGGGAACAATAGTCTCTTAATACTTGGCATATAGTAAGTAATTTAACCCACTCCAATCAAATTATGGAACGTGAGTGCATAACCGATCATAAAAAAGACGAAGTTATTGACAAATCAGGTTTCATTAGCTAACATATATCACTACTCATTTCATGTAATACGTCACTGCTTGTATCACTTTCGGCCTTTTATTCCAGAGGCAATTGAATTAGATAAAGCGTAAACAAGATGCACAAATGTCATAAATTACATGATTTATTTGGCTGACTTTGGCCTATTTGGCCCCATTTCTTCTTTTCTTTCATGAGACCGAATATTTTAGCAAAATGTCAGCGGGTCAAAATCAAGGCTGGTTAGAACATGCGGCATATTGGAAGAAGAACTTTCATTATGAATCCACGAAATCGCGATTTTCTATTGATTTTCCTTCCAAAATAATGTCGGGATCAATCGCATTCATAAATCAACATACCACTAAATTGTACGTGACATATACAGTATTTGCTTCCTCTAGTAGGCCTACAAATATCTGGTAGGCCTATATTATATGTTAAGAGAATTTTCAACATGATGTAACATGAAGATAAGTTATATTATTTTACTATACTACTTTACATACACGTAAAACATTTACAAAGTGCAAAAAAAAAAACCAGCACAAAAATAAACAATAAAAAAATAGCAAAAGTATAATAAAGACGAACAAACAAACAACCCCCCCACAAAAAAAAACAACAACAACAAAAAACAAAAACCCCAAAACAAAGGCTCTATTTGAAAAAACATCAACAAACAAACACCAAAATGTAATTTTTATGCCGAAAGGAAAGGAAAACCAAATGGCATAAATTTATAAACAAGCTACCACCAGTTTGTTTTTTAGACTTTTTTTTTGACATCGTCATTTATTACCATTTTTATTTTTAATGAGCAAATTTCTTTCTCCATTCTAAGCACGTAGACTGGTTGCTATACGTATACACTGTTATTACACTCTATTGTGTAACATATACCCAATATCTAATATAATGATAACAAGCATAGTGTCTAATAATGATGAAGAACCCTGCGTCTTGCGCACCGGAGAAAAGACAGAGAGTGGAAACTACTTTCTTATTCACTCCTGCCAATGCCTACACGTACACTTTTGTCAACACGCCTCAGCTCAAATTACAAACAAGAAAAGATAAAAACAAGAAAGAAATGAAGTACCTCGTAAAAACAAGTGTTGTTATCAGTAAATCAAGTTAGAAAACATATTGCTAAAAGTCAAATACAGAACACAGTCACATTTTCTTGAATTACATAATGTTTAACTTGTTTGTTTTACCTTTATCTAAAGGAGCGTAGGAAGTGATATACTGTATATGGGATGATAGCGTGTTTCAAACTATTTGCTTTCAGAGAAGGTGAAACAAGAAAAATGTCAAAGCTTTAATGTCATAAATTTTCCTATTCTTCTTCTTTTTTTTGATAGCTGTAAATCGATGATCTCGAAGGACCATACAGTGCGTCCCAGAAAAAAAGAGAAATCTGAACATTAAGGGTTATTGTGAACAAACCATGTAGAGTATGAATATAATTTTAGGTTTATCATAAACAAGGAGTAATATGCTTTATAATGTTACCTTGATGGCTGTAATCCGTACATGCTTCACAGAACAACATTGTTTTGAAAATGGAATGTAAAAATCCACTTGTGCCATATTTGGGTAAAACTGTGTAAACGTTATTATCACAAACGAGCATGTCGGAAGTTAAATGTAAGATGATACGCAAGACTTGCATAGTGTAATTATTAATATTCCATCAGCAATGATATGGAAATAGGGGCCAAAATCCATTACCAGGGTGGCGGGGGGGGGGGGGGGCGTACACTCAAGATTTTTCCAAATCGATGAACATATATCTCACAATGACAAAGTGCCCCTCTTGTGTTGAAAAAGGTGCCCATTCGCAGGTGTAAAATGATATGTTTCTGGCTTATGTGTCCATAATTATCATACTTTTCCACTTTATTAAAATGGAAGGTACCCTTTCATTTAATATCATGGAAATCATCTTGCTGTGCTCTTTAAAGACCATGCATTTCTTAAAATTCATAAAATTACTGTTCATCATGATTGGAGGTAAAATATGTTCAAGTATGAAATATTTAATTTCTTTAACCCCATCATCAACATTAACCGGACTATCATTAGTTTTATGGTGGGGGCATTACCCTTGGCCTAGATACTAAAAGAAGCACATGAAATCCATCTTATCATATGGTTTAAAAATTTTCAGGTTATGTTTGCAAGTGATTCTAACACTTCCACGGTTTTACTAAAATCTGGCAGAACTGGGTTTTTACATTTCATTTTTAAAACGATGGGGAGCGGTAATGCATGTACGGATGGATGCCATGAAAATATCATTAATTTTGAAAGCATATTACTTATACTTCATGGAAAACTGATATAGTCATAAGGTGCATATTTAGATAAGAATAGCCCTTTGTTTTAGGTTTCGTTTTTTTCTGAGACGCACTGTAGATCATCATACATGCTGTTTTGTAATACCAGTCTCCATTGAAACATGATATAATTTTTATGAAAAAGAAATCAGTATGGCGTTAGTAAATTGCATAGTGTTAATTCACTGTTCAGCCTAAATCAGTGTGCACGTTTCCATAATTTTCACCACATACCCCCAACCGCCCCTCAATATTTAATTTATTCATATTTAATTTCAAAACTATTCGGTAGAGTATAAAGCCTATAAGAATTTATTTTGTTCATCGTTCCTGTGTATATTTATTCCCCATTTTAATAGTTATTTGGCCAATAACCATGATAACAACATTAGAGGCCATCGCACTGTCATAATGATATCTTTCTCTCTTGACCTTCTCTGTAGCTGTCACACCTTCCCAAATATATATCCTTCTCTTTCTTTCTTTCTCTCCTGTTGGAAATACCCAATACTGAATCTTCTTTTTAATCCTAGCCGTGCCACAAAGAGTGATCCATGATATGAAAACCTCCAAATTATGAACACATTTTCAAATTCATTTTGGAGAAGAACAGGCCTTTCGCAGTCCAAATTTCCAAAATAACCTATATGCCACATAATTCAAATAATTTTTATGTACTTTTTTAAAATCAATATTCTTATTTCATGTCAATTTACTCTGTAGAAGTTGCACTAAATAGTCCTTGGGCTACCGCTTTGTATATTCTATATCAATAAACTGAAAATTAAATTGAGCTGAATTGAATTAGGTTGAATCAAAAGCACAAACGGGTTAGAATGGGGAAAAGGAAATCATTACATCTCGTTTATTTCTTGGTTGTTAAAACAAAGAACTGCACTGACGAGTACATTTGATTCCTTCATATCATGTTACCGATTCATTTGCGGTACACCAAGTTCATCGTGGCAGTTTGCTATCTGATGATCAGCTTCCTGATTGCAGTTGGTTGCGAGGATGACATGGAAGAGGGTTGCCAACCTGGCGAGATGCAGGCGTGAATATGGAAGGAGAAGGATGATAATAACTTTGTATACATTATCGAGATTACACAACTGTCTCGGACTATGACGCCAATACAACATTTGTCTCCTGAGATCAAGAAAGGCGTTACTTATATCCGCAACTGTTCAACAAAGATTTTAAGGCCCTTCTGGCTCGCATCAATAGCGAGTGTTACCCGAATCTTATTCACGTACAAAACTGCCAGCACCAATGCGTGCTTACATTTCTACATTCTGGAATGCCCATATATATATCGAACGATTGTATAAAAAAAAATCATGAAAGTGATGACAATATTTAGAGATCGCTGTAAACTGTGACGACATTCGAGAACAGATATACCTATGACGTATTCGCTATACAACGGAAACGATTGTTTTCTTTCAATATTAACATGAGAAGCAATAACATTGAGAAGCAAAGGAATGATGCGTTACAGTGCAGGAGTAGGATAGAGAGAGAGAGAGAGAGAGAGAGAGAGAGACAGAGAGGAAGGGAGAAAGAGAGAGAGCGACAAAAAGGCAGATAAACAGAAAGAGACAGACAGATCGAGACAAAGCGAGGGAGAGAGAGAGAGAGAAAGAGAGAGAGAGAGCGGGAAAGGGGAGGGGGGGGGGGGTGAAGCACGAACGTTTAATAGAATAGTGAAGCAGACAAACTGTCGAATAAAACGCGGTAAATAACAATCACAGTGAAAATGTGATATCTGTAGATGGTTTACTATAGAAATTGTTTCATGTTATTTTGATGTGCAAAAAGTATGATTATACCTAACTAGCATATAGACAAGTCAAAAATACCGGGAAGAATGACGTTTAGTCAAATGTATAATTATGACATGATCAGAAAAAAGAAGGAAGTTGTTGTCCTCTGTTACATTGTGAGTAAACATAATTATATTAGAGTAAAATTAATAGCTGAAAGTGCAAAAAATGTGTGATAATTGCTGCCTCGATATTAAAGCCAGATAGTAATAATGGAATATAATGGAAATAAGAAGAGAGAAAGGGAGAGATATATATTTACAGAGCAAAAAGATGGGAAGGGAAGTGGAGAACGAGAGAGAGAGAGAGAGAGAGAGAGAATTTAATATCCTTCCAGCAATATGAAGTTTCTGGGAAACATTTTCCGGTGTGATATTTCTGCCTCTGGGGCTGGAACCATTAATCAAAAACCGTTACTTCTTTTGTCCCCTTTTACTAAGAGTGCACGGAGTGAGGTGAAGAGCTTTTCCGTTTTACAGCGACAAAACAGGAAAACCCGAGTTCCTCCATATTTTCGATTCCTCACATGCAGGTCTGTCTACATATGTTTGCCTGTATGCCTTCATTTTGAGCGAGCGACAAATCTCCAGTTTTTCGCTTCTGAGTGCCTTCAACCCCTACGTCCCAGGTTTAAGTCTTTTAAAAAGAGAAAGAAAATGTATTCCTTCCTTATGCAAATGATCCCCCCCCCCCCATATTCCTTCTTTCAGCCTCCTCTTCGAATGAATCGTTATGGCTGTACAACACGGTTAGAGGGGGGGGGGGGCATATATTTTATTGTGGTGCTGAATATGTTCCTTCGAGCCTCTCTTTCTCCCCCCCCCCCCCCCCCCTTCCCCTGCCCGTTGTATCCTTCTCTCTAAAACATCCAAGCCCCCTCCTCCACTCTCCATTTATTTGTATGTTATTGTTTTGGCGTGTTTTGGGGTCAAATTGAAATACCCATTTTACCCAATTTACCCAATTTCATTCTCCAATATAAACAAAACCACATACGAACGTTATAAATTATACAAATCATGATAAAAGCCAAATGCAAGACGATAATTAATTAATTCAAAATAAGACGAACTAAAAGGTGTATCATTAAAACGTCTATTGAGGCTTGCCAAGATGGTCACAAAAAATAAGTAAATAATATGTTGTTATGTCCAAAATGTCGTTTTTCACTTTAAAAAGAAAATTTTGAATTTAATGTAGCAGCATAAGAATGAGGGTTGTTAAAAATATGCGCAAATCAATGCCACCTGAAATTCAAGTTCTAATTCTTGTTTTCATGTTTAAAAGCCAATAATACAAGGAAAAACTTGTCCAGCCTTTTATCAAAATCAGGAAATGAAACTATTCCATGGTAAATTTTCCTATACACTATCAGTTTCAAAGTACACCAGTCAGTAACAAAGATCGTAATAAGTTTATTGTTTTATATACGCGTAAATTTCAGACTAAATTTTGACATCAGCGGGTTTAAATTTATTCCTGATAAACTGATAGTTCTATTTAATCACTTTATTCACGGTATTTCAATTCCTTTTTTGTGGTGCAGAAAAATACGAATTGAGGTTATCTCTATCCGCTCTTTCTCTCTTTGTTAAGTGCCCCCTTCTCTCTCTCTCTCTCTTTATTAAGTGTCTCCCCTTCTCTCTCTCTATCTATCTATTTTTCTCTCTCTCTCTCTGTCCAGCGTTTTCTCTATTTTTGTTATTTCGAAAGGAAATGTGCGCGTGAGAAAGCGTTTTATCTCACTTAAAGCCTCGGTCACAAATACCATTAAAGGGATACGCCACCAGGCGTTCGTGGGGAAAGTCAGGATTGCGTAAGCCCTATTCACTTGTACACAAAGTTTGTGCGTCAATCGCGTCCGTCGGACTGCCGGGATGCGATTATATTTCAGACAGCAAGAAACCGCCGAATCTTGCACGAGAGCTCGAGCTCAGGCAGAGCGTACATGCTGCGTGGCGACCAGTCTGTCCGATCACGTTGCCCTCTTGCGGAATAAATACGTCCATAATCTGCGGTTGAGTATCCCTTTAAGAACTGCTACGAACGACGTACGAACGAGTTTTAGACCATTTCGTAAGATCTTCTCAAGAAGGCCGTACGATAGCCAGTATTCGTAGACCGTTCGTAAGTTCGCAGCCTGGTCGATGGTGTTGTCTAAGATTTTTTTCAACGTCATACGAAACCCCCTCTTCGTAAGGCGGCCGTACGAACGTCGTAAGAACATCGTAAGAACCGCGCAATATTTTGCAGGGTCGAGAGACAATAGAAGTCTTAACTTCTTACGATGATCGTAAGAACGCCTTAAAGCCTCTCGCATACATGCGAGAATATTTTACGAATTTGGATACGAATGGTAACGATGTGAAAATCCACAAATGTTTGCGATTGACTGCGATACTTACGGAACAGTTACGGAAAAGTTACGGAAAAGTTACGAATGTTTGCGATTTATATGCGATATAACCGGAAGTGACGTATTTTCCGCGCGTTTTCACAGCGTTTCACAATTCTACAGCAACTTTTCATGACATTCTCTCCACATTTTTCCAATTGTACACTGTTCCGTATATAATTCGCAGATATTCGTAATATTCTCTTTAATTCTTATCAAATTCTTGGCTGTCAAGTCATTAAGAATGAGTTACGAAATATACGAATGAGTTACGATAGATACGAATGAAATACGAATATGTTACGTTACATTACGAATAGTTACGTTTCCTGAAATTTTTGAACATGTTGAAAAAATTCTGCGAAGCCTGCACTCGGCTGCGAATTCTTACGAACATTTATGAACGTTACGAACCTCTGCGAATGTTCATTACGAAATGCTGGGAAATTTTCTGCGATTTTTTTGTCGCAAAGAATCGTACCTTTTCGTAATGAACATTCTCAGATGTATGAGAGCTGCTTAAGTTGTTCCAAGAGGTCTCTTACGGCGTTCGTAAGAACGCTTTACGAACGGAGGTTCGTTCGGCGCTCTTACGAACGACTCTTGGCGTTTTGCAAGGCGTTCGAAAGGTGCTCGTAAGGCGTAAGTACACAATATGTGCAATTGTTGAGTTTTAGGTGGTATAAAGGCAAACGCGCGAAGTTCAAATCTTCACTCTATTCATGGTGTTCGACGAGGAAGTATCTCCTGTCGAAGAAATATGGGACCAAATATACAAAAAATTGTAAGATCTTGTTACGAATGACTTGAGTTGCCGTGAGATGCACGTACGACCATCTTGAGACAACAAAAATCGAAAAATGGCCGTAAGTCTGACGAAAGAATAACTCAAGGCATTCTTACGAAAAACTTACGAACTCTAGGGCCATTGTATAACCGAAAATCACTTCGTTTCTCAAGATGGTCTTATGTTGTTCCTGCGAATTAAACGGCGTTCGTACGAACTTCGTAAGAAGGCCGTAATAATATGTGCCTCATCTACGAATCTCTGCGAACTCCGGAATTCGTACGAACAATGAGATTCGTGCGAACCTTTGTGACCGTAGCTTTAAGTAATACAATTTTGTATGTATTCTGGTCTATCAATTATTGTTCTTTTCCTATATCACCGGCACACGTTCTTTATCAGGATTTGGTTATGTGATTTAATTAGAGAATTCCTCTCATAATAATACTGCCACCAACTAGGCAAACAACAGATCCATTCAAGGACACCGTAATATTCGAACGCCACGTGGTGATAATGTCCAATACCTTAATGAATGACATTATATATCTGCCCGTTATGGTGTGTGTGCTGTTATTATCTTAGTGGTATCTTGTTTAACAGTATGCCCTAGCTGGAACCTTAAACCCCGGGCTGCATGTACGTGTATTTAGGAGTATGTTTTGACAAAATATTTTCATAGCCTTATTACGCGAATTATCTTGTGTTTGGCTATATATTGCATGATCATGAACGCATATATTGCAGTCCAAGCTTATGTGATTACAGTTATGCCGAGATATCCCCAACACCTTCAAAGAAAGAAAAAAAAATAATCGGTTGTGCCTACCTGTTCCTAACATACTCTTGTCAGACTCTTTGTCAAACACGCTGAACTGGTTGAACTGGTTGTGCAACGCTTGCTAGCGCCACGTATGTTTGCACCGCTCACTTCGTGGGATGGGCCATTTTGAAATGTTAATGAGGGAATCACTGAACCGGTTCAGTGAGCACCGCCGGACAGACTTACATCTATAATTACCACCTTCCATGCGATAATGAGCCAATACACCCCTCGAAATATGATTCAGCCAATTAATGCCCCGACAAATGTCATAGATGTATGAATATTTATAAAAATGTATGAATCAAGGTCTTTCATTGAAGCTAACTTATATCACAAAAATATATCAAAAATAAATTTAATTTTGGAATGTATAAATGTTTTAAAACTTTATGAATAATCATGAATTAATTGTGTGCCCATTTTCATCGGCTAATATTTTTATTTTTGCAATTTTTAAAAACTAAACTGACCTATTTCTGTGATCGATGGATATGTAATCTAGATATTTTCACCATTTTTAGCCGAGGGGCAAGTACGACATCGACGTAGCCAGCACGGGAAAACAAGTTAATTTTTCAGAAAAGTTCAAGTGTGCTGACCATGTATCCGTTCGTTACATATATCTATACCGTATTTTACATGCTGTAAAATGAGCAACAATGGGATACAAATGTTGTTTATTAAAAATATATATGTTTTTATTTCGATATCGACTCTTTCATGTTTTTTTTAAGGCAAAACCAATCCAGCCAGGTACGGTACTGCGTACCGTTCCATACCTGCGGCATAGAGCGTACATATAACTACATGTACGGTAGAGATATATCATTACAGTGAGAGAGAGAAAATAGATCGTACAACTACAACAAGACTTGCCAGATCACCCACCACAGACATATTTAATTGTACAGTCGATTTGATGGACGAGATAGATTCCCTACAACTTAGTATTACTTAAATCAGTATTATATGATTGCTTCCAATCTATTCTAACTCCAGCTATGTACAATATTTAGATCTTGTGACCAAAAAGGCATTAGGCCTACTAGTATTATCCACTACTCAGACACTAGATAGACCCTCATGGAAACCCCAAATCTGAAGTCCAAAAGTTTGCTGATAAGGAGAAGAAAAAACTTTTATTGTATTACTAGAGCATGGACCTACTAGTACTAGGTCCATGCTAAGTTAGTAAGAGTAATTGAGTTGATAAATCAAGTCAAGAAAAAAATATATGCCACATGATTTGGGACTTTGGCAAGGGGAATGCCGTCAAGGGGGGGGGGGGGGGTGGCTTATTTCCATCTCTGATGAGGGTTGGCTCATCTTCATCTGTGATGAGGGGTGGTTTATCTCCATCTCTGATGAGGGTTGGCCCATCTTCATTTCTGATGAGGGTTGGCTCACCTCCATCTCTGACGAGGGTTGACACATCTTCACCTCGGATGGGGGATGGCTCATCTTCCTCTATTTAGAGAGGTGGTTTTCAACGCTGAAGGGGGTGGCTCATTTCTCTGATGAGGGATGGCTCATCTTCATCTGTGATGAGCGGTGGTTCATCTCTGATGAGGGTTAATTGGCTCATTTTCCACTCTGAAGGCCGGGGGTGGCTCATCTTCTCTGACGAGGGGGACGAGGGATGGCTCATCTTCATCTCTTATTGGCGATGCATTTGGCATTACAATTACGTGCACTCATGATACATAAAAAGGGTTTAATTCAAAAGACGTGCGCCAAATGAAAAATGTCTGTTCTGACCAAAGGAATCCTATACCTCTAGCACAATTTCTCCCCCAGAATGGTGAATATCCCTAGAAATCAAATATCTTGCCCCTTTGTGAAAAAAAAATTGCTTTCATGAAATATGGAGTATTAATGTTTAGTATTATGACAATGGAGATGTTAATGACCTTCCCTCACGAGTGATGATCGGGAAATGAGCTTAAATGTGCGATATGGATGATTTAAATTTATTATATTGAAGGTTTGGGCACAGAAACACACGCATCCTGAACTATAACATGCCTAACCCATTTCAGCTACTTAATTTGGAATTTTAAACCATTTTTTGAAACACTGGAAAGTAAAAATACAAAACATGTTGTTTGCGCCCTCATGTGACCTTATTAAGCAGAATCGGCAAATAATCAGCGGCCTCTCGAGCCAGCGCCCGCACATTCTGTCAAAATGTCGGCGCCCACGAAGCGCCTACTGGTCGTGTATTCAACGAACATACGTGGCGCTGAGCCAAAACACGTGCCCTTGAGGCAAGATCACGTGACCGTGGGAACGCACCAATCAGGTACTAGACTGCGGAATATGCGCCGCGTACGGAAATACAATATCTCGTTCAGGTTTTTTTTCCTTCGTCTCCATGTTTGTTTAATTTAGGTCAATATGAATTCAGGACACGCTTATTATTTGTATTTATTAACTGCGTCCTTTCTCTCGAAAGAGGTTGTTACTAGTAGTATCATCACAAAGTGAATCCATTGACATGAGAGGGGTTAAACCTACTACCACCGGACCACATATTGATATAGAAGTACATCATGGTTTATACATAATGTGAATCTCCTCTTATCCAACTTGATTACAAAACGATGTAATCAATACCACACTTCTAATTCGCAACAGACAAACATCTTTGCTTACCAGATTCTTGAAGTCAGCCACAAGTGTCCCCTTTTAGCGATTATCATGAGAGTAATCACTAAATTCTTGTTTACTTTTTTATTCTGTAGATTAATCTCGTGATTACCTTGACCTCTGGACGACCCAAGGTGGACTGATGTTACCCGACTTCGCCATGATTTCTACAGAGGAAGAGTGTATTTCGTCGGCAAGCTCGTATCAAGATTCGAGCGAAGGTGAGTTATATCAAGGTATAGGCCTAGTACCTCCTTGGTTACAGCATTCGAGCATGTATGACAGAGAGAGAGAGAGAGAGAGAGAGAGGAGTTACAAGTAGACAAAGGAGAGAGAGAGGGGGGGGGGGGGAGAAAGTAGATGAGCGGGTAACAAGATAAATTATAAGAAAAAAAAGGAAAATAGTAATTACTGCAAAAGCTCATCAAAGAGATAGCTTCAGTGAGGCTGAGAGAGAGGAGTTACAAGTAGACAAAGGAGAGAGAGAGGGGGATGCTCGTCATAGGTTTTTGTGTATAAGATACCCATATGTGTCTGATTGGACCATCTTTTGGGGTGCTTTTCAGAGATTTTGATATGTTACATGAACATGCGAAAAATATGATGAAACCTTTTTGTTTTTTTTTTTTTTTTTTGTTATAAATTGTTAGACTTATTTTTTTGGGGGAGGGGGTTAAACCACTCTTTCACAAAATCCTGGATCCACCCTTGAAATATCTCGAAGATCCCCACCCCTCACTCTCCCTCTCTTTCTTGCTCTCTTATCGTGTGGGCATTTACGTATGAACGTTAAAGATTTCAGGTTTACTCCAAGAGACAAGGCAATTTGGAAACGTTCATTCAATAAAAGGCGTTCAGGCACTAGCGATATCTCAGCTTCGGCATCTTATGTTTAGAAGCGCCGAAGAAGGATCTATAAATTGTCTTAAATTCCAGCAGCTCGGACAAATGTTAGGGAATTGGATCTCAGAAGCTGTGCGTTTTCATTCCAAAATTTAACGTAAAAAGCAACTGCCACGTGCTAAGGCTATCGTGAGTGACATTTGCATTGTGAAGCCAGGTATCTTTAGCGATCTATTTAAGCAATGTGAACTGAAGATAGCCATAAGAACAGAGGAGGAGATAGAGCACTATCTATATATGCACTTTTTGCTTCTTTCAGTTACTTTTTATAATCTCTCATCAAAGACGAATAGAACAAACTAATCAAAATTAATTCAAAATTAAATAGGGGTTTAGGGGGCATACAACCCGTGGCCCCTCCCCCTAATTTGAAACCCCAGTACCATACCCGTAGTACACAAACCCAAGACTGTGTTCTCCCTTTTTGGTGACTTTGTGATGTTCTTATTTTTATTTTCATTTATATTTGCTTTTTGATTGAATTCTGAAGGAAAAAGTCACCCCCAACAAATCCCATTCCTTTTTTTTTTTGCTTGAGAGAACATATTCTGAATGTTGTGACCACTCTTTTTACAAAATTCTGGATCCGCTTCTTGCATGCCATTATGATGATAGTGAGGAAGATCTCTCGGATGAAGTAGGAAATGACACTTCATTCTTCTGATAATCACGGAGAATGGGAGCGCAGGAAAATCGATTGGAAAAGCCTAGCTCTGTAGCACGTCGCCCTAAACTATGTCTGCCTGTCGAAATTCGCCTTTCGGTGACGGATATTCGAATTGTGTGCCCTCCTAAAAAAATGCTCGCAAAGCTGAATATGTCCTGCCATCTTCATATTTCTCTCTCCCCTTATTTTTCCCTGACCGATATGCCTTCTTAAAAACTTCGCATATAACACTTATGAGTTGAGTTACGACTTAGTGTACGTTATCTCAATCATACGTTTTATAAAAGGACTTGAACTATGCTGTATACCCTTCTGTTGTCGATTTCGGAATGTATTTTAAGCCTCGGTCACAAATACCATTAAGAACTGCTACGAACGCCGTACGAACGATTTTTAGACCATTTCGTAAGATCTTCTCAAGAAGGCCGTACGAAACCAGCGTTCGTAGACCGTAAGTTCGCAGGCTGGTCGATGGTCTTGTCCAAGATTTTTTTTAACGTCGCACGAAACCCCCTCTTCGTAAGGCGGCCGTACGAACGTCGTAAGAACATCGTAAAGCTACTGTAACAAAGGTTCGTACGAACGATGCGTTCGTATGAATCTCACTGTTCGTAAGAATTCCAGAGTTCGTAGAGATTCGTAGATGGGTCATAGATTCTTACGGCCTTCTTACGAAGTTCGCATGAACGCCGTTTAATTCGCAAGAACAACTTCAGACCTTCTTGAGAAACGAAGTGATTTTCGGTTATACAAAGGCCCTAGAGTTCGTACGTTTTTTCGTAAGAATGCCTTGAGTTATTCTTTCGTCAGACTTACGGCCATCTTCAAATTTTGTTGTCGCAAGATGGTCGTACGTGCAACTCACGGCACTCTCAAGTCATTCGTAAGAAGATCTTACGCATTTTTGTATATTTTGTTTGGTTGCAAAAGGCGCTGCCGTGTACTGTCGAAAATTATGTGTTTGCTGAAAGTTTGAGGATTTGAACTTCGTGCGTTTGGCTTTATACCCCCTAAAACTCGACATTTACACAAATTGAGTACCTACGCCTTAAGCCTCTTGCATACATGCGAGAATATTTTACGAATTTGGATACGAATGGTAACGATGTGAAAATCCACGAATGTTTGCGATTGACTGCGATACTTACGGAACAGTTACGGAAAAGTTACGAATGTTTGCGATTTATATGCGATATAACCGGAAGTGACGTATTTTCCGCGCGTTTTCACAGCGTTTCACAATTCTACAGCAACTTTTCATGACATTCTCTCCACATTTTTCCAATTGTACACTGTTCACCATGGATAATTCGCAGATATTCGTAATATTCGCATTAATTCGTATCAAATTCTTGGCTGTCAAGTCATTAAGAATGAGTTACGAAATATACGAATGAGTTACGATAGATACGAATGAAATACGAATATGTTACGTTACATTACGAATAGTTACGTTTCCTGAAATTTTTGAACATGTTGAAAAAATTCTGCGAAGCCTGCACTCGGCTGCGAATTCTTACGAACATTTACGAACGTTACGAACCTCTGCGAATGTTCATTACGAAATGCTGGGAAAATCTGCGATTTTTTTGTCCCAAAGAATCGTACCTTTTCGTAATGAACATTCTCAGATGTATGAGAGCTGCTTTACGAGCACCTTACGAACGCCTTACAAACGCCAAGAATCGTTCTTCAGAACGCCTTACGGATCTCCGTTCGTAAGGCGTTCTTACGAACGCCGCAAGAGCCCTTTATGAACAACTTAAGGCGTTCTCACCATTATCGTAAGAAGTTAAAGGCTTCTAGAATTGTCTCTGTGGCATACACAATCTTACTTCTTACGATGTTCTTACGACGTTCGTACGGGCGCCTTACGAAGAGGGGGTTTCGTACGACGTTGAAAAAATCTTGGACAAGACCATCGACTAGGCTATGAACTTACGAACGGTGTTCCCACTGAGTGCATTGTGCGCGCAGATGCGGTCCGTGCGGCGTCGAAACGGTTCTCTCTACGTTCTCGCTACGTCCGAGCAGATTGCGACTCGTTGTACCTACGTCTCCGTCACGTGAGTCTTGTGTCGGTTGATTTGCAGCCATTTGATGGAGAAGAAGCACATTGTGCCTATGCATATCCATGACTTGAATAGAACTGATAGCAATTAGGACTTGGACTCGGCATTTATACACTTTTCCCCGCCATGGACGTGCCTTGGACTTGCCATGAAAGTGTATAGCGCAGTAATAACGTAGCAAGCACTTCCGTAACGTAGAGTTGACGTAACGCGGGCATAAAGAGGACGTACGGACAACTGCATATGCGTACTGACCGCGCAGTAGACATTGACGGAGTTGTTGCTACGTTATTTCCGTGTCCGCTACGTCTATGCTACGTCGATGGAGCTGTTAGTAGGTCCTAAGAAGGTCCTTACTGCGTCATTACTACGCACTGTTCAGACGGCGCTCCCGCTACGTGGACTTTGGAATTGTTCAAAGTCCACGTAGCGGAAAATCGGTCTCCGGAGACCATGCACACTATACCACGTCAATAACAGTTCTCGCTACGCCCTCAGTATGCTGTAGCACTTCCCACTGCGTCATGGCCATATTCTTTGACGCAGCGAGAACTGCATGGACGTAGCGTTGGGGTATTACAAACGATTCTTGGCGTTTGTAAGTCGTTTGTAAGTTGCTCGTAAGGCGAATTAAACGGCGTTCGTACGAACTTCTTAAGTAGGCTGTAAGAAGCTATGCCCCATCTACGAATCTCTACGAACTCCAGAATTCTTACGAACTTTGTGACCGTAGCTTTAACAGTGTTATATGAAGTAAACGGAGCGGAAAAAAATACCCCCCCAAAAAGAAATATAGGGCTACATGCAACTTACTTTGCCTTGAACTACATGATAGTTATTTGTCTTCTTAAAGTAAATTATGAACAGATGGCGGCCACTGCCGATCGGGTCAATTTTATGAATTATGAAATAACATTTCTATCGAAAGGAAATTGTTATACCGTAGCTATGATATAGTTTTATGTAGAAAACAGGATCATGCATTTATGGCCTGATATTTTGAAAAGCTATGATTACAAGTCATGTACATGTATCTGAATGGCCTCTTTTCCACTGAATGCTGGGTATACACGTGCACTTGTATATTATGCTTTAAAACGGGGAGAGACAATGAATAAACTGTCATTTGGTAGAAATCCTTCATTCCCGAGAGCTTTAAGAGCACTTTAAAGTCAACAATTTATTAATTAGATCTCACCTATATTATGGAAATGAGATGGATGACAGCACGATGCGAGGTTCGTCTAAATATATATCCCTTCGTAATTGTCCTTATAATGGCACACTGTTATGTAGATATTCAGGCACACATCCCTTAATATCGAACTTGTCAACTTTATCATCATCAGGAACAGCAACGTTTATCATAACAATTACTTCCTCAGCAGCAGCAGTAGCTGCAGCAAGATCATTACTTTCATTATTTTATTATTATCGTCATTACCATCGTCATCGTCAACGTTATTATTTTAGTCATTATATATCATCATTAAAAATGAAGTGTGTACTATTGTAAATGTGTCAGGATATAGTAGTTGTTCATATGGAATATTGGCTTTAATTTTGAGATTCAATGAATTAATCCAAACCCGGCGCAGAAGCCCCTAGACCATGTAGACAAGGAATTTTATTTGCACATCTACATTATAATTATCTCTCTCGAGCTGACCCGGTTAGTAAACTGGGACCTGGTAAGAAAGTAATTATTGAACGCTTTCAATATCTATAGGCCTGTGGCAGCTATAGGCTAAAGCCAGGGTATCCATGTGCTCTGAATAGATTTTCCAGGTAGATGGCACTGTAAGAATAATATTCGTTATTATCTGCGGCGTAGCTTAGGTCCAGTTATTGGAGGGGGATGGGGAGGCTAGTCTTATGAGTTTGATCAAATATGAAAAATGAACTGGGGCATGAGGGGAGGGCTTGGGAGGGGATCGTATACTCCTATACTTCTTTTATTTTCCGCTCTTCCATTTTGTCTCCATATTTGTTTTCTCTTTCTCCTCCTTCTTCTTCATGTTTGCTGTTCGACACGGGGGGGGGGGGGGGGATTCGTTTTCCCTTCCATCCACCCGTACGACCCTCGTAGATAGTACACTTAATACTACCCTTCATCAATGCTAATTTTGTCATAATTATCAGTATCACGGCCTCATCGTGAAACTAGAAAGTACCGCCATTGATGTAACCACCTCCATTTGTATGCATCAGCAGTCCTATCATCACCACCACCTTTAACATCGTCATCATCATCATCATCATCATCACGTCACCGTCATTACTATCATCGCCATCATTATCACCAACTTCCACGTTGTAGTCATGATATTCATTTCCGTTGTGCGAAACTTGTTTCACTTTCCATTTCAACAATACTGCAGGTATTAACGCGTCGTGTTACAATTTTTTCATTAAATCAAAAGCTATATTTTTGTGCTCCTTCGAAGTAAATTTCTAAAGGAGCATACTTTCTTTTCTTCTCAAATCGAAAAGTTGTTCTTAAGGAGGGTCGAAGACACACTATCAATATGATTAAGGGATAATATGAATGAAGGTTTTCACAATAGAGGCGCCTGGAATATTTCTTGCGTTATCAAACTAATCTCGTCCTTGATCACGAGAATATTATTCACTATGCAGTGAACAAACATTAATGCTGGCTGTCGGTTTATATAGGAAGCCCTCGCAAAGCCCATGCCGTTGCCAAAAAATATTTAACGAATCTCATATGACAACTTACATGGTACATTTGAAACACTTATCGCTTTCCGATCAAAGTGAGGCATGTCGTGGTGCCAACTATTTACAGTCATTTGGGAAAAGAATATTCACAAGCCCAAGCGTCGGATGAACAATCTTTCATTAGAAGAGAGAACGGGACTGCGAATTATAACATCATACTTAAAAAGAAGGTTGAATTTTGGTAAGGGGTGAAAATAAACAGAACGTTTTCTGGTTATTATTTTGTTATTGCCATGCGGGACAATCATTAGCAACATATGTCCATGACAAATGTTGCTCTTGAAGTTCTCTGCATGTTTAATAGTGAAAACATAATTATTCTAAAACTTTAAACCGAACGCTGATGCGACACTTTTGTGTATAATCACATGTACCCAAAATTATGATTTCAATGATTTCCACTGTTTGCGATTTTCATCAAGTTTTAGTCACTTTGATGAAATTGATGCTTCAAAGACGCCAGATTAGACAAATTTTGTTAAACTGAGTTATTCAGCTATCCAACACAAGTTACATACGTTTCTTTCTTTGGGGAAAATTATATTCCAACAAAGACATATGTGACTAGTGCAACAGTAACAAGGCATGTATGGACATGATAATACGGCAGGGATCTGCTCTGTATAGTACATGTGTTTCAGTTTTTCCAGTTAAGTTGTAATCTCTAGAATTATATTTATACCAGGTGCAACATTGGCAAAACTGTGGACGCGGCACTGCACTCGGCTAGTGCGTTTAAGATTTTACTAAACAGGACTTTTGAACAGAGCGATGTAAGTATTAATCTATGCCAATTGTTTGCACTCAACTTTAGAGCGCATAATCGACGCCCTTCCCCACTCATGCCACCACCTCTCATATGATGTACAATATTCTCAGTAGGGCCATCTAATCAATATTGAGACAGAATCATCTAAACTAAAGACCATCTCCCCACGCTACTCTTTCTCATATCTCCATTTCCCTTCGGTGCCCTTATTCCCTGATTCCCTTTGCACCCAAAACAACTCAGTTTTTGAGACCACTCCCTCTTTCAGCCACCTATTCGGGGCCCTCTCTATGCCCGCTGCCAGTGTGTGCATGGCTCTGGTCCGCTGTGCCCGTAAACGCATAATCAAGAAGTAAAATTAAGGATGTACTAGGTAAGCTCTCAACGCCACCCTTCTGCATTCATTCAACTCAGTTTTAGAAACCCAAACTCCTTCCGCTTCCCATTTGACTGGCGCTCGCTCTCTCTCTCTCTCTCTCTTTCTCTTCCTCTCCCTCTTTCTCTCTCTCTGTCTCTCTCTGTCTCTCTCTCTTTCTCTGTCTCTGTCTCTCTGTCTCTGTCTCTGTCTGTCTGTCTCTCGCTCCTGTACCAGTACACTTTTAATCAAGACGATATCTTTCATGACACACTCCTAATTAATAGCCCCTCCTTCGGCACCAGCTCCACCTATAGTGATAACTAAGAGCGTGCATCCATCTACCAATGGACCTATGAGGTAGATAACATTGTCTATTCACTACCCCAAATAGGCTTCAACCATCCCTTGGCTATCTAGTTCCCACTCAGAAATACCCACTCTCCACGCCCCCTCCCCTTTCCAAGCGGTGCTCCCACCTTCCATTCAACATATCAACTCATTATCGTATCGTTAACATATCTCAACCTAACAGTGGCGGATCTACAACGGGGGAAAACCGGACCGCCCCCTGCCCCCCCCCCCCTTTGAAACCCAACTGGCATACCTTAATTACACTATGAAAATAATAATGCCCCCTTTATGGTATACTTTTACGGCATTGCGCATGCCCACTCTTTTACAAAATCCTGGATCCGTCATGCCATCTAAATTAAAGACAAAACACCTTCCATCCAAACTTATTATTCTACTTTATCCACTCTCCACATCCCTTCTTCATTCTTTCGCAAGTACTTCCTCCAATCCAGAGCTTTCTACCCACAACATGCCCATAATCTCAATGTCGAGGCCGCGGCAATTATATCTTTTAACCAAGACATAACCCCATAAACCCTTATTCCCAACCTGCCACCCCGCCCTCTTTCCTTCTGTCATCTGGCACCCCCGTAATCCCCGGTTCCCGAATCAACACATGGATACAGCATGTACTGCACTTGGAACCCCCCCCCCCCCTCCCCCCCCAAAAAAAAAAAATTCCCCGACCTCAAAATACAGCGGTATTCATCCATCAACTCATTCTTGAGGCAGCATCATCAATTCACCCCACCACCTTTTTACTTCTCCGCCACTTAACGGGCCCTTTCATTCCTCAACTCATTATTAAGACGGTATCATTCCACGCTCCTCATTCCACGCTCCTCCCCATCCTCCTTTCATTGCTCATACCCGCAAATCTGGCGCACATCATCATCTAGACCGTCTACTCACTCTCTACCCCCCCCCCCCCTCAACCCACCTTTCCCCCTACCCATCCAGTGCCCCTCCAACACCGTTGCATCCATCAACTCATTATCGACACCGCATCATTTAGATAGGATAAAGAGAGGAGAACATTCTCATAATGAATGTACCCTTCGGATGCATTTGGATTAGAGCCATCCTCTATACACGTGTTATTAATGAGGAGTCTTTGGTTAACGTTTGATAAACTCTGTTTTTGCAGCTGCCCCGCCTGGGAACAAGGGCGGGTGAAATGAGGAGTAACATGATCTATTACTTCCCTCCTTCATCATGTCATTAAAGATTATGAACTACCTGAAAGACCTACGTGTTAGGAGAAAATCAACTTAAAAAGAAATCAAATCTTAATGGCAAGTTCTTCTGAGAGAAAGAGGAAACTCAGAGAAGCAGATTTGGTGAAAGTTTGAACGAAATCGGACAAGCAATAAGAAAGTTATGAATTTTGGATAATACTGTACTCACTAAACATTCACTATCCTGCTTTTCTTATTTTTCTGCTATTCACAAAAAACTTATTATCAAGGTTGGATTGCCCTTTAAATTATCATAGTCATCGTCCTCGTCGTTGTCCTGATGCTTCGTCTTGATTTATGAATATGAATATGTAGAGACGGATCCAGAGAGGACCCCTCTCACTAAAAATGATATTTGACCTACGTTTGCTGAAGAGGTTATAACCCAGCCATCCCAGTAGACCAACAGCTCACGAGACAGAGAACCCTCAGAAAAGTTGTTGGAAGATCCGTGAGACGGACATGTCGGCCTCGTGGATTATCGGTCTCGTGGGCAGTCGTTTTGTTGTTTGTTCTTGTTTGCTTTTCAACGGCCCCTCCTTCCTTTTCTCACCACATCCCATGCATCCCTCGATCACTCTGCACATGCTGTCCGACTCTGTAGTTATGTCTTCATTCCAAATCCATCGCCCTTCTGTGAGTAGTGCAGACATCATATTCCAAGCACGATCTCTACCTCGTGTCGTTCATCTATATGGACGGGCTTGTAGGAAATCATGAATGCTGAAACCGTATCTTCTATATTATACACTCATTAATGGACCAGAGTGCACCCAGAGGCGTTGCTTTAGGGGGTGTTTGAAGGTGCCACCCTCAAAGACACAACCTATAATGGCAAGTCTAGAATAGTTGTCGTAATGTTATCGGCAAAATCGTGGTTCGTTGGTGCCAAATTATTTTTTGTCGGCAAATTCGTTAGTGTTGCCGGTAAATTGTAGCGTTCATTATTTTAAACTTGTCAGCAAATAATTTATCAGATTTTTTTTCAAGGAGCCAAATCCACTTGAACTAAAATGCTCAAGGCGCATTAAGCTCAAAAGATCCCCCCCCCCCAAAAAAAAGAGAAAAAAATCAAAACAACAGAACAAAGAACAAACAAAAACAAAGGGTAACAAAATGGGGAAAATACGTAAAAAGAAATTGAATAAGAATGTTTCAATCTATAAACTTTTTATCTTATTATGCATATTTGTAATTGTGATTGCTATTGCTTTTTGTGCAGCTTTACTAATCTTGTCGGCAAACAAAAGTACTAAAGAAAACACGTTTAGATTGAATCATTGCTTTGTTTTTTAGATTTATGCTTTCTGCAGTTTCAGATATCTTTTCCGAGTTGTTCCCTCTTTCATACTACAAAATCATCTAGCGACGCCCCTAAATGCTTTCGTCCCGTTGCTACGTGTTTTTTCCGGTCCTTCTGATTTCTACGGTACCTTTGGGTATATTCTTCAGTACTTCCTAGCGAAATCGAGAGTTATTTGCCTCCTCCGAATTCCTATAATTATAAATAAAAATGTACATGACTACATACTGTATATTAGTCACGGGGAAAATAGGCTGCATGCATTGGCTGCTCCGTTTTACATCGGTTAAGCCTCGAGCAATTCTGTAAAGCGAGCACAGACATATAGAGGCATGTCATAGAATACATTGATAAATGGATCCCGTGAAGTGTTTGTCTAGGAATTAGATGCAGCTCTTGCATTTAAAGTGTTCTTAAGTGAGATGATTATTCTCTACATGGAACCAACACTCCACAATTTGTTATCACTTTATTATAAGATAGAACAATTGCCATACTACTGACATCATTGCATTTGATTGGCTATAAGCACTTTTGTTATATAAAAATATGTCAATCGTTATTCAAGCTTTATGGAATAGTTCCAAGTCACATTTTGCATGATAAAAAAGTCATTGTATCAAATCACCAAAATGTGATTACTGCACTGCTTATCATATCTCTTGTTTTGTTTTGGTTTTTGTTTCTCAACCACTTAAAAAATAATGCTCTTTGGGGAGCTTATATTGCCAGTCCGACAAAGGTTTGCACAACGGTATTGGTGGAGCTTTTTAAACGCATGTACAAATTAAATTTCATACGCAGCAAAAACTTCCATGCCACCTGGTGGGGCATCATTCCATTAGGATTTTCTCGCAGTATGGCCTATGAGAGATTGGAGAGTGGCCAGCTGGGTTCGGGAGACGATAATGTTTCTTTTGTTTTTAATTTCTCACCCGGGGCCGGTGTATTTAAATTAATTAATATTATTCGCGTTTATAGTTGTTACCGGTCATCTTTGTCTGCGCGGGAGCGCTACCGCACTGAGGTTTGTCCGATTCCTTGCTCTCTGTTTGATTGTTTGGCCAGATGAAGGTACCTTACATCCTGATCCAACTGTGTATCCTTGTTTGTCTCTCAGTTTTTTAATAATCAACTAAAAGAGGAAAACAAATCCTCACATTAAACTAGCTTAAAGCGGTTAGTTTCTCGCTAGTTTCGTATAACTTTTAATGAAGGAAATAATTATGATGAAAAGTTCTTTGAGAATTTCAATCAAATCATACACAAAAAGACCTGGAACTGTGTGAAGGAATCAGGGGATGTTGAACTTTATTATGTACTTTGACATTGAAAATGTTGAATTGAAACGAAGTTCTATTATTTCAAGAGAAAGAAAATTCCAGACGCTTGAACGTGTAACTGATATCTACGGAATGATTCGTGAACTTATGTTGAGAGCGATATCTGGTGATGACCTTTGAACCTTCCTGTTAAATTTCTGTGTAGACACCTGCTATTAAATATGAAAGATGTACTTTGACTGCACTCTTGATGACGAAATACACGAGTGGTATTTCCCATATTATTTTATAAAATAATTCTGATAAAGATATGGCGGCTATTAAATATCCTGTCATTGTGTTCGCCTCGCCTTCTCCTCGCCTTTCGTATAATATTCTTCACTCTTCCTCTTCTCTCTTGTCTTTTCTTTGCTTGTTACCCTGTTTTAGGGGTAACAATCACAAAAATGTTTCATTATCTATATAATGTTAAAGGTTTCATGTCGCTAAACAATGTAAACACATATGGGTTTCAAATATAATTTTTTAAAAGAAATATTGCAAGTTTAACTGCACTCTCAATAAACGTGAAAGCGACTGGTGAGTAGACTAGTCGTCGCACCTGTTCGGAGTTCGGTTCCGCGCAAGCATCCTAAATTTTCTCCATACTCCTTACCCCTTAATGAGGTTGAATTTATACTTTCTAGCTATACACATTTTTTTTAAATGTTAATGGTACACTGCTCTTCCTCTCCTCACTCGCACGTTTACTTTCTCTACTTCTGACGCTCACTTTCTTTAACTCCCCCTCTTCCTAACCTTTCTTGCTTCCTTTTTCTTCCTTTCTCTCTCTTTATATCTGTGACTCACAGTCAATTAAAAAAATCACTGTACATGTATATCGATAACTGTATAGGGTGAATTTTAACGGAAGATACCGTTGTACATGTTTTTACTGAAATGTAATTTGGCAAGATTCTTCCTATTGATATATATGGGGGAAAAAAAGACTGATTTGGATTTTCTTTTCTGTATCCACTCCGCAATTCCCTGAAATTATCCGGACCCAAATATCCAAAGACCTGAAAACTGAACCCCTTTGCTCAACTTCAGAATGATCCTCGCTAGCCAAGCGACAAACAAATATATCAATCCTTATTAGATTGCCATGTTAAATCTGAGTATGAAAAAAATGAATAATTGCAGCTTTGAGAAATTAATTAAGGAACGCCATAGAAATCCCTCGTCTGAGGAGCGAGAGAAGAGCACTTACACACACATACGCACACAGAAAAAAATCGAAAAAGCTAATATATTCAGTATTCCTCATGGTTTTCTTATGTCAGAGCATTGCAATGTACAACAGTACACGTTGCCATAACAATAATTTTTAAACATGGTGATATTGTATTTGTTCATTGGATTTGGAACTTTTAAGACCCTCTGGGTTACATGTTTGTCATTCATTCGATAAAACGTATCATTAAAATAGAGCATTTATGAGGGTTTTAATACAAACATTCACGAACTACCGTAAACACATTTTGCCATCCATATTGATAAAGTAAGTTAGATGTAAAATAAGAGAGAAGATCTTTGTGAAAATTATGCTGACATTTACCGTTAAAAATTTAACCCTCGAACAAGTACTGCCTGTGAGATGCATTGGTTTGAATATGGAAAATGAAGCCTAATTTCCAAGTCAACAAAAAGGTTAAAACTAGAATTATTCAAGTTCTAGTGATTTCGATGTGGTTAGACCTATACCCTTTTTAAAAATTGTGAAATAGATTGGCTGACTTTACCATACTTGGAAATGTTTATGTTTTCATATAATTACTAAGATTCAGAATGATCCTGACAACTACTGTTGCAATATTAAGCTAATCTAGAGGGGTGGAGAGGGGGGGGGGGGGGTGGCTTTCGATGTAAATCAACCGGTTACGTTGACCGAGTTATAACACAATGGCGTTTTTACAGGGTGCTGACCTCAAATAGTTCATCCTTATAACTCAAAGAAACAAATAATGAGAATCTGTCCTTTCTCCACCATCTTAATGCCATTATTTTAAAGTTCTAGTGTTGAAGGTTGTCACATTATTTTGATTAGACCAGCTTGATTGCACCTCACCTCCCGCTGGCTTAATCTCGTTTTCTTTTTCTTTCCCCTCTCAACATCCATCGCGGGAATTGAACATAAGGAACAAAATTTCATGTCTAAACTATTCCATGTATATATCTTGATCTCCGTGGGGTGAACGGGTTATGTTGTAATGTTCCCGAGATATCGTAAACATTATCATAAATCATATATCACTGTCGAACGACCCGTTGCAGAATTATGATGAACGACACATAGCCCTTTCTTATTCATTTTTCTGGGGCAAGGATACAGTTTTTCAAACTCTCCTTTTCATGCTCTGCATGCCTCCGCGTAAAACAACAGTGGGTGGGAGAGGGATTCTCGCACTCGAACCCACATATTTCATCCCTAATGGTTTTCTTCTGTGATATGATGTATAAACCTGACCAGGTTCTCCTAAAACATTCCAGGGGTTCTTCAGAGTTTATATTCGCAAACTGATTTGTTAGAAATCGGGAGCCAGTATTGAAGATGAATTATGGAGTAGTGATGCATGTTCATGTACAGAGGATGTGACATTATACCATAAACATTGCATGTTGTGTTTGTCCCATCAGTATGTAAACACGCAAAGTTTCTTCGTAACATCATGAAGCCTGGGTAAACCAAGGTTTTTTTTTAAAGGGGCATAATTCAAGAAAAATATTATCTCAAGAAAAAGAAATATGTCGTTATCAAAGTTTCTTATGTCCCTTTTGGATGGGGAATTTGAAAAGGAGTACGTATTTCCTTTCAGTACTTGATATATGCCACATTGGTTAAAAAAAGGGGTGGTAGGAACAGGTTGTCCCCCTACAGTCCTCCAGTATTTGACGCAACAAGCAATTGATATGTTTCATGTTCTTTACAACTGTCATATGTGCCTCGTTTTGTGTATGAAATCTCGCGAATTCGCAGACCGTCTAGGAAAACAATCAAATGCTTTTACACTTATTTAATTTAGCGAGAAGTGACACAGCAGTGAAGCATAAATCACATTTAGCAATCATAAAACACACACACAGTGTATACATGGGACTTGACAAAAGGAAGTCATAGAAATGTAACATGAGTATTTAACTAGCTTCTCAGGCGCCATGATATCCCATCATCAATCCATGTCCCTTTAGAATAGTATCTAAAAAGAACATCGTTATGTCATTGTACATGTTTACCCGCTTTTTTAATAAGTAAAATGAAAAATACCCAAGTGCCTAATAAACTAAATCCATTTGTGTATAATGATATGAGCCTTTGCACCCTGGTCCGGGGTCCTGCTATTTGAACATTTATTTCTCAACGCGTAAGGTAAATTGTTATTTTTCGCTCTATAAGCATGATAAGCCATCCCAAACTTTTTTTAAAAATTGTAGTTGGGTCTTGGTAATTTGGATTTTGCAGACGTGCATCAGTTAGAACAGATCATTTACGTCGGGGGACTGACCTGTAACGACATTCTCGATAAACGCTACTCACTTTCGAACCGGGGACCGTCAGAGTGGGTTTATAGATATGATAGAAGAAGACTGAAAGTTGACCACTAGACCAACTCGCATCTGACATGTGAGTCCAGTCACTTTATTCTTCTGCTTCAATGTTTGTTTCCATAGAAGATCAGTGGATTTGCAGACGTGCATCAGTTAGAACAGATCATTTACGTCGGGGGACTGACCTGTAACGACATTCTCGATAAACGCTACTCACTTTCGAACCGGGGCCGTCAGAGTGGGTTTATAGATATGATAGAAGAAGACTGAAAGTTGACCACTAGACCAACTCGCATCTGACATGTGAGTCCAGTCACTTTATTCTTCTGCTTCAATGTTTGTTTCCATAGAAGATCAGTGGATTTCAGGGTTGAACAACACAAGCTTCGCCGACCGTTACTCAGCGGTCAATGTAGTTCACTAACCGAATTCCTGACTCCAACCCTATGCCAAACACTGTATACCCAAACTTAAACCTAAACTTAAAATAAAACCCAATTGTAAGCTTAAGCCTAATCCTGTATCTTCGAAGAAATAGAGCTATTGCCGTCGGAGCATATGTCGGGATAGAGGTTTTTAAGGAAGAAAGCAGTTATTTCCTCAGTCGCAACTGGAAGGCGTTTCGTTTTTGTTCTTGGGATTTCTGCTTGTAAAATATGAAGATCGAGACCTTTGTTTCGGTTGCGAACCAGGCAGTCGAGGTGCCGTTTCAATTACTTGCAAACTCCAGACGACTTCTCCTTCATTACCCATAATGTAAGAATATTGAGGCCGTTGCGTTCGATTGCGAAGACCTGGCTGACGTCGCAAAGAAAGAATATCATCATCCATCGGTGCCCACTTTCGATTTTCCAAGAGGTTTTTTTTTAAATATCTTCTTCGACTTACGTCCACTCTTAGATGGCGTTATATTAGCTAGAGTGGACAATAAAACTCCCACTGCTGCGTTAATGTCCAGTGATATTATCTCAATTGTGGTGGATGAGACGGCAGTGCTTGGGGAGGGGATGGAGATAGGGGACGGGATGAAGAGAGATATGAATATAGAGAGAGAGAGAGGAAAAGAGAAAGAGAGAGAGATAGAGGGAGGGGGGGGGGGGGTAATCTCCTCTCGGAAGGATCTGTTGATAGTTCGTGATAAGAGGGCAGTGTCACCTGACTTATAATTGCAGCATCTCTTTAGGGCAATTGCAAACATCTTCGCTATGTTATGCTATGGAGCTATCTCCGTGGTTGGGTAGTATCATAAGAGAAAATATATCTCTCAATGAGGGACGTCGATCCATTTTTTGTTAGGAATACGGGAAAAGGGCAAACCATTTATTCTCATTGATCAGCTGTGATATAAGGTCACAATAATCCATTAATCCCTGACTAATTACTGAATTGAGACTCGAGGAAAAGAGCGACATCAATTTTCAGCTAAAATTGCTCCAGCACTTATTGTTTTTCTTGTAGTTGTTATTATTTGTCTACCAAAGTTGAAAATGCGTCCGCAACGCATAGCGGCAGATACAAAGGGATCTTCCCTGGATTATGTATAACGCGACGCCAAAGTGATTTTGAATAGTTAGATTTCAAGGAATTATATTAGTGATACTGCAAGTATCAAGTATCTTGGTTTCCATTATTCAGTTGTTCATATCCAAGGACTTCATTCTTTGGCATGTAGGCGGAGCGAGATGAGAGAAGGGGCTGGGGAGGGGTTCCTTGATGTAAAACAATCTAATTACATTTGATTCGGAATGTGACATTCGGCGTAGTTATGTTTTTATTATTTGATGTTCACAATTTTTGCCAGCCATATACATAGAAAATACCAGATATACTGCTACTGATAAAAATACTTTACATTTTATAGAGCATTATACATTTCAATGCGGTTTACATTATATAATTAGATAAAACATACATGAAAATACATTTTCATTACTTTAAATTACTACATACAATATTACGAATAACTTATTTCATACAATATCGTACATATAAAATATATTTTAAAAATAAATCTATTGCATTACATTAATTCTAAAATTCTACTTTACTACAATACTAAAAATAATTTATATTATAATCCTTACTATAATTTGGCTAATGTGTGTGTGTCTGTCTGTCCGTCCGTTTGTTTGAAAGCACTTTTCTCCGTGATTTTCCACTCAATCGAGCTGGGTTTTTTTTTAAACGTGGTTAAATTGTTCCCAGATTGTCATGAGGGGGGGGGGGGGGGGGGGGGGGGGGTTGATTGTGGTATTTTGGTCGTATTGTTTAAAGGTTTTTTACAATTCGTAACTTTCTTTGGCAGGCCCCGAGTAAAGCTTCGAAGTTCCCAGTCCTTTCGACCTTTTTCGGGTCAGCGAAATTACATAGGCATAAGTTTCAAGTACGGTACGCTTGCACCGTGCACCGTCTATTTGAAGCTGCCTAATACACGTTTAAGGCTATATAGGAATGAACCGTCGCACTGTGTGTACATAGATCTACAAACTCGGCCTTCAGTCAGTGTGTTTCCGTCCACGTCCAGTGAATACGTGTACATGGTTGTACACGTAACGTTTAATAGACCTAATCTGAAAATTGTTCAACATTCAGAAATTGCCGGTGCTAATGCACATCCCGCCTGAATCTAGAACTACAATTACAACTATAGCACCTGAATTTCAGTCACATCGCGCATCGGGAACGATGATCAGCCAATGATCTAACATACACCTGTCAATATTGTTATTTATAGGAATGGAAACTGAATATTGTATTCTCAATAAGTAGAAACCAAAATATGCCAGTGGAATTAGCCCTACAAATCTTATAACTTTTCATCACAGCAGCTACCCCCCTCTCTCTCTCTCTTTCCTGTATTCTTTATAATTTCTATCTATCCCCCTGCATGTCTTTTTTTCTCTCTCTCTCCTCTCCCACATTTTTCCCACTGGCTGTTTCTCACTCTCTCATATTTCCACTGTTTCTCTCGCTCTCTCTCACTCATTTTCCCCACCACTGTGTCCCACTGTATCTCTCTCTCTCTCTCTCTCTCTCTCTCTCTCTCTTTATTCATATCTCTATTCATATAATGTGATACCAACAGCTATGACTGCAGGTGTACTTATTTTGTTGCCTCTCTCTCTATATATATATATATTGCATATTGCATCTAAAATACTAGAATAACAAAATTTACATTTGAACTACAATATACTATATTACAACATGGCTGCAACACTAAGAATACTGTTTTAGAGCTTAGAGAGTTCGGTACACAGAAACTTAAGCATAGTAGGATGAGAATAGATATGTTTTCAGTCTACACTTAAATGTGTTCAAAGAAGGGGCATCGCGGACTTCTGTTGGGAGGCTGTTCCAGAGTTAAGGTGCGATTGAGGAGAAGGCGCGGTCGCCGTATCTAGTGCAGGTGCGGGGTACTTGTGCAAGATCAAGATGTGCATGGGTTGTAGATCTGAGTCTACGGAAAGAAATCGACAATTAGGGAGAAATTAGTGAAGTGAGGTATGTCGGAGCGAGAAAATTTTAGCTTTAAATGTTAAGAGCAAGATTTAACCAAGGAGTTAATATGTGATAACTCCTTGATTGAACTGTAGACGTTGTGAAATTGGGAGCCAGTGCAAAGATCTGAGGATAGGAGTGATGTGTTCAGATTTCCTGAGCCTTGTGGCGGTGTTTTGAAGATGCTGTAGTGCAGATAACTGAGTGTTGGGTAGTCCAATGAAGACAATGAAGAAATTTGAATGTATTAATACAATTGTAAATGAATTTCAGTTTACGTATGGAATTCAAGCAATGCGATAAACTGGTTTTTGAGGCCTACCAATGTGTTATCAAATTACAAATGTGGCTTGTGGGATCATTCTCTTGGTAATTTCACATCTTAAAAGATCATAATCTCTCTACCTGGATTTTCGTGATCTCTCTTTCTCTAATACACAACCGTTTCCCTTTTTAATCTCTTTCCCCCTTTAAATATTCCCTCACTTCGCTTCATCCCCATCTCTCCCTCTCTCTCCCCCTCTCTTTCCCACTGTCTCGCTTTCAATGCACTAATGTTTCCTTTCCTTCTCGATTTCTTCCACGTTTTGTGGATATGATAATAATGTTATTCGATATCGAAGAAAATCGCACATAATTTTTATCTTAACAGAGCCAACTTCAATATCTTTATTTTAAAATGTATATGTAAGGGATATCTTTTCCCGCTGAATAGAGAGATTTATTAAATTTGTCGATTCGCTCACAATAATTTGAATTTTTTTTTTTTACTCGCAATAATTATTCATTGATTTAAATTAATCCTTTTCCTTTGAATCAAATCAAATCAAATTTCCACCATTTGCCGTTCCCATCATGCCCAGTAAAAACAGTAAAATTAAACTAAAATATAACCTAGATATGCAAGAGGTATACTTATATTCTATAAATAATGCATTTGGTCTATTGAGTGAGAGCAAGAAGGGAAATAACTCTACATAAAATTATATGATTTAAAACCCTTCTTGTTCTTAACAGAAATATGTGGTATAGTTCAATTATTACAATACTGACAGTATTCATGGTATTCTTTGCAACTGCAGAGCTCTTTCGAAATAAACCCCCAACATATTTCATTTCATTTGGTGACAGAGAGAGAGAGAGAGAGGGGGAGAGGGAAAGAGAGGGAGAGAGAGAGAGAGAGAGAGAGAGATAAAAAAGAAGAAGAATGCAACCATTTTATTACAAAGAGGAGAAGTCCCTCTTATTGAAGTTCTGATCTATCGATCACACATATACTTGACAAGCATCTCTTTTTAAAATGTTCAAGAAAAAAAAATAGGCCTTTTGGTTTATAGGTAGTTATTTTGTGTGCATGCACGGGGTATTTTCCCCAGCCTTCCTCAACCCACGTGTATGTGGTAAATATATATTGATTCAAACACACTGTGCACCGATAACGATTGCCGGATTAAAAGCCCATACATGTACACACTATTTATAACTAGTTTGTAGTGGTGTAGGTTGGATGGTGGGGCGGGGAGTGGGGGTAGTATCAGGGCACGTGCCCCTCCTCCATCAAATGGCCACAAAAAAAAAACATGCCGTCATTTGATGGACTTGCTTTTATGATTTATCATTTACTCCATGTTTTAATTTGTTGTTTATTGCGTGATCCTTTTATTCATCTTCTTTTCTCTCTATCATAGTTTCACCACCATGCCTACCAGACTGGGATGGTGAGATATGTTGGCCCTTGACGACGGCTAGTCAAGAAGTTGAAATGGACTGTCCTGCTAAACCCTGGACAGATACATCAAGTAAGTCGTCTTAATACTTCATTTCACTGGCGGATCCAAGGATGACAAGCGGCACGTGCTCCTTTTTAAAGAGAAAATGACTTCTGGTCATGGTCATGGTATTATGGTATAAAGGTCACATAAGGCAAATATATATATATATATATCACGAATTATGACAATTTTCCCCATTAGGAAGGGCAACTATCCCGTCACTGGACGGGCAGATATATCATCTTTGGAAGAACGGGGCGTAAGCCCCTGCCACCACTCAAAATTGGCATAGACCCATGTTTTATGAAAATTTTAATTTAATGCATGCCATCATACAATTGGAATAAATAAACTTAAATTTGAAGTTTTTCTAACATCATATTCGCATGAATAATGATTTTTACAAGCTGGCTCGGTGAAACGTGCATGGATTTAGATAATGCCGTAAATGTATCATTTGAGAGCATAATACCTCTACTGAAAGGAATAATTATAGTAAATTTATTGTTGTCATAGAGCACATACTGTGGTCACAAAAGTAATTTGTTTTATGCTTCTTTTTTTCTGAGACGTACTCTATATTCGTGGTTGATGTACATTCGATGTAGTAAATAACAATAAATAATATAACTCTCTCTCTCTCTCTTTCAGAATCCTTTTACAGGGCGTGTAGCTCCAATGGGACATGGGCGGGGCCTGGTCATTACTCAGATTGTTTCCTTGATAGTCTCGTTACCAATCCCACAATGCACCTTGCTAACATTTCAGACGCACAATTAAAGGTAACGTATGGTTATGATAATAATTATTGTGATAATAGCATCGATTTCTTGGATGTGCATCTCCTTTGCAGGGGCTACAAAAAGGGGTGGGGTGATAACCCCCCCCCCCAAAAAAAAAGACAACAACAACTTGTGTTGGCGAATTCTACAATTTTTGAACGGCTGTCAGCAATTTTTAAAAACGGATTTTTTTTTCTATTTGTTTGTTTTGCTTATTAGGGGAAATATTAATCTCTTTCCAAAAGATATAAGAATCCGACATCTGTTTATTTCATGGTCGGTTTTTTTTTAATTTGATGATCGCTTTTCCCTGTTTGTTAGAAAATGTTACACTACCCCCGCTACCCCCTATTAAAAATGATCGAGATACGCCCCGACCCCTCCCAAAATGGACTGGTTAGTGAAGGTAATCCGCTCTCTTTCATGAAGTTTAATATCAATAACAAATAAAATAATTGACACCCCCACAACAACAACAACAAAAAAAAACCTACTGAAAATTAATTTTTCTTTATAGAACTATTATAATGTGGTAGCTGTTTTTAACAGATTTTTATGAAACTGGGCCCAGATACTCAACATGTTGCACCAGTTGCAAAATGTTTGTAATGTACTACCAGAAATCCACTCAGCTGTGAATATCGTGAAACTCACTACGACGTAACTTAGTATATTCATTTTGCCAACTGTCGCATATTTGACTACATCGTCGTCGATCCATCTTCAGGAAGGGGGGGGGGGGGCATAAGATCCGCATGATTCAGATTTAACAACGTGATTATTTTGGAGGGGCAAACGCCCTCACTGCCCCTCCCTGATCGATGCTCCTACTTGACAAGTACCTAAAGCCTGGTTTTATACAAATAGCCTATGTAACTCTGCGGTGCTTTAGACAGGACCTGATTACAACTAGGTACGGTAAACCAGTCAACCAAGCATTCTTTACATACTGAAATATTGGAGAGCTGTATCCAGTCGGGCGCAAAATATATTCTCGACTGACAGCATGCACAGCATGGAAGCTTGTATACCCAAGACCAGTGCAGCAATATATGTCAATTTACAATGTTTTATCCCTCGGCATTGCATATTTACGGCTTAAATTGAACTTTCAAATAAGGAAGTAGGTCACGCGTTGCATTATTGGATACCTAGAAGAGTGATCAATATGGATATGACAAGGCTTCAGTCGTAAAATAGAAGCAAAGAGGGTATGATGTAATTGCAGAAAGCTTCTAAATAATGACAGGCTATACGTGGATGCTATATAAATTATGATTAATGAGACATTGCAACGATTGGAACAAATTCTTACGAAATGCCTTCTACAGAGGCCCTGAGGCTCCCAAATCTAAATCATGATTCAGATTTTATCCGATTTCTTTTCAGAAAAACGGAGTAAACGCCTTTTGAAATCAAGGTCCCAAGATTTGAACATTGATGCCGTCAATGTGAGCGTGGCCGGACGTATTATTTTCAATAAAAGCAAGCCATACAAATGCCTGGGGTTTTGTATATTTTATCAAACCAATGACTTTCTGCAGTTCCATTATGTCAAGAGAATTTTGCACAGCGTATTCTTTCAAATTTGTGCAAAGTGTACTTTAGGCATGTTAGGTGTGATACGTGAAATGTGCAAACTGTAAACGATGTTGTCAGTTTTTCTTCTCTTCTATGGTTTAGAATGATAGATATACGTGGAGATGCATACATTGTATTTAAGAATGCCCCAATAAACATGAAAAAGGTCATAATAAAGTGAGCATACCATACTATTCCAAAGCTTTTATGACAAAATACTGATATTTCATTCGTGAGGGAGATTACAATGTCATGTTTAAGGCAGAGTGTACTACAATACATCAAAGCGTTACGTTTCAACAGCATACACAACCTCTCATACCATGTATACACGATTTAAAAGTTTATTACCAACTCTATATACTTACCATCTCTCTTTGTTACTCCCCTCACTCATTCGTGGTTGCTTTTATTTCCCGATCCCTCTCTTTCTCTCTCAATCACACACGCACACGCACCCTCACACACACACACACACACTCACATTATCTCTCTCTCTCCCCCTTTAACTACCTCCGTTTTCTTTTGTTTTCTCTTTCTCTCTCTCCTATTCTGTCACCCCTTCCCTTACTCTACCTTCCTCGTTTTGTTCATATCTTCAGTAGATCTCTCTTCCTGACCGGCTTTATAAATAAACCGATTTGTATTTCATTTTATGCTTCCTTCCATCATGTATATTCCCACTGGAAACCATGCTGTGCCACTTCTAAAGAGATCAAGGTGTCATTGCAGCAAAACAACAATTCAAATGATCATATTTGCCATATTTCATTTACCTCTTTACCACTGATTTTTATTTTTCATTCCCTTAGGTTTTGTGCAGGTACCACACGGTTCCCGTAGGCAATAGGAAACACTGATTGTCCAGCATGGCGCGATGATTTCATCAGAGTAAACGTGTTTTTTTCTCATGAATTTCATGTAATGGGCCGGAAATCGTCTTCGAAATGCCTCTCCATTATTCACCTCTGGCAAAACATAGCCTTTGAGTAATTTTCAAATATTATTTGAGACGGTTGAATACAGATGCTGATTGACTTCGAAAATTCGAGGGAGTTTCTTGAGCCATTTGGTATTGAAAAAGATCAAACTACATCTCTTGAATCGTGTTGGGCATATGGTGTCTATAGGAACGATTATAAATGCTGATTAGAAAATAATATATATATAAGGTTATTGACGGTTATTTGATAACGGTTATTTCTTCAAGCATGCCTAGATGGAATAACGTGAAAGATTTTAAAATAACATTTTGAATTTTGTTAGGACATTGGAAGGTGAATATCGGGTATACCTGGGCAGGTCGTCCTGGGAGTATCATGGAGCTCTCTATTACAAAGACTTCTGAGTGGCGCTGCTGTCAAAAGAAGAGTATTTTACAGAAGGGAGGGTTCCATTCACGAGTCGCAAATGTCAAACCCTGAGGCACCAATGGGTCCTTCCTATCGCAATCGGCACCTGATATTCACTCTTGAATTTGGAACTTGATTACGCTTCCGTGTTTAAGGACATGGATGCATATGTCAGAGGCTTACTTTATAGATTATCGATATGCTTTCCAGTGCACCTGCAGAGATGATAATGCCACGTGGTTATATAACGGAAGAAAGCACTTGAATCGGAAATGTGTATCTCTGTGTAACTCGATAGAAAATTCTCAAGATATGGAAAGTCCGTTTTTTAATGATTCGTAGATAGGTAAATGGAGAGTTCTGGCAGTTACCGTGGTTACATTTCAGGAGAACTTTTCATCCCCCTCATCATCACTCTACTCCTTCTCGCTCTCTCTCTCCTCCCTCTCTCTCTCTCTCTCTCTCTCTCTCTTCCGCCTCTGTCTCCATTTTCCCTTTTCCTTCTCATTTTTTTTGTTATCTCTCTCTTACCTTTCTTCTCCATGGCATGTTCTTCTCTCAATGCCTCCCCATCACTTTCCCTTCTCTCCCTCTCTCTCTCCCCCGCTATCTCTCTATCCCGCCGTCAATCCTTGCTTTCCAGGCTCCATGCTTGACACACTCATCATACATTGAAAACTAAAGTTATTTGAAAATGGTAAGTTCTGGTATGAGTAGTAATCAATGTCCAGCTTTATCCTGCAACCAATAACCTACCAATGGATTTTACTTTTTTTTTTTAATTTCCAGTGTAAAGCTACTACCTAAAGGTGATAAGCGGATGGTCATGGAGCCAATAAGACCATGAAGACTGGAAATTTGTTATTAAATAAAGCTTTTACCATGCTCAAATCGGCACTCGTGGCAAATTAAATGTTAAAACCCAGCTCTCCATGTTCCCTGTGAGAAAAATTGGAAACGAACAGCGAACATGACTTTTTCTTTAAAAATGGCTTAATTATGTGCGATGCGGGTGACTAAAGTTGTATTTGCATTCCAAAAATTCACGTGGGGGAGAAAATGACAGCAGTGACAGACATCGGAGTATAAGCTGATAGCAGCTCTGTGCGTTCTGCGACGCCGCGCCGAAGGTCGCACTGCGTGAGAGGGTCATAGTGGCGCTGCGTCGCGCCGTCCTCTCGATGAGCTTTGGTAGACCGAGCGTGCTGCGTGGATATCTGGAGGTGTCCCTGAGGTTTTTGTATTTTATAGTTGTCATTTTCATTATATGCTTGATTGTTTCTGGACTTATTCTATTGCATGCAAATCAGTTCGCTTCTGTTGGAACTGAGCTATCAGGTTTTGTTTATACTGATATTTTCGTACAATATCCTACCACGATATCTTGGATGTGTGGAATTTAAGAAAAAAAAAACATTTGTTTTCTAAACGTAATGTGACTTTCGAACAAAAAGGATTCGTCTCTCAACGGTCCTACAACACAGGAGCCGGCTATATTGGCTCCACTTTCAATTAAATACACTAACTCCACTTCATTACTTCAACCCTGGCCCAAAAACTGTACCTAACCCTTATCATAGCCCTAACATAACCCAGACTTAATTGCAGCCTTAACCCTGTTGTGCGGTAGGCCTACAGATGAAACCCTCCAAACGTCTGTCTAGACGGTTTTCCGAATGTTCTTTTTTCCGTTTTTTTTTCGTTACTCCGACGGTTCGTAATTCTGAAAATGAAAACAGGTTCATATTTCCGAAGGTACGTAATTACGAGATGTGAAGAGCTCTGTTGTATTTTCGGAATTATGAACCCGTTTTCTTTTTCGGAATTACGAACCCAATTTCATTTTCGGAATTACCAACCTTCGAAAAAACGAATCTTTGGAGTAATGCATCAAATGTGTTGGCTCAGTCAGTAGAGCGTCCGCCTCACAATCGGGAGGTCGCGGGTTCGAACCTCGGCCGCGTCATACCAAAAGACATTAAAAGATGGGAGTTGCTGCCACCTTGTTTGGCGTTCAACAATAAGGGATAGAGCAACGTCGATCTGGCGCTGCACAGTGGCTGCCGGGCCCACGATCAATTGGGCAAAAAGAATTTCCATTTCGGTTAAAAAAATTTGGAGTGGACTTTTAATTGGATTATTATCATTATTATGTTAGGAATTATGGACCTTATTACATGTTCAGAATTATAAACCCCTTGTCATGTTAAATTTGCGTTTTCGGTTTTACGGAATTATGAACGTTCTGAAAAACGAACCTGCGGAAAAAACGAGTACCCCCGTCTAGACAGGGGTCTGCAAAGAATGTATTCTGGTTCTAGCATTACCAACACGGTTAACAAAGTGGCCATGACCTTGTACATTAACGCGTTCTCCTTTTAAATAAAAATGTGGATGTAAGCACTTATGTAGCTAAGACTACAACGTACAAAGTGATCCTATTTAGTTTTAAATCAAACCCATGATTGTAGAGCATTGGTCGGATTAAATAAGTGATGCGATAACCGTCATAACAAGGTTCGGGCTACTTTGCCATCTTGGGCGCATAGGCAGTTTAGTTGAGGATAGGTTGATATAAGCGTTCAAACAATTCCCAGTTCTCTATGCATTTTCTATGCTCTATGCTCTTCTAAATTATGTATGCACTCCATTCTCCCCTAACATCTTTTCCTGCTATTAGCGTTCCTTTTCTGACTTCCCAACTTCTGAATTAGCCTGTACTCACGCGTTCTGTGTTAATCCACACCCCTTCCACCTGTACATCAATGTCATTTGAATGACCACCAATGCTATCTAATGCTCAAACATTGATCGTCTTACTATCATATCTTTATTTCTCTCCCTCTCGCTCCTTCTGTGTCTCTCTATCTGTCTCATTCTCTCTATGTCTCTCTCTTTCTCACTATCGTTCTCTTTATCTATACCAACTTCTATTCCTGATTTATCCTTTTTGTGTATCCCTTTCCAATTGTATTAGGCTCTATAATGTTGTCTGTCCGTTCTTTAGCATTTTTATTATCGTGATGAAAATGTCGACCGCATTACCATAGCAACTAAATATATACCACATCATCCATGTGGGGAAACGCTCCTCAACAAGGTGTGTGCAAACATGGTTAACAAGACCCCAATGCTCAGGCAACGACCAGACAAAGTTGCCGCCAACCTTAATGAAATCGTAGAGGTCTGACCGTCCGGTCATCAATAAGTTCCTCTGCCTGTGCTGCTAAATTTTGCTTGTGGGAGAAAATTATACCATTGACTTATTGATTGAAACACACACCTTTAATTAGCACGCAGACCTAATTTGGGGACAGCTAGTTGGATCAACAGAATGAAAGCTTAAGATGGCGACCAAATCTTTATCGGCATTGGCTTAATATAAATTGTAAAACATACGAGTTTTAGCTCCGACAAGGAGTAAGTTAGTTACATTTTTTTTCAATACGAGTAGAGAAATTTATCCAGGAAAAAAAATGCATTCACTTTCGATCAGATAAAAATGAATACAAAAATGAGCTGTTGACACACGTGATCAAGAGTGGCGAATAGCTGCGTAGGCCCAACCATTGAGGGGATACTGACAACTGGCATCATTGAGTGTACGAGTGTTTGGCGGTCTTTAATCGATGAAATGTGCAAGGCCACCAGTTAGGGGTAGGGTGTTACATGGTAGGAGCCTATCATTTCCTATTCACGTTCTTATTCATCCCTCCTTTTATTTCTGTCTCTTCTCTCTTTCTGTCCCTCTCTTTTTTCTTCTGACCGATGGGGATGGGGCACGCCCCTGTGCCCACCTGTATTTACACCACTGTACATGATTATGAGTATATTTCGTTGAGTGTTAATCATACTGTCAATTCATATCATTTTTAACGGAAGGGGGGGGGGGGGATTTATGCCGACAGCTTGTTTACATGCTTTGTGACATAATGTTAAAAGACGGAAGTGCATAAACCACTTTCTCCTGCTTACATCCAAGCGCGTGTGTTGTATGCGAGCTATAATTAATTATCGATCCTACTATCGATCTCCAGCCTTAAATCGTTACAAGTTTACAGTACTGCGGAGATGTGTCAAAACATAATTATGCAAAAACTTCACTGGGCCTTCTTATCAAGCAATTTATTTCTTCAGCTGACCCGGCGGTTTAACAATTATTATTACAGTTGAATAATTACACAATTTGGCAGGTGAATGACGTCGCCAGAGTTTTTTCTTATATGGACGTCACACACACGCACACATTCTTTCTCTCTCTCTCTCTCTGTCTTTCTCTCTCTCTTCTTTGTTTGCATTTGCCGCCCCCCCCCCAAAAAAAAAGGGAAAAAAGAAGGAATCCCCCCCCCCAACTAATGAAAAGAGTTCGCTAACTGGAGTAACAAAGGGTAAAAAAGAGGTATATTGAACAAAATGTTGTATTTTTCATCCCATTTTTTACTTTTTGGAGAGGATTGGGGGGGGGGGGGGGGCGGAACGAATTGAGTTAAAATGTAAAAAGATTCCTATAGTCCTATAAACATTCAATATGTTGACGTGGATAAAAAGTTTCAAAAGACAGCACAGGCTGAAAAGATAGATGATAGTTCCATTCAGTACTATTTAAGAAAATCCGTCTTCCCTCTTGAAGTGCTCATTGTAGCATTTTTCGTAAATATCTTATTGCAAATGTTGCCTTTATGGTGAAACATTAATTTGGCATCGACATCAATAAACTAAAGTTACCGATCCAAATATATGATTTGGTTATCTCAACCCAGATCGAATATGACCACGCCATAGTTTTATGTCGTTGTTTTTAATAGAACCTCACTACAGTAGCAGTGTATTCCAATATTTATATTATATCATGCATGATAACCTTCCCTTGATAATAGTCCAATTTTTGTCTTCTTTTAACATTTCTATTGATTTCTGTAAGATGTTTTGAGGGGATCTGTTGCGTACAAGAGACATCCTCGCTGGAGCGTAATATTTCTTGCCAGACGTTTAGGCGGGAGATATTTACATTTATATTGGTACTAAAACAATTTAGGATTTTCATAAATAATACGGAATGCTTTTTGCTATCTTTAGTGTCTCGTAGCAAAGTAGATGAGTTCGGCAACAGACCTTTTAAAGAAAATGGGATTGTAAATGCCTCTCTGGCTTAACCTTCAAATAATATTATCTGATTTGATTTGATTTGATTTATTTTTCTTCTGCATTCATATAAGTACATTTTCGGTAGATATATAAAATAAAATACAAATATACTTTTTGACAATGAATCATAAATAAACAAGTACCGTATATGTAACAATAATTTATCAAAAAGAAACACGAAATGATAGATTGTCAAATTACCGTTATTCATCAAATATAAAATCATTAGCGGAAGAAGGACTCATAAGCAATTTGCTTGAGAATATGGCAGCCCCAGACAAATATTATGAAATAGCTAAAACATGTTTAAATAAGCAGAGTGGATAAATAATTGAAATCCTAAGTGAAAAGCATACTGATGATGATGTTGATGATGAAATGATGATGAAATGATATTGATGATGATGATAACGGTGATGTTGATGACAACACAGAAATTTTACCTTGTATATTCAGAGAGTAACAGCGTTTTAACTTTGGCTTTAAATGAGTAAAGGGAACAACAGGATTTAATGCATTCTGGGAGAGAGTTCAATAGGTCTGGACCTTGGTGTCTTATTGATCTATGGGCAATTAGTAACTTTGGGTTGACTAGATGAAAATCTGAGGAATTGCGAGTAGGGTAGGAGTGAATAGTGTTATTTAACTTATACAAGTTTTGAAATGAAAGAGAGAGCAAGTCATTTAGATACTTAAATATGGACAGTAAACTTTGTAGTGAATTGTAGTGAAATAGTTGGAACAATCATTATGTTTTAATCTTCTGTATTTCCTGCCATGCTAATGTCGTACAAATCTCAGCACAATCATTTGATATGCACTTAACCAAAGTTGATTATGATTGATCTTGACCAACAACAAAAGTGCAAATATGTAATACAAACGAAAGCTAGAAGTTGGCAACCAGAGGCCTCTTATAGTGAACAAATGGGGTTATATTGATTGGGTTCAGTATAAAACGAACTATTTTTTGTTAATACTCAACCACCATATACACTATGATCTGGACACTTTTGATCTAAAAAAAAACAAGTTTAAAAATAAAAATAAATATAAATACAAATAAAACAAAAGGACTTGATAACTGGGTGAAATCATATATCCTATTCCTAAAAATATTGTAAAAATGATATTGCCGAACGTACTTTGAAAATCGAATCGCTAATTGTTTTATGCAATTTGCTAGCTCCCCCACCCCATCAGTTGAGAAATCCTGGCTATGCCACGGCACGGAGCTAATATAATGGACCCATTACCATCAAAGGCACCATATCCCACAGCGCAGAGGAATTCAAAGGCTCATTATTCTCTGCGCCATTTCTTGACACACTGGGTGTCTGTTGCATTCACAAGGAGAGTGCTCCCATTGCCCCGCGAAATGGTGAAGCTAAAAGTGCACCATTATCATTTGTCGTTCGTTATGTGTATGACCATTGTAATGTCATATCTAAATCGGAGTCTGTGAGTCATTTTGACACTACAACTATGTAGCAAGTGGCGAGCACGGAGGGCACCGCCCTGCGTAAAAGTGGCAAGAAGAAATAAAGATAATGTAGAGGGAAAAGCAATGTGAAAAGCAAATCTCATTCTCGTACACCCTCCACTCATTTTCAACACACAAATAAAAGAAATCCAAACGTGCACAGTAACACCGGAGTCTAATTACATGTATAGGATTTATGCTGCGTTCTGACATTGTTATATTTGTTTGAAAAAGCTTAAATAGACCAGGAAAAAAATAGTGGTCGATGCATGGCATAAAAAGCGACATCTTAAACGCAAAATCCAGCATGATTACCTGAAATAATCATGAGTTTTTCGTGTTTAACATGTTTAAAGGGCAATCCAACCTTGGTAATAAAACGATTTGTATGAGAGCAGAAAAATAAGAAGAACAGGACTGTGAAAGTTTGAAAGAAATCAGACAAGGAATAAGAAAGTTTATGGATGTTTGAAAAATGAGATCACTATCTATGCGAACCTCAAACTGGCAATTTGGAGAGTCGATTGTGACATACTTGCTGACAACTCTCCCGTTTGTCGAAAGAAAAAGATCCTACTGAGTAATACATTTTGAAGAAAAAAAATGAAATTTAGTCATTTTGTGTGTTGTAGCATATGGGGGAGTTGTCCGCAACTACATGTACATCACAGTGACATTACTTATTCGGCCTGCATTTTACTGATGCATCAACAGCCTAATTCGCACTTCTATTCTAGAACAATTGATATTGATACTCTCTAAATTTGAAATACTTAAAATTTAAATCTTAATTGAGACTTACAATAATCTAAGTCTTTAAGACTTATTTTCCACGTTCTTTGATTAAATTTTTCTCTCGAGACCGCTAACAAAATCTCCTGTTT
This sequence comes from Heliocidaris erythrogramma, assembly GCA_025617745.1. Taxonomy (NCBI): domain Eukaryota; kingdom Metazoa; phylum Echinodermata; class Echinoidea; order Camarodonta; family Echinometridae; genus Heliocidaris; species Heliocidaris erythrogramma. The sequence continues at coordinate 16,678,424 of CM046870.1, read as the reverse complement.
AAATCTTTTAAGGAGATTTAAGCTTTAAGCCAATTATATTTACGATGATGCAACACGTGATCGAACATTCAAGCCAAGCGAGCGATCGACGACATATTTCTTTTTGCGGTTGTGTGAATCTTGCACATAACTGCAACACAAAAGTGAGAGCCAGATGACACTATGAACACGATGACAAAGAGAGCGGACAAAATATACAGCTCCTGATTGTACCCTCCACAATTGCTCTGGTAGACAAAAGAACATCCCTTCATTATTATTATGTGACACCTGTTCTACATATTTTTACATAATAGCAATGAAGGGATGTTCTTTTGTCTACCAGGGCAATTGTGGAAGGTACAATGAGGAGCTGTATATTTTGTCCGCTTCTTTGTTCGCCATTTTCATAGTGTGATTACTGTTTTTCAGATAAGTCGGATCGACATTGCCGTGTATACACTTTTCGTTGGGATCAACCATACACCTTAATAAGGCCAGTCTCTATTTCTGCATTTGACACTTGCAATTATTATGATATTATGTTTGAATGTCATTTAATGTGTTTGTTATGGAGCTGCACTCAAATAAATTAATGTTTGGCGGAATAAATTGCACATTTTGAGTCTATGTTGTTGTTTTTCTCCAGTCCCACTTCCTCTGAAAATTTAAATCTCCAAAAGATTTATCTGTTAATAAACCTTAAAAAGATTTAAAGGTAAAACTGAAAAGATTTAAATTTTAAATCTAAAAGACTTATGTTTTAAGTCTTTTGTGGTTTTAAAATTTTAAATCTTAATAAAGACTTATTTTAAATCCCAACGGTTTCGTCACTAATATCAGTCTCTGTTAGATTTAAAAGTAAGTCTTTAAGATTTAAATATAAGACTTTCAAATTTACAGAGTAGAAAGCACATGTATTTATGGATGTGTGAACGTTGTTATACGATGAGGATTGCAAGCATAACCAGTTTCTCGGAAAACAAGTTGCACAGGGGACATTGTCCCATTTTGTTAGATCTCAAATTAAGCAAATGTAAGTGAAACTCCGCGTAAAGTATGAGCATCACTTTGGCACTCAGCAGGGTTTGGAGCATTCATGAATTCACAAACGCCGCTTACACCGATCTCCCTCGAGCTCCCTTGCGACATCACAGCGGCCGTTTGTAAGCTAAATCTGTCAAACGGACACGTTCATTCATCTCGTCGAGCTCTTTATTCATCCAAAATGACACTCCTAAGACATGTCACCTTACAGATGGAAACATAATATACGTATCTTCTTCTCCGCAGGGTGGTCAATGAAAAAATACACGTCTCCCATTTGCAATTTGCCGGGTCAGAATTCAATTTCGATCGTAATGCCTGGGTAAAACAATGTCTCTTCATGTTAGGTGAGTTTGCAGTCATGCTGCTGCTCAAATTCGTCAGGGAATATATATGATCATAATACGTATCTACCTGCTAACCAAACTTATAAAGCAACCTAAGGCTGTTTTCTGGATTAGAGGAAATCTTTAAACCATTGCAGATTAAACTTATGTTAGAAGATGGCAAGGTAGAATGCCGTGTCGTGTTTTATTAGGATTTTTTGTCTTGCTTGCCGTTTTTTCAACGGCAGTATACATTAAACCCATTAATTAATTAATACATTAAACCTATAGAAATATATATACATGATATGCGAGTGAATAAATATTTAAAATACCGTATTATCTATAATTAATTAGGAATATATTTCTGAAACATATTTGATTGATTATGTGTAGTATTTTCTCCAAATTTTAATAACCTTTAAATTGCCAAAGATTCCACCTCCCTTCAAATCATGAATGCATTGTCCATTACTATCCACAGCTATCGTTTTTTGCACCACTCGTGGTGATGTGTCATGTGAAATTGTAAACAGCAGAGGTACAATGGAAAATGTATTGAACTTGAAAATACGATGATATGGGAACACGACAATGCAATAGGCATCTTCTTCGATATGGATAGTTATTGCATACACCCCAGGAATACATCCTTCACATCCTACTGGTATCAGGATTTTGACGCATCTCTTTTAATCCCCCCCCCCCTCCAGCTCGTACATTTTCAACTTTGTCCACACCAGTAAATAAAGGAGTTAACAATAAACACAGGGAAGATCCATGGGGGGGGGGGGGCGCAAGGGGGCGCAAGGGTTACATGCCCCACCAAAACTGATCCGCTCTACCTTTGATACATACCAGAGCGAAAACTGCACAAATTTATATTTAAAACTTGATGGTTACGTTTGTGAATTATTTTTCCGCCTGTATACCATGCTTATATTTATGCTGATAAACTTGCAGTTGTATAGAGTTTAAATATAAATTTTACCGAAAAATTCTTGTTTGCAATTGTTTTCTTCAGGAACCATATTAAATGACACGATGTAGCAATTTGAAGGATGATCTTGATCAACATTAGCTAGGAAACCAAAGGCTCTGTTTAAATATAATGTAGCTGCTACTTTGATATACTAGGCTGGCAAATGACATCATAAGTCGCTCAGATGTTCTGTAGGTCATGACCAGTGGCATGGGTCCTGCCATTAAAAGCTGGCGGGGGAGGAGGGGTGGTGGTTTCATTTGGTGGATGAAAGACAAGACAATAAGGTAAATAGGGATTGGTGAATGGGGTAATAATCTTATTTTTTACGTTTCCATAACTTTTTTCTTCTTGTTTTTTTTTTCTTCTTTTTCTTTACGCTCTCCGTTGAGGGGCACGTACCCGCCACCCATCAGCAGAGTGGACTCAGTCACAAAGAATGTTCCATCTCTCTTTAAGACCATTATGTCTGTGTTTTCGTAATCATTTATGACAAATCCAATCCTCTAGTGATTTTCTGCAGCGATATAATCAAACAGATGTCAGCCTGCATTATACAAATGTCACGGGCATATCAGGGAATCCTGGATTAGGAAAGAGAGGGGAGGGATAGATATAAAGTCATGGCAATATTTCATTTATTTAACTGTATTTTTAATGGATACGAATTTTAGGTGCTTGTCGCACTTATTATTGAATGGCTGAACCCTGCCTCACACGAAGCATCATTCTGATTGCGTCAGTACCTGCGCGAATCGATCATGTGAAGGCAGTTGACCCCATACGCCAGTTATTAAAAAGTATTGTTTTCAATGTTCATGTTGCCATCACTTTTTAAAGAGATATGACTCTTACACAAAAGACCGTACTGTCAAGTATCTGACGCGGTCCTAACGTCACCAAATGGCGCCTCGTGTGAGAAGTGCTTATATGCAAGACCATGCATCTTCTCCACATTTGTACATCAGTTGTGTAACACCCTCTCTCTTTCTTGTTTTTTTTCGATAGAGTGCTTTCTCCCGCCCTCTCTCTTTCTTTCTGCCTGTCATTCTGCCTCCATTCATTGTTCATGTTGTTCATGCCCGCTCGCTCGCTCGCTCTCTCCCCTCCATCTCAATCTGTATATACCTCTTCTCTCTCTCTCTCTCTCTCTCTCTCTCTCTCACACACACACACACACTTTCACTCTTCCAACCCGCTTGTACACTCTTAGAAATATTGGGCAAAATTTTACCCAAATTTTACCCAACATGAGGGTCCTTATGAGTCCGACCAACTTTTGGGTAAACTTTACAAATTTCATTGTTATTTTTGACCAATGTTGGGTAAATGCATGTAAAAGTTGAGCAAGATTTAACCAACCTATGCCCAATCTTCATTTACCCAGTGGCATTTACCCAACATTTCTAAGAGTGTATGATATCCCATTACGATATTTTTGAAAGTTTTGATTCTTCGATTCTTATGTTCCCCTCTATATCTTTATGTACATGTAACATCACCCTTCCTCCTCTCCCCCTCTCTTCCTACTTATCTTCATCTCTCACTCTCCATATTTAGGCTCACGTCTTTCCCCCGCCTTTATTTTACCTTTTCTCCGTCACTCTGCCCCTCCCTCACTTTACCCCTATGTACCCTTTCCCTCATGTCAGTACAAAACGAACCAAAATATCTCAATATGGATATTAAATCCTCTCCCAAACTGCTCCTGGCAATCACAGCGATTTATACTGATGTTGACGGGGACAGGCACGTGTGCGGTTGTCACTGGGATGAAGTTATGAAATACAACGGCAAAGATTTTGAACAAGTAAGAGAAATTATTATTTGAGTCTCTACACTAAACTGAAGAGTTATTGTCTTGTTATTTGTCATCAATCTCACTTATTTCTAATGGAAAGACAAGCTTTACATTTTGTACCACCTCCTCTGTCCTCCGGGCACTTGCCTCACAGCGCAAAAATAACCGTGTTTCGCAGCCGGTCTGTGGCTGTGCATGTTGAGCGATTATGGCATGTTTATTTCGCCGCTGTTAGACTCGTTTTAATTTATCCATTTCTACAAAGTAGTTGTAGAAATCCTTTTTTCTTTCGAATACCCGTCGCCATGATCATGATGATTACACCAAATTGCCATAGTGACAAAAGGATGTCCTGATCCAAACAAAAGTTCATGCTATTTCAGAAAATGAAATAGTGTGTAGGGAGCATATGAAGTGCATTTCCCAAGGAATATCAAACGAGGGGGCGACAGTTGATCCAGGATTATGAGAAAGGCGTGGGAGATGTTTGAAAACTGCGAAATCCCTCGACCTATGGTGAACGTAAGCGGCAGTGCATCATTATTTTGAGCAGTGCCGTATATACATAGAGTTTGGCTAACTCTGCTCCAGTGGGTAACAATATGGCGGCCTGTTGATTTGTTAGGCAAGCACGTAACAAATGAATATACGCCATGTTGTGCCCAACTGAAGTTGGCCAAACTCTGTGTATGGATGGCTCTGATTTTGAGGGGGCAACTGAGCTTTTCCTTTTGTAAATTTGCTTATGAAAAGAGATTAAACAACAGAAAAAAGAGGATTATGCTAAATTGAACATTCTACCTTGTAATTTGAAATGCGCCTATCGTATGTATATCTTGGTTTGATAAAGGGAAACAGGGAAAATGTTTACAAAGGAATTACATTTATTCCCAACTGTACAGTGTTAATATTAACTGCTCTGAATAAAGTGCATACGTTCGACATTTTCGTAATCTACAGATTAACCATCTATGCGAGGCATATCTTCATTCTTATTTTTTGTCAGTTCATTTCCAAATCCAAACTCAAATACTTTTGTTTCCCAAGAGAAATCAAACTGATTCGACCCTTTTCGTATAGAATAAAAGAATATACATTTTTTTACGAAATCAGCTCGTAAGGCAGTGCCAGGTTCTTCTTTTAAGAGAATCATTAAAATAAGGAACTCTTAGGATTGAACAAATTAATTCACATTTTGAAATTGCTTTTGGGATGTGTGGTTTATTAATTGGAATTTCTGAATTGATGTTTTTATCCCAGATGGTGGTTGATCTGTGTTTCATTCTACCGGTTATAAATCCTCAATTGTTCTTTTCTTCTCTTTCAACCCCCTTGTGTTTTCTCCCTTTTCCTTCTTTCTACCTCTTCTCCTTCTTTTTCTTCCCCCTCCCTTCTTCTTCTTCTTCTTCTTCTCTTCTTCTTCTTCTTCTTCTTCCTCTTCTTCTTCTTCTTCTTCTTCTTCTTCTCTTTCTTCTCCTTCTTCTTCTTCTCTTCCTTCTTTCTCTTCTTCTTGTAATTCTTCTTATGTTTCTCCTTTTTTTCTTCTCCCTGTTATTATTTTTTACGACTCCTTCTTCTTCTTCTTCTTCTTGTTATTGTATTTTGTCAATACTCCTTCTCTTTCTCTTCTCCCCTCTTCTCCTATTCTTGATTCCTCTTCTTGCTATTTTATATATTTCACTTATTTCTTTTTTTTTTCTATTTCCGATGTCATTGGATTTCGCATACATTTGCAAGAGCATAATTAGTAAGAACAAGATATCTTTTGAAACAAAATTATTCAAAAGGTTTACTAACTAAGTGTATCAATACCATTTGCATTTTAGTATCTGATACCCCGAGAGGTTTATAAGGTCACCAGCAGAGGGATAATATATTCCATTGGCTTGGGAACCAATTTAAATCATTTTTTATATCGCAAAAGCAAGGTTAAATCTCATCGTTTTATTGGATATGGATACTAATGCAGATGAGCTAAGCCGAATAATTTTATTTTCATCAGTGTTACTGCCTCTTTATTAAAAGTGGAATCACAGTTTGGGAGGGGGTGGGGCCTAAAGCTACGCACTGTTTGTTTTCAGCCGCAAAAAGTCATTTTATTGAGGAATTTATGCAAATTTCTTTAAATATCTTGGTTCTACATATTCTGAAGTTAAATCGCTGAGAAGATTACGACAAAGCCTGCTTCAAATTTTGTTCAATAAAATGAAAGAGGCTACGCACACGTAAAAATTGAGTGCAAATTTTGATTTTGAAGCTGACTGATGTATTAAATTTCACCCTGATTTCCAAAAAGTGATAATATCACACAAAATTAAAGGCAAATTACTCATTCATTTTGGCAAACATTTAAATGATATTCTGGGCCTTTCACACCGGGCCTGCGTAAAGTTGCGCTGTGCGGTGTACCGAGTACGCCGAAATTAGGCTGCGTACTCATAAAAAAAGTTGCTATTTAAAGCACAGGATTTGCGTAGTCCCTGCGTAGGTTATGTATATGCTGGCGTATGGTTTCATACCCTGTGCATACGCACCGCGTACCTACTGCATATGCAGTTGGCGTACCTACGCGTAGGATTTCATATAACAGCCGTAGGGATGCATATTAGGTCTGGCGTAAAGGGTACGTAGGTGGGTTTCACGCCTGGCCTACGTAGAGTTGCGTAGTGCGGCGTACCAACTACACCAAGCTTACGCTGCCCTACGCTGTGCCTATGCATGCCTACATGGCAATACCCCGAGGGACGCAAAGGGTACGCGAGATAGATGTAAAAATTTAAACATTTTTAATTTTTTCGCGTACTATCGACGTAGAGCACTGGGCGCAATAAGTACGCAATTTTACGCAAGTCTACGCAACACTACGCTACTGTACGTCATACCTACGCAAGAGCACGTTACCCTACGCCAGTCCGACGAAGAATCCTTTGAGGTTGGCGTCGTATGCAAGGGGCTTTCACACCGGGCCTGCGTAGAGTAACGAGTACGCCGAAATTAGGCGCAGGATCGGCGTAGTCCCTGCGTAGGTTATGCACCGGACTTCAAGGAAGTTGCCCTACCTTCTCTGAGGACAATGCGGCCTCCTGTATTTTCATTCCTGCTGTAAGCCACTTGATGATAGTTTTTACTTGCACGGATCACGCTAAACTTTTCATTATACAGTATATATGAGCATTTCGCACACTCACCTCCTTCTGGCACATTGTACGTCATCATTCCAGTATAGCATCCAGTGTTAGCTGCAACAGGGATTATTTCAACAAGTAAAGCCCGGCGCACACTATACGATCCGATTGCGACCCGATTTTCTAACAAATCGCAGTTTGCATTAAATGTGAAAGTTTAATAAAGTGAAATTATCTCATTTGAAGTTCGGAATAATGATACGAATACTAATATCAAAATTTTGGTTAACTGCATTTTTTCTGGTCGGAGTAAAGGCCAAATCGGCTTCAAATCTTAGTCGATCGCAAGATTGGTATGACGTCACTACGATTTGGAATTTAATTCGCTTTTATTCCTACAACGGGCTCGCAGTAGCCCGGAATTTCGATTTTAGTATTCATACTACTATTCGGAACTTTGATCACGAAGATTTTACGTGTTTGAAGGTTCATATCAAATGTTATAACAACTTTTCCCAAAATCGCATCGTAGTCAGATCGTGCAGTGTGCACCGGGCTTAACAAATAACAAGTAACAAGTAGCCTAATCCCTACAGAATCGAATTCAAAACAATCATAATGAACCATTTCATATCTTGTATTAAAAAAACCCCACAAAAACAAAACTAAACTAAACTAAACAAACTTTTAAATATGTTAGGAACTTTTCCTCACAAATTATGGTTCTTTTATTGATTTACTTTGATGATTTTGATTCGGACATGAATATTTAGAGTAAATAGCTTTTTTAAAATGTCGTTTGGTTGGAGTAATATCCATACTCTCTGCTGCCATATCATCGATGATACTTTCATTAAAGGCAATGCTGATAGCATGCTGCGACGTGTCATTTGCTCTTCATTTATAGATGCAGAGAAGAAATATTTACTTGCCAGTTGTCGACATTTCACCCTAGGAGTTCGTTTAAATGAGATTGTTGGGCAAGGTCATTACAATGACAAAAGGAAAAAGCTCAATTCCAAAACTATAATATTTCGTCATTCCGATAACGTCTAATAATTGCTGGATATTATGAAATGAAGACTGTCAATAAAAAGAACAATCTGTGATAATTTTAGCAGGCAAGCTTTTGAAATGCTGGATAACTCTTGCACACGACGCATTTCAATTGCGTTATTCCCTGCGCTAATCCAGCCTGTGAAGGCAATTAGACCATACGCCAGTTGTAAAAGGGTTGGTTTTTTTTCACTGTTCATTGTGCAATCACTTATCATACGATGTCACACTCACTTTGATGTTTTCGGACTTTTCCGAAAAAGGAGTTTTATTACACTATTGTCTCCTTTACGCGACCGCAGTCAAGCGCATACGTCTCTTTATTTAAGCACCTCTTGTTCATTGCTTAGTGCAGCAGGATTTCTGTTGAATTGAACAAGACAGTTGGCTTCAAGACATAGTGCGATAACGCCCGTCCGTGGAAACTGGGCCTTTAAGTTACTGGACATCCTATTGAACGCGTGTAGTAAAATTTACACTTTCAAGATGTCGGCAAACTTTTACATAATTATTTGACGGTTTTGTGAGACGGTGCCCTGTGTTACAGTATACATGCAAGTATGTTTCATTTAACTATCATGCACATGATTGTCTCATTCATGAACATGATCGAAGAATTAAATATATGGATGGTTTCAAAAAGGTTTTCTTAGAATCACATTATGAAAACATCAATGAATACACCGGAGTAATATTCATTTTGCGTATATGTTCATCGTTTCTATCGCAAAAAATCACGACAGCGCGAGTTACAATTCTTAAGAGGATTAGCAATATTGATGAGAATAAAAAAGAAAAAGAAGGAACGATATTCATTTTTAGGAAGTATTAAGCAAGACAATCTTCATTCAAAGGTGCTGCAAAATGAACAAAGCAAAAATTACAACAATTCACTACATTTTTGTGCAAATTTGTTCTCTGTCATTTTTCAGTATTTAGCACTTCCTTTTCATCGCACATTCCTTGCACAGGACATTCAAGCATGACAACAGAACAATCCGACTAAGTAAAACAATATCAGCAGATTATCCCTTTGAGATATATCTCGTCATATTACGTCTAAGATTTGCATTCATGTTTCAAAAATTATTCAGAATGAATTGAACATGAGCAGAATAGAATCAGATAAAAGAACGTGGGTGGAAAGTTTATAGCAGACTAAAAGCATAATTATTCACTCTTCAAATTCAGGTGAAAATGTGAAGGAAAAAAGGGCACTTCAAGTTTAAACAGAAACCGGAAGAACAAGCACAAGAACAGGAAAGAAATTTGGAATTTCAGGGGCAGTAGAAAGATTATACATGTACTTTGAGCTATCTTCTATCCCTGTGTTTTATTTTTAAAAAATTAAACATCCTCTGCAATTTTCTCAGAACGGCATTATAAAATGTATTTTTTGATCGGAAACATGCTTTTGCAATGAAACATAATAACTTATACTTTAATTCATTTCTGTCGTTGTTTAAAGGTAATGTAGAGTTTTGGTAAGCCCTCAAAAGCTTTGGTCAGATTTCTTCGAGTTTTGTTAATAAATAGCAAGATCTCGCAATACTAAAACATTGTGAAGATTCTGTATCCTAAAGGCACGTAAACTCCCTACAACGGCATCATGTACTAAACACTACACACACAAACACACACCCACACCCACACACACGCACACCCTCATTTGTGGGGAACTTTATTCTTTGCTTCTATTGTATTTTGTACCCCGCAAGCACTTTTCCTATTGTATTTTGTACCCCACATGCATGACGGAATAAAGGCCATCATTGTGCTCTATTGTTCTCTGTACCCCACAACTGAATCTATGTAAGCCCACACACACACACACACACACACACCAACACACCCACCCCCACACACCTACACATGCCCACGTGTACAACCAATGAGTAGCTACTTGCTGTCTCAATGCGAAAGCCCCAAGATTGCTGAAGGTCCTAGCATATACACTCAACCACAAAAGTAAGTTCCCCCCTAGCATTTTTGTATATATCTCAAAAAGTATTTTACCGATTTTCATAATTCAAACGGGAATGGATAGGGAATTTTATTACTCATAACATGAATGGCATATCATTGCCACCAGATATCATTATTGGTGTGAAAAAATGCATTTTATGTCAAAATGCATGGGAAAAAAAGTTGCACTTAAGGTTATATGAAGCATATTGTGTACATTTCCTATGCAAGTTAGCAAATGACCTTTTTAAATTGTTATGTAATTCTCAGGAATTTCTTCAGGTACAATATGCTTCCCTATTAAACTGTATGCTCATGAAAAGAAAGAGATAGAGAAATATGCAATAAACCATGCTTAAAAGTTCAGAATCATGAGTGATTGTTTGATTATTTGTGTAAAAAGCATGGTTTATTGCATATTTCTCTATCTCTTTCTTTTCATGTGCATACAGTTTAATAGGGAAGCATATTGTATCTGAAGAAATTCCTGAGAATTACATAACAATTTAAAAAGGTCATTTGCTAACTCGCATAGAAAATGTACACAATATGCTTCATATAACCTTAAGTGCAACTTTTTTCCCCATGCATTTTGACATAAAATGCATTTTTCACACCAATATTGATATCTGGTGGTAATGATATGCCATTCATGTTATGAGTAATAAAATTCCCTATCCATTCCCGTTTGAATTATGAAAATCGGTAAAATACTTTTTGAGATATATCCAAAGATGCTAGGGGGGAACTTACTTTTTTGGTTGAGTGTATATCAGCGATCTAGCGTTCCTTACATATATTCACCGGAAATCATAGATGGAATACCAAATGATACTTTACAAACAATCTTTATACAAGGAGAACAATATAACACGCTTTTTCCAATTTTATTTTTGCTACCAATACTGTACATGAACTTTAAGCAGTCTGAGATGTACACGTATCGATTTCTTGAACCGTTGACACCGTGTAAACATTTGCGTGTTTAGTTCTGGTCCTCGGGCTACAAAGCCGCTTGAGGAATCAAATTCTATATGGACTGTGTGATAAAGCATGTATTAGGAAGAGGATAAAACGACAACAGGAAACGAGAGAGAGAGAGAGAGAGAGAGAGAGAGAAAGAGAAAGTGAGAGACAGAGACAGAGAGAGAGGGGGGAGAGTGTTGTTACCTAACTGTATACAGCAGTGATTTTACAAACAAAGATTTTGGATTTAAGAATCTGTTTGAACGGATACATTCGCGTTTACAGCAGAATAGCACGCTTCATATTCCCCTCTTCAAACTACCCCCAAATACTTATTTGCGTCAGGGAATATCTCCGCGATCAAATGATTCTTTGAAAAGATGCAACGGCATCTAGTTTTGCAGATCAGATTTCAATTATCAATACTTAAAAGCACGTTTAAGGGATTTGAAGTTGAACCTCTTGTAGATTACAAAGAACTTTCATGCAGACAAAAGGATTTCTTTCTATGTATAATGTTCACTTGTCGTCCGCTCTGTCACCATCTGTCTGGCTGTCTGTCTGTCTCTTCTCCTTCTCCCTGCATGTCTTGCTTCTATATCTCGCTCTGTCTCTCTCGTATCATGGTCTCAGTCCGAGCCGTAGCACTGAGGCGCTTTGGCACGGCATTAAACCACATTATGGTTATCTCCACCCAGGACAGTGTAGTAAGAAAGACATTACTTGGTAGGAAGTAATTCTTGAACATTTCCAGCACCTTTACATGTCAGCTTGGCTTAAGCAATGATAATAGATATGTGAGCAATATGCATGGTATATTTAAATGTTGTTTATGTTTTCCATCTGCTCATCTCCATCTCTCTTTCTCTCTCTCTCTCTCTCTTTCCCTCTCTCCCTTTCCCTCTCTCCCTCAATCTCTTTATATTTCCCACTCCTTCTCACCCACATATACCTGGTGTACCAAATATGACTCCAATTATTTGTCTGAAGACACACACTGAAAAAAAAAATTGTGTCTTCCTTCCCTCCTCTCTTTGTTTTCGTTTTGTTGTCATTTATTATAATACTGAGTGGCTAGATAATGAGCTCAAAATTGAAACACTAAACAAATGACTTTGAACTGATATTCATTTACCTATAGAAATCAGTATTCACTTTACATTATGGCACGTTCGTCCTTTTGTCTTTGTTAATTGGTCTAGTTTTAGCACTATGCATAATGACGAATCCCCCCTCCTTTTAGATTATCGTGCGTTTATTGAAATCACACGCCGCTGATTAGATTATTGAATTAGTAGATAATGTTCAACGGGTGAATAAAGAGGAAATAAAGGAGCCATCTGTCTCGTCAAAAAACCTTGACAATAACTTGGCTTTCAAAAGCGTGTTTGGAAAATCCTGAAATAGGTCACCAATAAAGTCTGCATTTGACCTTCAACCGTACTCCAAGTGGAAAATAACGTTACCCTCTGATACGAGCGACCAAAACGGAAATATGTTCACGACATGTATACGCCTTACGAATCCAGACGATGCCTAACATCCCAATTGATACCGGATTTAATTAAACCTCCACGTTCCCGCCTCCAGAGATGACAAGATAGGGTTTGAATCAGGAGGGAAGCTATACCCCCATCGCAGCCGCTGTATTAATCAGATGGAGGGCATCAATTAAATTCAAATATGTTTGAGATTAAACCTCAAGGTCCCTATTCAGTGTCAACATAGATTAATTTTGGATGCTAGGTGTTAAAGCTCGTGAAAAGTTTTTTGTCAGGCCACAAAACGTTTTCGCAAGATTTCTTCAGTCATTGGTCGATAAAAGGCAAGGCACCATCAATTAAGTAAACGTCTGTAAAGTTCTGTGAAGTTCTTTCTCATGTAGAATATCGTAATAGAATGAGAGGTGAAAACCTACATTTAAATTGAAATAAAATTTACATTAAAACCTACATTTAAAAAATCATTCCTGGCACGCTATATAAACCCGCCGGCCACGTGTAAAACAAAGAGTAAGAAGTGTGTGCAGGGATCTCGACGAAATATTGCCAACAAATATCCTTTTTGGAGGGAAACGTCAACACCTTTTTTCATACCCTCATAACCCGATCCCAATCGTCAGCTGTTGCCACGCAAAGTTCCCCTTGATATGCATCTTTTGCATTGGTTATAACAAATCACCTCTTCTATTCTATTTTGTTTGTTTTGTTTCTATCCAATCCAGTTTTTCGAGAGGATGGTGGCGAGTAGTCGTATCCTGGCTATCGTTGGTAACTCTATCTCATGGATCAGTCTCCTTGTTGCTCTCTGCATATTCCTACATTTCAGGTAAGCTAGGTCCCCAACTAAGATTAGAGTAGTGTGGATCCAGGCATAAGGAGGGGGGGGCACACCGTCCCTTCCCCCTCTCCCTTTCTTTCTGTCTCCTTTTTTCTTCGTCGTTGATCATGTTGATGGGGGCACGTTCTCCCGCGCCCCTCCCCGTAACTATACTACTGCCAACATAAATCAAACGCAATGAGGTTGTTGGAAGTTCTTTACAATATTCAGGCCGACATACATGATTCACCGTAAATAAATTTCAAAGGGAAGTTGTTGTTGTTGTTTTTTTTTACTTTGAAGCTCACAATGGGTGTTCATTGAATCCGCCAATAATAGGTTACGCACGAATGATGATCTGTACGTGCCTGTGATTTGTATTTAGGTACGTTATGGCTATGTCAAGGCTATGTCACACAGCCACTACGTACAATTTGCGCATATTCCACGTATAAAATTTGGTCATACGTGGATATACGAGGAAAAATTGAGAAAGTTGGGGTCTTTACGTGAAATTTTGACAGATGTATCACGAATGAACCACGTTAAAACCACGGAAGAAGTACGAATAAACCACGCAAAGAACACGTAAATCTACGTAAAAGCCAAATCTGGCCCAAAATCGCGCTGTTTATCTGCAATTCATTCGTGATTCGTGCGTCAATTACGTAATTTTAACGAGATATGTGCGCCGTATACGCGATATAAACGTGATACGTCTGTGGTACATGCGTGAAAGGTCCGTTAAACATACGTGGACATACGTGGAACGGTCGTGGAAAGCCTAAAATTTGCGTATGCATATCGCAAAAATCACGCACAACTGCGTAAGATTTACGTAAGATTTACGTAAGAATTGCGTTTTAACTACGTAAAATACGCATAACACTTATGAATTACTTATATCGTGCATGTATCACGAATGACCAAAATTTCATACGTGGAATATGCGCAAATTGTACTGTGGCTGTGACTGTGACATAGCCTTTTAGTCCCCAACCCCGACATTCAAGTCTGCCAAAGTGTAATGTAATGTATCTCAGTTACCCGTCAATAGATTTCAGTATCAGAATAATTTGTTTGCTTCAGTGAAAGTACATTTTGATGTTAGAAATATGGCTTGTATGAGGTATTAAATAGCAGGGACGTCTCTAGAACATTTTGAATGGGGGTGTGTGACACCTAAATTTGCCGACAAATTTTTAGGGTGTAACACCCAAATTTGCCAACAAAAATGCTGCACCCTAAATTCCCCCCAAATAATAATAAAAGAAAATCATAGATGTAGAAATCTTAATCATACAGGCCCATTTTCGCAAGGAGGGGGCTCACGCCTCCTGCCCTAATATCAACTTTTCAATTTCTAAATTTTCGTAGTGAAAATGTGCAGAAGTTACAAACAGAAGTTACATAATCATCTGGGAACCTCGCTGCCCCAAATATGTGGATATTCTGGCTCCTCGCTGCCCGAATATGAAGAGGTGGTTGCCCGAATATCGGAACTTTGAAAATCCTCGGGGTAGGGGGGATGCAGCCCATTGCCCGAATATTAACTTTTCAGTTTCTAAATATTTGCGAGCTAGCGAGACAATTTTGTTTAACGTTTCGTAGCGAAACTTTACAGAAGTTGCAAACAGAAGTTACATAATTATGTGGGAACTTCGCTGCTATGTGGATAGTCTGGCCCCTCGCTGCCCGAATATGAAGTGGTGGTTGGCTGAAAATCCTCGGGGGAAGGGGGCTGCAGCCCATTGCCGAAGAGGGGGGGGGGGGACACCTTTTGCCCGAATATCAATTTTTCAATTTCTAAATATTTGCGAGCGAAAGCAAGCGAGCAATAATTTTAACTTTTCGTAATAATAATGTACAGAAGTTACATAATTATCTGGGAAGCTCTCTGCCCTTTTATGTGAATATTCCGGCTCCTCGCTGCATGAATATGAAGTGGTGGTTACCGAATATCGGAACATTGAAAATCTGCAGCCTATTGTCGAAGGGGACGTCTTTTTGCCGGAATATTAATTTTCCAGTGTTTTCCAATGTGGCAAGTTTGTCCTTCTTTTTCTTTCCTTCGTTTCTCGTTTTTCTGTTTTCTTCTCCTTTATCTTTTCTCCATTTCCCTTTCCTCTTCCTATTCTCCTCCCCCCTCCTTTTTTTTTTGCCGACAGAGCTGGCGCATCTGCCGACAGAAATTTTGAGTGGGGTGGGGGGGGGGGCGACGCCCTGTTAAGTAGGCCTACTCACTTGCCTATTCAAGAGCCCCTTTAAACATATGCAAGAGTTTGTACTTATTTATTATTCGGAAAAGCGTACGTACTTAAGTTTAAGTTTCAGTGGTCAACCTCCTTAACCCATAATATACTACTATATTTCTGTTACTTAATAAACAAAGAAAAAACGTGTAAACATACAATCGATTTCCCACTTTAAAGGGCGAGTCAATTAGAATTACATTTCATGATAATATCAAAGTATTGTGTCAATACTGATAGAAATCGCATATACTTTTTATTAAAAAGATCTGTGTACTTCTCTAAGCTTCGTTGAAATTGCCTAAATCGCACGTTTATCAGCTAGTCTGTCACGCCCCTCGAAAAATAGGGCCCAGTCACGTGCCTTGTCAGGTGACCTGTGACGTACCATCGGGAACATCTAGCTAGCGGACGACGCTTGTCTGTGTATATCCAGTGCAGGGAATTTGGGATAGGCATGATATGAGTGCATATCTCAAGAAAATGCCGAGGAGATGTGTTGTTGCTGGGTGCAGCAAAGGCACCAGCGATGGTGTCAGTCTGCACACCTTTCCTAAAGATGATGCAACTCGAAAAATTTGGATTTCAAGGATCAATACGCGAGCTAGCTCAGTGGGATGGCCCTTCCGCTCACAGTACTGTTTGCAGTGACCACTTCAGGGAGGAGGACTTCGATAGTCAGGCCCTCGGGCCAGGGGCTGTATGACCAGCTAGGATTTGCGCCCAAGAATAAAATGCTGCGGCCGACAGCTATCCCTGTCGTCAGACTGGAACTGAGGGCTGTGGAACTAGAAGCCAAACACAGGGAGCTAAAAAAACAAGAGTCGGTCTGCAGTTCTGAAGCTGGAGTCACTGGAGAAAAAGAGGGTAGGTCTACCGTACCGTACCGGAGAGCCCGAAGGGGGGGGGGGGGGGGGGCACTCAACCTGTTTTTGGATGTGGGTGTGCCGCTGCCAATCTCAAAACAGGGGGCTAAGGAGCTAAATGGTTAATTGAGGAAGCTCATTTTTGAGGGTCTAAGGAGCGAACGGGCTCATGGGCAGAGCTAATTTTAGCTAGACTACTGTCTACTCTGGTACACATACGGTGCATGAGCTGAGTCAGCGGTCGCAGCGCTGTTTTTAACGCTGTACATGCCGGGCCACTGCACTGGCTGGATGTCGCATGCAGATTGATCTCGCTGAGCCGCCGCTAGCACTAGTAATACCGCGTTCAGTTAGGGGGCACTAGGCCGCCCAGCTCCCCGCTGCGCTGGCCTGGGAGGCTAGGGAGCGACCGTTCCCGGACAATAGGCTGTGCGCATTGTTTTCTCATATTCTAGGGAGCGAGTCGGAAGCCAATCGAGGTGCGGTTAGTGAAAATCTGAAAATCGCATATCATGGGAACGACCCGAGAAGGTTGAAAATGGGGGACGTCACAGCGGCACATACATGTGTGACATATATATGTGAGTGCCCCCCCCCCCCCCCCCCGGGAGGCAGCTAGCTTGCAGCACACGATTTTGCTGTAATTGTTGTAATATATTTAGACTTTCATCCAGTCTTTCAGTGTACTTGGTTGTTATCATAAGCACGCACACAAAGATTCGCAAGGTACGGCCAGCAGTAAAGCGACTGTCCACACGTCTACTTGTCTGTAAAATATTACGTTTTTCCAAAACATAAACCTAATCCAAAAGAGGAATTATCATGGGTAAAGTGTTTGAAAAAATGCCAGACTTGTCATTTGACCTCTACTAAAATGTCTAAACAACCTATTCAAATCATTTTGGGGGACTTAAAGATTGTCGAAATTGTATAAATAGTGATATGAAAATGGATAAATTATCATTCATTTACATTGCCAACATATTAGTCAAACTTAGTGGCTTCGCGGGGGACTTCCCGATGCTACGTCATATCGCTCTAGCCAATCAGCTGTCAATTTTTTGGGGCGTTCCCAAATTAGTGAGTTTTTTTACCAATTTCTTGTTACTGGGCATTTTTTTTTTCTGTAAAAATGTCAGAATTGTGTCATTGGACCTATGTACTGCATTTTTAGCCCCAATGTTGATTCTAATTGACTCGCCCTTTAATGACTTTTCGTGACTAACACATTTGTTTTATTCATTGTGTTTAAGAATTCAAAATACTTTCTACAAAATAAGAGCTTGGCACTCGGCTCCCAGAAATAAGTGGACTAAACTAAAACCAGGTTGAACTTTGCCCATCTCTGTGAATACAAGCCTTTGTGTTTGTGCGGACTTGGTACGTGTGCTCATGCCCTATGTGTGCCCTCGGTTAGACCCAGCAACCTCACTGGGCTTCATGCGGCTATCACGTGACCACTTACTCAAGGCAGCGCCAATCTTTTGGTTTGTCTGTGAACGTATCATGTATTGAGCCAGGTAGCTTAGATTATACTGTTAGCATACATGTAATACGGGAGCTTGGAGGCGGAACGTGTTACATGTGTAAATTGAACTGAGGCAAACATAGCCTCGCACTTCACTACTTACGGAGATACAAATACTTATTATGTGTAATTGTATGCGGTGTGGTTCAAACTCCTTGTCGTCTTTCGTGCTCTCTCTCTCTCTCTCTCTCCCACTCTCTCTCTCTCTTTCTCACTCTCTATTTCACACACACACACACACACACACACACACACAGTCTTGTATTGTTTTATTTCCGAGGACAAGTGTTGTTCCTCTATTGTTCCTCCGTCCTCAGACAGTCAACTGAATAAGGCACAAATTCATTGTTCGACGTTCGAGGACTATTGTCCGGCTTCCGAGGACCATTGTTCTTATATTTTTTTTTTGTTCTCGGACATACGGCTAAACACGCCCACACACATGCACGCACCCCCCACACCCACACACACACACACCGTATATAATTCTCCTTTTCTTCTCCTTTTTTGTTATATTTACATGTATATTTCTTTGTCGTTGCATACCCTTTCCATTTGCCAATCTGTTGTTGCTTTTCTCTTTTCGTTTAATCCCCCCTCCCCCATCTCTCCTCCCCTTGATTTATTTCTTTCGGTCCCCCATCTCTCTCTCTCTCTCTCTCTCTCTCTTTCGCTCGCTATCCATGTTATATATTTCCTCTTCAATGATAAGTAGTTAATAGCAAAAACGCTTCTTCCCCTTTCCAAGAAGTTGGCAGTATGAATCCACCGCAGAATGCGTATAATCCCATAGAGCTTCTAATCATATTTAACCTTTGACCCACAGGAGCCTCAATTGTAACCGCACCAAGATTCACAAACATCTTTTCGTCTCTCTTCTCATACGTCTAACAATCGAAGTCATCTTTGCTATTGATCGCCATTATAGTATCGAACCCGGTCACGGATTCAATACGAACACGCTCAGATTTCAGGTGAGTGTCCTGGCCCGGCGACGCCGCTGTATTTTATTTTCGACACGTCAATTTCCGCATGGGAAATTGAAATGTGTCAAATATTTATCGTTAAGGGCGTAAAGATGGGGACGGCGTTGGAAGCATCGCTTCACATAGAACAGTGCGTCACAATTATGTTTGAGTGATTATAAGAAAAATTGTGTTAAAAACACTCACACGCACACTTCACATTCTGTTTCGTTGATGACGAAAACACAGCAGGAGAAATAAAGTCATTCTGAAAAATAATGTGTCCCATTCAGTACATCGCTGATTTTGATTCGCAGAATGCAAACGAACTATCAGAAACCTGCTGTAAATTACATAACTTAAAAATTTAATCACAATCATAATAAAAACTCAGAACATCCCTGAAACCACTCATTCGATCGAAACTACATGCGATCTGTACGAGGAGGTACGAGGAGTTCGATTTTTTAAAGCTTTGCTCATTTTCAATTTCTTATGAAGTCATTTGTCAGATATCACCGATATCAAGTATGAAATATTTGGAATAAGTTTGGTTTGAATCTTTGAAACATTGATCTATGTCATTAGCAGAACTCAGGTTACCTTTTTGATATATATTATTTCCATCTCTCTCTTCAGCCAATTCTATGTGAAATCTTCGAGGTGTTACGGGAATATGGACGGTTTTGTGCCTTTGCTTGGATGTTTATAGAAGGGATGTATCTTAATTCGCTGATCTCCATCGCTGTCTTTGGCAAGCCCAAGTTCCTGCTCTATTATTTGATTGGCTGGGGTAAGCGAAATTCAATTGTAACCGGGACACCTCCAGGAGGGTGTGACTACTTGTCCCATTCATTTTTTTTTGTTAGGAAATCCATAATTGTTTTGGTCAAATGCAAACATAATTTATCCATAGCCTCGTAAACTAATTCCCAAAGTCTGATGACATTTGTACATTTTCAACTCTATAGACTCTAGACTCTATATTATGGCCTGATCACGTCTTGACTTGAGAACTATGTGTGTGACATGAAGTTGGTGAGGATCTACAAAATATGTAAGTCCACCAGCGTATATGAAGGAGGGGGGCAACTTGCCCCTTTGCCCCTCCCCCCCCCCCCCGACAGATTTTCAACTATGAAAAAATAATGACTGGTTCTTTCAATTATTATGGAGCAATTATTTCGAAGTAATAACATACAGAATAAATCATTAATTTATTCATGATAAAGAATTAAACCTGTCCAAACACTTCAATCAAAACGTCATGAGGCCATTATTTTGCTCACTCGCTTCGCTCGCTCCATAATATCTACGAGACATTGTGCTGTTGCTAATGATGCTACAATGACAAGAAATAAAAGGAATTCAAAAGCACAAATTGTGAATTATGAATAGATCGGTTAACGAAGGGCAATGCAACCTTTATGTAATAATTTCATTTGTGTGAAAGCAGAAAAATCAGAGAAGCGGATTGGTGAAAGGTTGAACCAGAAACTTGTGATTTGTTGAAAGTTGTAATCACAATACATAATGGAATTTCAAATTGACCGAATCGACCGAAGCTGTCACTGTGATTTCCCTCTTCGCTCCAACACACAAAATGACTTGAATGTCAATTTTTCAAAATGTATAACTTTGTCGGATATTTTTCTTTTTGGAGGACAAAATTAATGATATTTAGGTGTACTAAAATAGGAGAGTTCATCAAACTGCCAATATGTGATTTGCTGATGTAGTGATCTTACGTTTCTTTCAATTTTTTTCACCATCCGGTTTCTCTTAATTTTCTAATTGTACGCAAATCAGCTTTTTATAAAGGTTGGATTGCCCCTTGTAAAAGGAACATCCGATGTCTTAAATACAGAAAACTGAATTTTGTTGATATTATCACTGGTGTAAGGTATTAAGATTATTAATACAAAGGAGAGATAACGACATGCAAACGTAAATGAAATTACTCAATATTCGTACAAAACTATAATGTCCAGCTGTCCTTTACATCTCCTTTCCGGCTTTGTATGAAGATTATGTCCATTCTGTTCTAATAAGTTTGAAATAACAAAACATTTTAGTAATCTTCTTTTGCTTTTTATAATGTACCTTTTCTCCATTCAAAGTTCTTTATCTAAATGTTTGTGTATGAAAATTCCGGTGCTTGGTTTGAGGAAATATCACTGAGATTGTTTAAAAAAGAGTATAGCATCATGTATAGAAAAGAAAGTACCTTTACCTAATTTTTCTTCATAAAATTACTCATGATATTAAAATCATTGTCCATTCTTTTTTAAGAAGATCATACAAAAATTAATTCTTACTTTCTATACTATTTCCCTTCTAAGTTCTTTATCTCATCGTTTGTGTAATTTATACGGCTACACTTTGAGGAAATATCACGCTGAGGTATATGACAAAAGAGTAGGGTATATAATGTTTAGTTTGTGAAAGTACATGTACGTGACCTTTCCTCATAAAATTACTCATGATCTTAAAATTATTATCCATTTTAGATAAAATAAGATCATGAAATACATTTTTTTTTTAATTTTGACTTCATACACTATTCATCCGTTCTAAGTTCTTTATCTGATGTAATTTATAGGGCTGCACTTTGTGTGAGGAAATATCACACTGAGGTTCGACAAAAGAGGAGCGTAATGTATACTTTGCGAAAGTACGTGATTTTCCTCATAAAATACTCATAATTTTATAAATCATTGTGTTTCAAAGGTCACAGGACCTGTGGAGAATTATTCATCCTGTGTATAGACTCAGTAAATCTATGGGATTCCTCCTCAAACAATAAGCCAGTTCGGGGTTAGCGCATGGTACAAATGACCCCAAATATCCACAGATATTTTAGACATGGAGGGTCCCTTTATGTGCACTTCAGAAAAATAACTCTGGGAGTGATAGAGGTGCCTCATGAATAGCTTTTGTTTCCCCCTTTAAAAAGAATACTTCCACCTGGATATCATGGAATGCACCATTAGTGCATAATTGAATAATGATTACATGACATTCATGAGCACATATCAATTATTAGTGTCAGTGGGTTTTAGAATTTGGTACAGATGACCTTTATCTGCTCATGCGCAGATTGCATCTCCGAAATGGCTTATTGTTTCTTGGTCTGGGTCTGATCTGAGGCGAGAAAATATATATTTTAACTTGAACATGAATTTAAAGGGATACGCCACCAGGCGGCCGTGGGGAAAGTCAGGATTGCGTAAACCCCATTCACTCGTACATAAAGTTTGTGCGTCGAACGCGTCCGCCGGACTGCTGGGATTATATTTCGGACTGGACGAAGCCGACTGAATGTCGCACGAGAGCTCGAGCTCAGGCGGAGTGTGCATGTTGCGCAGCGACCAGTTTGTCCGAAGTTTGCGCCCCGTGGGGCAACGGGTAACGATCAGGTAACGATCGTGGTGCCCTGTCGCAGTATAAAAAAACGTCCACAATCTGCGGTTGAGTATCCCTTTAAGGAAATTGAACAAAATGTAAGGAAATTCCGGCCTTCATTTAGGGAATGGGAATTTAGATTTGTGGTAGCACTGCATCAAACATGGAAATGTTTTCCCTTAGCTCTCATCCCTCTCTCTATGGCTTTTTTTTTTCTCTCGTTGTTTTTCCCCCTCTCTCTTTCTCTAGCAGCACTGAGTCTCTCTGTATAAATAAGGGAAATTCATTAATTAAAGTCTTTCAAATATTTGTTTAGTCTGTCCTGTTTTCTATCTTTCTTCAATGACATTTTTATTCACTTATCATTCGTTTGATCTGTGTATATAGGGTAATTATTAATTAACTTCAAAAGAAAACAGAAAACAAGAAACTGAAGGTAAAACCAAAGGAATTGGAGGTGAAGTTAATTGATATGTGTGAAAGTATGCATTTTCTTCTCATAAATCAGTGCTGAGTTATTTTTGCATGAACTTGTGGACAAAAGGATTAAACAAAACTAACGGAAAAAGTCAAACGCGCAGAAAGAATCACTGTGGTAAGGCGAGATATTTTACAAGAATGTGTAAAGAATATCATCAAAATGGGCTAACAAATTGATGAAAAGTGGCGATCATCTTTTATTTTCCTTTCATTCCTTTCATTCCTTTCATTCCTTTTACGTAAGTTTGGAAGAACAACATAGTAGAAATGTCCCCGAATGGGATTGCTCTCCAAATGCCCTCATAATTGAAATATGAAGAGAAACTGCTGAAGTGTTCAGGCCGAAAATTCATACCACATGTGTTTGCAGTCCCATATACTCATTTTTGTGTGCAGTGCATAATACTTTTTTTTCAGCGAGATTGGGTCATTTCTTATAATTTTGATGATGCTAAAACCTCACAGTATGTCTTATGTAAATGATCAACTTTTCACAATTGCTTTGAGAAAGTTTGTTTAATCGCATGACCAGAACTCAACTCTATCTTCCCCTTTACCGTCATCATCTTAACTTTTCCCATAAGAATATTCTTGTGGAAAAAATTCATTGAATTCAATATATTTTAGCTTTTAGATAGACTCGCCGAGAAAGATATTCACATTTTTTTCAATATTGTTAGAACTGTTGAAACAATACCAAAAGTGACAAAGTCCAAATGATTAGAGTAAATGTGTAGATTACGCCCAAAATGTCAACGTACAGACCAACGAACCATAAAAGAGAACGTGTAGAGAAGCTGTAAACGGAATCCTTATGGGATATTTTTGATTGAAATTTTGATACGGGTACCGATGATTAATTGGAAATGCGATACACCCTTTGCCGGGTTTGATTTCTTTAGATCGTTTTAATTGCTGAACTTACACGTTTGTAACCCAAATTACACACTAAAAATTATAGTGTATTTCCGCTATATATAATACTCTGTATTCTACAAAAAAAAAAAAATTAGCATTGAGTGTCATTGGTGGAATGTTCATTATCCTTTTCTACCCGTGTTGTCAGTCGATTTGCAAAGAAACGGAATGTGCATGCCCTTCATCTCGCCCACACTCGATCGGTGGTGCTTCAGTTCTGGTAAATCGGACAAAATGAATGATGCCACGTGTGATAAGCACAAAGGGGACACTGTATCTATCTATATTGATTGAATTAGATGCGCGGAGTCCTCTTCTTACAAACTGTCTCATTGAACCAATGATTTTCTCTATAATTCAGAGAATTAACCCCTCCTTTTGGCTTTGTATGTCCTCTTAGGTTCGATTTCGTAGCGCAATTATGTTAGCCCACATTCACAATTCGGAGTTGAAAATTGATTTGGCATTAGGCACGGCGGGAAGAGGGATTGGAGCACGGGTTCTGTGGAGTAATGTTCCCTCTTGAAATAGGAGAGGGAAAAGGCTTAATGATACTTAAAAGGGGGAGAATTAGAGGAGTATATTGGTAGAAATGAAAGGCATGATATACTTTTACGTATTTTAGCTTATTAAATGCGTAAAGTTGATCGAGACTGGAGACAAAAGGAGATCAAAAGAGAGAAAGAGAGAGAGAGAGAGAGTGAGAGAGAGGAAAAATAGGACAAAGAGAGGAAGGAGAGGTAAAGTAAGAAAATTTGATATTAGAAAAATAAATGAGATCCAGATAGATCAGGAGAAAAGAGAGAATAAAAGGAAAGGAAAAGAGTGGAGAACTGGATATGAAAAGTGTCACACATCACACTTGTCTTGAAGAGAGAGGTGGGGAATGAGAGATAGATATATATTGATAGAGAGAGAGAGAGAGAAAGAGAGAGAGAGAGAGAGAGAGAGGGAGAGAAAGAGAGAGAGAAAGGGAGAGAGGGGGAGGGGGAGCAAGAGAATAGCATGTTTATATTTTTGTCTATAAGTTCATGATCTTTTTGCAGTGCGAAAAAACATGTTCGTTTCCAAAAACACTCGAGTGGTCTTCGTGAATGAATCACTGAATGATAAATCACTCATCATTTTCCTCGAATGTTTTTTTTAATCATTTGGCTTCACCATTTACATGATTTTTTCTTCATCATTATTTTTCTTTTGTAGTGTTCCCGATTCCTTTTGTCAGTGCTTGGGCTATTGCAATGGAGATGACGAATGGGAGTCGGTGAGTATCATTACTTATAATCATAATTATATACTAGTAGTAGTAGTAGTAGTAGTAGTAGTAGTAGTAGTAGTAGTAGTATTAGTAGTAGCAGCAGTAGTAGTAATATTAGTATTAGTATTAGTAGAAGTAGTAATAGTAATAGTTGTAATAGTAGTAGTAGTTGTTGTTGTCGTAGTAGTAGTAATAGTAGTAGTAGTAGTAGTAGTAGTAATAGTAGTAGTAGTAGTAGTAGTAGTAGTAGTAGTAGTAGTAGTAGTAGTAGTAGTAGTAGTAGCGGTAGTAGTAGCAGCAGCAGCAGCAGCTGTAGTAGTAGTAGTAGCAGCAGCAGTACTACTACTACACCGTCATTATCCTCCTCATCATATTCGTAATCTTCATCTTCTTCATCATCTTCATCTTCATCATTATCATCATCATCACCATCACCACCACCATATCATCATCTTCATCATCATCTTCTTCTTCTTCATCATCATCGTCATCATCATCATCGTCATCATCATCATCATCACCATCACCATCTGTATCATTATCATCACCAAGATCATCATCATCATTATCATCATCATCATAGTCACCATCTGTATCATTATCATCATCATTATCATCATCATTATCATCATCATCTTCAACGTCATCAACATTAGTATCTTAATCCTTGTCCTCTGTATAAATTTGCTTTAAAAATTGCGAAGTGATGTCGCCTACGCTTAACATTACTTTATGCATCATAATTTTCAAAAATTCTCCATGAATATTAAAGTAGCGTTTTCTGTAAAGAGAATTTCAACGCCGATATTATTGGGTGCTAAACTTTAGACCATCCTTTTAAATATCATTTCCTTCCCACAATGAACAGGAAAAACAACAACAAGCAAACTTATTTTCAACAATTTATTCTATATTTAGATGGTGTAACATGTCTGTATGCCTAATTTTAGACAAACATATCGGTTAAGACTTAAGAAACAAAAAATAAAGGAATTGTTTTTCACAAGGTTCCAGCTTGATTAATGTCAAGTGATAACTGCCTCAGGAGAATAAAGAGAGAATTGTCATGAATCTTCAGGTGCTTTCACTTTATGATTCATTCCCGAATAGAAAATGAGCACGATCAGTTCAGAAATTCAAGTAAATATGTAGTTTTACTTATATAGAAATGCATCTCAAGAAAGTTAAACTTTAATGATCCCCATTTTTCTGGCGAACAATAAATGTGCTGTTTGAACAGGAAAGGCGTATAAATTTACAAAAAAACAAAACTTGCAGAAAAAACACATTACTGTAAAGGACTAACACACATTACCACGAATGGGACTACAACTTCTATAATATTCAACGATACATCGATCTTCGCCTTTCTTTGACCGTGTATACTCAGCGAAAAATGTTCTATCATATCCGTTCAGCATCTATTTACAGTAATGGACTATATCCGTGTTTTATGTGTACACTTTGAAGTATTCTAGGAAAATTTTATTTTATGTATTACCAAAACTCAATGCAACCTTTAACATAATTATAGCTAAGATTAGAATGAAAAAAAAATATTGAGGGTTGTACTTGTGTACGTCAATCGTTTAAATGAGTCGCGCTCTTGATAAATAAGACGAACTCTTTTTTGTCCTTTTGTAAACACGGATCTATAAACATATACAGTTCCTTCCAAACTCTCCAGTGAATACGATCGCTAAGTCTTTAAAAAAATCAACTCATGGGCAATTTCAATACCCTATTGTATTGCCAATAGAATACTTGTTCAGAGTATGAAATATCACATTTCTTTATAAATTGGCTCAGGTTGATTAATTACATGTCATTAATAACCATTTTCATAAAATCACATTGAGAATAGGTCGCAATGTCCTTTTTTTCTAATACCATGTTGATGTGTTAATTTATCTTGTATTTGCTGCTGCTGCTGCTAATTCGTGAGAGTTATATATTTATTTATTTTTTTCGTTCAGTATCAAGCTGTTGAAAAACTGGATTTTATGACAAATTAGAAGTATCCGTCTCTCCTACCTTTTTGTTCCCTTCTTGACAATTAACATATGCTAAATTTCAAACGTATCTTTCCAGATGTTGGTTTCCGCACGTTAATTCACTGTTCTTCAAAGGCCTAATTGAGGTACCAAGAAATGTACTCCTGGCGGTAAGATAATTAAACTCAAACATTCCAATTCTTTTTTTTCCTTCATTTAAGCTTTTATGATAATTTTATGGCCAAAAACTTCCCTAGATTCTAAGATAGATGAATGAATAAATGAATAAATAATGAATCAAAAAACAGATTTAAAAAATGAATAAATAAATAAAAAATGAATACATTAATGAGTGAATGAATGAATGAATGAATAAATGAATGAATGAATAAATAAATAAATGAATGAATGAACAAATGAATATTATGAACAATATGCAGTGTGTCTAAGAAAAAACAAAACTAGATTTCATGGCTGAAATTTTATATCATAATGAATAATTTCCTTGATGAGATATACATTTATGAAAAACTTTGCTTCTCTTATTTCATTTGATGCACAACTTATTAATAATTCACTCTTGAGTGAATTAAAGACAGTGAAAAGTGGTGCTACCAAAATTTTATTTGCACGCACAAATCGCATCTTTGAGTGATTTTTAGGGTATAGTAGTAGAATTCATTTTGAACCAAGAAAAACATCACATAAATTATCATTAATAAATCTCTTTTAAATGATCCCCTCGTGACCTCATGCGTAAAGAAAGGAATGTTATATGCCAAAGAACAAGCAAAATAAAAACGTGCTTGATTTCTGCCCGAATGAGTGGATAGTTGATAGCCATATAGCTTTCCTGACAGAGCACCTGACAATGGACTTAATGCTTCGGCGCTGCAGGTCACAGGGCCTCGGCTGGTGTCGACACAACATTTTCGTTATGGGTAACACCTCATCTCCTGTCGAACAATGCGATGGCATGATGACTTCAAAGTGCCTAATCTATTCCTCAGATACTAAGGGGTTTCCAGGATGACGCACCTTACTTTTGCCACATTCCCTTCCGAACTGGCAGTTCTTCTTCGACCAAATCAATCCTTGTTGACATTGAGGCTCGTCTCTTCCTGCTGACATGTTCTTATGGTTTTTCCATATCGTAGAATTTGCAGGAACGTCGCAATCTGGAAATCTCTCAGGAAGGCTGCAGCAACTTCCTGCAGGCTCCAATATCAAGCCCATTCAGTTACGATGAACACCCGTGTGTGTGTGTGTGTAATTGGGTTTTTACAGACGTGTATCAATCAGATATGATTATTTACGTCTGGGACCGACCTTTAACGTCACCATCCGAAAGACGTGACTCAGTCTCGAACCTGGGTCCGCTGAATCAGTTTATAACTTCCACTGGTAGCTGGATTACAGGCGCACGCCACAACGCCCAGTTGACCACCCTTTGTTCTGTGGTCAACTTCATGGCCAGGCAAACTAATTGTGGTTTGCTTAATTTTTTAGTGTGTTTATTTCCCAACTTATGACCCCTAACCATCTCTAATGTCCCTTTTCATTCCCACTTTTTGTGTCAATTCATCCAATCATTAAGGCCATTGTCAGCTTCTAGGTCAGGACAGCGGAATGATAAATACCAAACTATCCAGTCATTTGAGCAGAAATCAAGCATGTTTTGCTTGTTCTCTGACATACGTCATTCATGAATGAGGTATCATACAAAAGAGAAAATTATGAATATTTATTTGATGGGTTTTTTCCCCCAAAATAAGTATGTATACTATCCTAAAAATTCACTCAAAGTTGCAATTTGTTCGTGCAAATGAATTTTGGTAGCATGGATTTCCATTGTTTTAATTCACTCATGCGGGAACTATGTATAATAAGTCGTGCACTAAATGAAAGAAGGCAAGCAGACCTTTCATACATCTATATATTATCAAGGGAAATATTCTTTAGGATATAAATCTTCTGTCTTGAAATCCCGTTTCGTTTTTTTTTCTGGGGCACACTGTATAAATGAATAAACAAGCAATCTTTAAATAATAAGAATGCGAGCATGATTTTTGTCTTTGTTTTGACATTCTGTTTATAATGTTATCACCTTATCTACTCAGAAAGAGAATACTAGATTGGTAATTAAAGAAAGCTCTCCCCACTAACCTAACTTTTGAAATCATTTTTATCAAGGAGACGAAAAGAAATTTATATTTTATGGAAAACAGAAATGGAAAACAGTTATTACTATATGGCTACAAGCCTTTCTGCTCGAAAATAATTATCAAAGCCGCTGGGACTATTCTTAATCTATCTAATGGTTTTTTCTTCTCTGCTGTACTGGGTTATAATATTTGTGATTATCGTATCATAAGAGTTTCCGTTCTACATAATAAAACATTTTCCCAGGGTTTGTTAATCCGGAAAAGCAAGGGACGCATCTTCATGGAAAATGTCCCTGGGTAATGGTACTTCCCTTGGTAACTGAGGAAATTCTGTAATATATTATGGCATCTTTGTAGAACTGAAACTTCTTACCATGCCCTTTTCTCTTTGTTTCTACTTCTCCAGACTTCGATTCAGTGCTATTACAATACATGTTATACTTACCGCATTTGCATTATTACATTAGTATACGTCCCAATGAAATCGGTGACAGACCCAGATGAAATCAGATATATTTCACACTTGTCAAACCTCTAGAGGGAGGAAGAGAAAAAATATATGCTGATTGTATGGTGCGATTTGGGGAACATTTCAGATAAACACGTCAATTATCTCAGTTTTTAAGGGTTTTTGAACTTGTCAAAGAATTAGAGCTTTGGTACTGTTGACAAAAGATATAGGGATGAAAGACAGAGAAAGAGAGAGAGAGAGAGCGAGATGGGAAAAGAGACAGAGGGAGAAAGAGAGAGAGAGAGGGAGGAAGAGAGGGAGGGAGAGAGATTGAGAGAGGAAGGGGGTGACATGGGTAGAGGGGAAAAGGGGAAAGGAGAGAGATGGTGAGAGGGAGAAGGAGAAAAGGAGAGTGGATGAGAAAGAAAGATGGAAGAGGTGGAGGGAAAGAATGAGAGAGAGGAGAGAAGGAAAAAGACCGTCACGGGAAAGACGGGGTAGATAGGAAGAATGAAAATGAGATCTAGAGAGAGAGAGAGAGAGAGAGAAAGGGAAAGAGATGGAGAGGGGGAAGAATAAATAAAAAGAGAGAGAAACACAAAGGGAGGGAGACCGATAGAGAGAGAAAATAGAGTGGCAGAGAGAATGATAGTGGGGTAGATCCTCCTAGTAACAATGATTCCTTGCGGACATTGTTCGTAACATGAGCATACCAATTCCATTTTGTCATGAATGATTTATAATTGATTTTTGAACTCGACTACCCCACGCCGAACATGAGCTCATAAAAAATATCATCATTTCCTTGCTCTGTTGTCTTGCATTTCGAATATCAATGAATTTCATACCATTTTACTTTATCTGAAATCAGTTGTACCGAGTAATGCATCATGTAATGTGATATTAACAGGGATCGTGATGGAGAAATAAAGAAGAGGCAAATCATCATAAAAAGGATGGTCATGGTGGTGATAGTAATTTCTTAACAGGGGATGTCCAGTAAAAGCAAAACATAACAATTTCCTTCATTTTTGTTAAATTTTCTAAAAAAGAGTTTTTTCTAAAATCCCCAAGATTAGATTTTTCTGACATGGTATAAGAAAATCTGTTCTTTTTTAAAAACAAAAATACTGTGGAAGGCTCCCTCAAGTTTAAAGAAGCAGACAAAGGTTTTAAAAGGAGTACATTATGTTTCAGATAAGTTTTCCCGATATATACGAAATTTGGCTCTCGAAAGAAAAAAGTTAAATGGGAGGAATGCCTCATCATACCCTCCCTAGATCCCAGTTTCAATTATTATCGGGAGGAAAGGCCTGATGGTCATAGCAATTGTAATTACATTTTTTCTTCCAGGCAGCTTAAGGGGAGCATGCTCAGAAATTGTATCTGTCATATGTATTACCACTGTATTTCAATGTCACTTTTATTGTTCATGTATATATATATTGATCTGCAAAATGAAATAATAATAATAATGATAATAATAATAATAATAATAATAATAATAATAATAATAATACTACTACTACTACTACTAATAATAATAATAATAATTAATGTACGAAGTGCTAGTAATACTAATAATCCCATGAATAATATACCAGTGAGCGGGATTTTTTTTCCTTATCTCATTTTTCCCTTTCCCCACTCTCTGCAGATCAACGCCATATTTCTCATAAATATTGTGCGGGTTCTGGTGACCAAATTACGAGAGAGTAACTCTGGAGAAGTACAACAAGTCAGGTTAGTTCGATTCCGGCAAAAATACAACAATAAACTCATTTATACATGTATACCACAGAACTGGATGCAGGATTCTCTGTCTGCTCAGGGTGAGGGGGAGGGGGCGGGAGGGGGCGTTGGCGGGCACAAATTAGAAAAAAAATATCTTACGTGCTCTTTTACTCAAACAAATTCTCTCACAACCAAAAAAGCTTCCCCCTAATAGTTAAGGAATGCCTGATTGGGTTTTGCCTATAAGGACACGTGCCTCTCGTGCCCCGCCCCTAATGACTTAAAATGAAAGGAATATGACAATAATTATATATAATATATAATATATATAATATATATATATAATTATATATAAATATATACAGAGATTTTTGCTCAGTCATTAGAGGGAGAAGGCAGCTAGAATTCATGAAATGCAGTAAATAACTTAATATTCAAAGTCAAGGAATAAATTCCTGCTGTATATACATATTGCGTTAATTATTTTTGTCTTTTAAATGTATACATATCTTGAGCCTATTTGGACAAAATAATAGGCTTGAGCTTCAATGAACGTGTAGGCGTCGCTTGAAAATGTTTTAGGCCTCTTCAAATAAGTGACCATTTTACATTCTTACCTCAAGCTTAATTCAGTGTAAGTAGTCCTTACCAAACAATAAATTACATGAAGAGTTTCAATCACAAAGTCGCTAATTCCATTTTATGCGATTTAATGTATATCAAAGATTATTTATCTTAATGTGCCACAATTATTTCCCTTGTCCTCCATGACTTAGTTCTGGGTTGGAAAAAATTTGGAATATTTTTTTGGCGATGAGTATGTCTGATTTTAAATGCTAGTTTCTACTATATTGTGATGAATAATTCATCCAAATCGGATTAACTGTGTTGAATGAAGTCTACTGTTCCATCTTGTACCAAAGATTACGTAATATTGTTAAACATGTTACAATGGCTGACCAATGAACCACATGTTGTCAGATTTGCTCTATTTGTGTTTGAACATCTTGTTATACATTTCTGTACTTCACGTGGAATTTTGAAAAAGCTACGTGCAGTTTGCAGTCATTTTGAGGACTTCGGTATAGCAATTAAACTGTATCTGATTATTTAACTTTTCGTTAGACATTTACAAAAACAGCAAATATACGCTTCCGAATTCCAAGTGGACCTCTGCACAGTGTGATAAGCCTGATTTTTAATGTTGTGCTTTTAAAGTTAAAAAGGGACACATATCTTTTATTTGAACCTCAAAGAAGAACTTAAAATGACGAGGGATATGTTTAAGACAAGAAATAATTCTTGGAATAAAAATATTCCAAACTTTTTTCCAACCCTGTAATTTCGGTATAATATGGTATGGATTTTTCCTTATATCAGACCAATTTAATTATTAGAAACAAAATTAGAAAAATCTTGCAGTCAATTTAAAAATAATAATAATTAATTTTTACACCATTTTCATGATTTTTGTGTTGATTTAGCCCCTTTTTGGAATGGAACTCTGGCCCGTCTCTTTTGCGCGAAACAAAATTTTAGCTATTCACAAAACCTAAATAATATTATTACAGAATACTTTTTTTAAATATTTCCTTGTGCAGGAAAGCTGTAAAGGCCGCCATTGTATTACTGCCGTTACTGGGGATAGTCAACTTGCTGTGGGTGCTTCCCGAAGCTACGGCGAAAGATAACCGGGCAGTCTTGGTCATTTGTCTTTTCATATTCCGATTCTTTGCTGAATTTCAGGGATTCTTCGTAGCTCTCCTTTATTGCTTCTTAAATCAAGAGGTAAGGGTCATGCAGGGGCGGATCCAGGATTTTGAAAAGGAGGGGGCACAATCCCGAAAAATAAATTACAAGCAAAAAAAAAAAAAAAGAGGGGGGAGAAAAAAAAATCTTCACTTTTAAAAGAGGATGGAAACTTGTTGGATTATATGGTTAAAATATGTCACTTAAAGAATGGGGACATGGGCCAGTCATGTGCCCCGCCCCTCCCCCTCCCCCTCCCCACCTTCCCGATTTGGATTTATGAGCATTTGCGGATTCGGTGGAAATGGTGAAATGGCTGCACCCCTCCTATTGAAAAAATAAACTAAGTTAAAAATATGATTCATTCCTATGTTCAAAGGGTGACCGATTCAGTTTTCCTTGGATCTTCCAATTCTTACCTACACGCCATTAAGAAAGCCTATTTGATTGCGACAAAATATTATTCAAATCCCCGAAATGCGCCTTATCGAGTACGGGCATTCATCATTATTGCACTCCGAAGTTTGCTGCGTGTGTGTGTGTAATTGGGTTTTTACAGATGTGTATCAATCATCAATCAGATATGATTATTTACGTCTGACAACCGACCTTTAACGACGTGACTCAGTCTCGAACCTGGGTCCGCTGAATCAGTTTATAAGTTCCTCTGTACGCTGGATTACAGGCGCACGCCATAACGCCCAGTTGTAGCGTTGGTAGGCTTATGATGGCGCTATTTCAAATTGGACTCCACTATGTTGATCAATAAATACGAGTATGTTGAGGCTTTGATATATGGCTGAGGAGTTGACCTTCTCTCTCCTCTCTCTCTCTCTCTCTTATTCTACTCTTCATGATAATCATTTTCTTCTTCTTCTTCTTCTTCTTCTTCATCTTCTTCTTCTTCTTCTTCTTCTACTACTTATAATTATTCTAATTAATAAAACATAGTATCAAAATCTCTAAATCTATAACGATCCTGTCTCCTTCTCTTTGGATCCTAGGTTCGAATGGTGTTGAGAAGGAAATGGTCGACATGGAGGAACTACCGTGATCCGACAACGAGACGGACATCGATGCTTACCTCGACATCAGATGTAAGCCGCGTACCCCCCCCCCCCCCCCTTCATCCCTCTCCATTACCATATCCAGTGTCAGAGCATTATTAGACTTTCAACCACAAAAACATTTTTGTATAATTCACTTAGTAAATTAAGACAAGGTTGAAGTGTTTGTGTGCATCTTTAAATTATAATTTTATAGCATGTGTATTGGCTTTCTTATTTGTATTCTTACCACCTGATTTGGAATTGTGTATGATAAGGGGTTTATTAACACTGCTCAATGAGCAAAATGACAATTGGCTGGGCCATTTGAAATTGTGCTTGGTTTGATAATACCATTATTCATTATACGCCGACAAAATTTACCGACCAGTGTGCATAGTGTGTCAATAGATACAGTTAACAACAAAATTATTCATACCCCTTGGAAAATTCTAGTTTTTTGCATTTTTCCTAAAAATGAATGGTTAAATGAAGTTACTTGCACATCGCTTGCACATCGGTTTCACCTCATTTGCATAACAATGGAAAAGGTGAGTTATCCAAACTGGGCGATGTTCAAAATTATTCATACCCTTGGTGATTTATTGACTTTGTCAATCAGTATGAATCCGATCCTTGTGATTAATGCTTGTAATTCACTTTATTTTAATACACCGTCACAAGGCTTCCGGAGGGGTCTCTGCTGGGATATCAGGCCAGTACCTGTTCTCCAATGGCTCAATCTCCTTGAGGATGTGTCCACACATGCCTTCACCTGACCTTCAGGGAGTTCATTAGATTTCGTGTCCTACAGGTGATGCAGTTATCGACTTCATGATGACTCCATGCATTTTAATGAAAATTCTGTATCTACTTATGAAGCAAAGCACCATTCCTGAAGAGCCCTTCCCTTTTGCACTGCCTGTGGGAGGGTTCACCTTTATTCATTGGCCCCATTCTTAATCAGAGTGCTCAGGAAGGCCATGTTGGTGATATTAAAGTCATTGCATGACTCTAACGTCAGGTCACCATGAATAACAGTATGTAACCTTTGAGTACCATACACATCCCACGTTGACTGTTACTGTATATCAATCTTCATATGGTATATTCTTTGTATCTTTGGTATGAAAGCTACAATCCTTGATATCGAAATGAATGTAAACCAAATTTATACCATATGCCCTTCATGTTACCAGCTGCAGTGCACAAAATGCTACCACTTTGACAGTGCACTGGAACATAAAGATCAGTATTTTAAGCTTCACTAGAGTACCCACTTACAGGTGTCCATATCAAAAATGTGTCAATCAGTGTAACTGAATAAACTGATAAAATTGGCACCATCCAACCTTTAGACAACTACCATGGCCTCCCTAAACATTCTTAATAATAATGGAACAAAAGTATCAGGAAATGCCTTCCCTTGACAGTGCAACAGTGAATGCCTCTAGGGAAGTCTCTCCAGGAAGAGTGCTTTGTTTCAACTTAGATACAGAATTGTCATTAAAATGTAAGGAATGTTAACGAAAATATCAATATCATAGATTTTGTGTTTACAGGTGGTGTAGTTTTAGACGTCATGAGGATAGCCTCATGACGTCTAAAACTACACCACCTGTAAACACCTGTAAACACAAAATCTGCTTTAAATCCATCGAATCCCCTGAAGACCAGGTGATGGCATGTGTGAACAACATCCTCAAGGAGATTGGGCCATTGGAGACCAGGTATTGGCCTGATATCTCAGTAGAGACCTCCAGAAGCATTGTGACAGTGTGAAAAAAGTGTTACGAGCATTAATCACAAGGATCGGATTCATACTGATTGACAAAGTCAATAGATCACCAAGGGTAAGAATAATTTTGAACATCACCCAGTTTGGATAATTCACCTTTTCTATTGTTATGCAAATGAGGTGAAACCAGAAACAGCATTCATTTGCAGATGATAACTAAATGTATTCAAGTGATGTGCAATTAAATTCAGTTAACCATTCATTTTTAGGAAAAATGCAAAAAAACTGGAATTTTCCAAGGGGTATGAATAATTTTGTTGTTAACTGTAGATAAAAATATTTCGAACAGGCAGACAAAGTGTCTTCCCCCTTTCTTTCTTTTTTTTACCGACAAGGGATAAAGAAATTAATCCTAAAATAAATATATTTTCCGAAAGATCTTTAGAAATTATGATGGATGCAAATGGAGTAAAGTTTTCGGAAAACGACAAAGTCGTACATTAATTATTAATAATAATGTACTTTTTCTTTCATATTCTGCTACATTAACATCATTATCATCATAATCATCGTCTATCATATATAATATATTATCATCATCATCATCACCACCACCACCACCACCACCATCATTATCATCATCATCTTCATCATCACCATCATCATTCTCATCATCATCATCTATATAATTATTCTTATAATCTGACTATAACGATTTATCACAACTATTATTATTGTCATTATTATCATCATCGTCTTAATATGACTATAATCAACATCATCGTTATCACTCTTATCATTTCAATTTGGTTTTTATCATCTTCATCAGGTCCATTGTTTCTCATCCTTTCAATCATACATGATATATATTTGCAGATTCACTCGACGCGAGGAACCAAGCCAAGGATTGGAAGCGGGGGATTCGAATACATTACAGTCACCGTGTGATACGAAGGTTACGCATATATCAAATGGAGAATAAAGCGATATGTATCAAACAGCACAAATAAAAGTATATATTTTCAAAAGTTAGGACATATCTTTTGAAAATGTAAAAGACTCATGATTTGAAGAAAGAAGGGAGTTTGAACAGTTACAGTATACGATTGGTGTCTTATGAGAAAGATGACTCGAAATATCAAAATGTACAGATTCAGGAAACGATTTTAAAAGCTTCGTCAGGGTAAATCTAGACAACGTCTGGTCGTGACTAGGACGTCACTAAATTGCGACTTGACCGAAACAGTCGTGAAATGGACGTCGGGAATCATCAAACCAATGACGACAGCATCTTATTGGAGTGAGCTCAGTTTGAGCTTTATTTACAAAATAAATTACAAAAATGCACTTCATGTAAACGTTTGTGTGCTTTCTTAGAACCTTTTGGCGCTCATGTATTTATTGTGTGTTCTAATATATTGTGTGTGTCTCAAATATTTATTTATATAACTGCTTTACTTCAACAGTGTGAACAAAGAATATTTCCCTATATCACTTATAAATGATAAATTCATGTTGAGCGTTTAAACAAACTATCCTTCAAACGATGCGATATTTCTGTTGAATAACAATTTGCACTCAGATAACAGATTTGAATGACGTAAATCGAATGTCAGGATGTCACATACATGTGTAATTTATTCCTTTGAATACAAGGCAAATAATGAAGAAACACCAATCCGACAATACACGGAAATATCTTCTTCTTCTTCTTCTTTTTTTGCGACAACATAATCTTCTGTACGACGTCTCATGGAATTGTTGTCGTGTTTGTGGTGAAAGAGGGCGACAAACAAACATTATGTGGCGATGACCAGCATGACCAGGATAATGTGATTCAACATAAATGAATCAGGATAAGTGCGAATCGTATATTGCTGAATGATGAACACTTTCTCAGATTTATATTTGCGTTCATCTCGCTGCCAAATAAAGGAATTGCCTCATCTTCTCTTTGAACTCTTTTCTTTGTTTAAAGAAAAAATATTAATTATAATATCAGCCAATACAATCCAATTATTCAGGATGTGTCAGACATCATGATAAATTGCATATTAACAATTCTAAAAAATCTGGAGCAGCTATAGTATCGTAAGTATATAAATAATGAACATTATTCTAAAAATGACACCGTAACGTACACTATAATCTTTGTTTTGAAATGTGCATACGGGACCAATTCCACAAATTCTAACGGATCAGTTTACTTTTTAGAACCGACTTTCCATTAGAATCTACCCTTTTTTTATAAATAAATCTCACAAATTCCGAAAATATCTATTTGATATGCACTCGACGTACAGTAAATAATTTGGAGTATTATGTTCAGTCTACGTTTTTGGTAATTAGTTGCTACAATGATTGTCTTGATTTTTTTGTTTGTTCTCTATAAATATTCATTTGTATAATGTAGTCGATGTACAAATTATATTTAAAAGGCACTATCTCGAGTGATTATGTACATAATTATATAGAAATGTAAATAACGATTTTGAAAATTATGACTAAGTGTGTATTTTTTGCTATCAAGAAATAGTGCATTTTTGTGCATCTAGATAATATTTGGTGTATTTTATGTTATTTAATGTTATTGAATTTAAATGTGTTAAATGTATGATCGTCCCGGTTCTTTTAGTACAAACACATTGTAAATGGGCAGTTTATGGAATGGACTCTAACCTGTCTTTGTGGATAATAGTTCTGTCACATGACCTACAGTTATAATGAAAACCTTAATAATGCTTCACTTCACATATATTGTATTTTACCTTTGTGATAAAAACATATCAGGGTATAGAATG
The DNA here is from genome assembly GCA_025617745.1 of Heliocidaris erythrogramma. Taxonomy (NCBI): domain Eukaryota; kingdom Metazoa; phylum Echinodermata; class Echinoidea; order Camarodonta; family Echinometridae; genus Heliocidaris; species Heliocidaris erythrogramma. Next base: position 16,639,508 of record CM046870.1, on the reverse strand, counting down.
CAATATAAAGTGGCATTGCATGCTGTAAGTAAAGGAAATGTATTTTGTGGTAAAAAGAGGTTTTCATGGAGACAATATATTTCGTCGGAAGTTTGTTGCAAATTTGTTTTGAAATAAGAATTAATTGTCTGGTTGTTAGTGGTCTGTAAAATTAAGTGAAAGTGTCCAACATCTCATGTATTTTTTCCCTAAGAAACCTGATTTATGTCAACGAAGTGATTCATGAAGTTATCAGATTTTTTTCATAGCAATTTTGGCCAGATTTTGTTTTATAGCTTCGACAATATTTCCGAAAAATTAATCCAGTCTTTTTTGTTTGTTAAATACTTCACAGTTACCAACCTGCAGGTGTATTTAAAGGCTATACAGCCATACCGGACTGATACTAACCAGACAGCTACTATCGGACGATGACCACCCGGACAGTGGCGGATCTACGGGGGGGGGGGGGCGGTTTAGGGGGTTTAACCCCCCCCCCCCCCCCTTGGGCTGCCAAGTAAAAATTTAATGTGCATAGAAAAACGCCATCATAATATGTCCAGACCCACACGTTATCATGGACTGCTTTTTATGGTCTCCATTGCGTTAGGAGATGCCAGGAAAACATCAATTATGGGGTTCAAAATAGCAAAAAAATCGGCTCGCCGCTACGCGGCTCGCGGACGATGATCCGCATTGTCGTTGGGTCAACCCCCCCCCCTTGGAAAAAAGCTAGATCCGCCCCTGCCCGGACAATTACCAACCGACTATATCAACCTGGACAATTACTAGTAATTAGCCCGCATGTACTTTAACAAATATCTTGGTTTAGGGATTGTCATTTGACTGGTAGCTGTCCATGGATGTGTATTTTTTTTTTCTCGTGAAATATTGTTCGCGTGTAGTTGTTCTAGCTGGTAGGCAATTATTGTACGTAGATTATTGCCCCGGTTAGTATTGGTTGCATTGTCCAGGGTATAGTTGCCAAGGCTAGTGATTCCCAGTGACGGTACAGTCGTCCTGTAGGTAGATGACTATTCCGTAACGCAGCCGTTCGGGATAATCGTAGAGGTGTTATGGACTAGTGGATAAGTCACAAGACTGTTCATCAAAAGGTAAACTGGGTTCGAGTCCTGTCCACTTTACATTTGCGACAATCACCAATTACCGGAGCTTAAGCCTTTGCAATAATTCCCAAAGTCATGTGGAAGTGCTCATAGTGATAATGCGCTATACAAGAACGGAATATTAGTAGTAGTCGTTTGACTTGTCCTGCCGGCGATGAATAAGCTGTTTAGCTTTTAAAATGCCTATCGTGTTTATTATTCACGTTGTACCACACGATCGCATGGATGGAGATCAACTACGGTGACCATGCTTTCTTGTATTTCTGCATTCATTCTTTTATCATGCTTACGTAGATTGCAACGTTATTAATATAAGAATTGATGTGTTAAGATCTTACCCATATAAAAAATATAAGGAAGAAAAGCAGTAGAACAATCATTCTGAAACCGTTACAAATGTTAAACAGTGGCAAACCAGAACAAGTCAGAATGAAAAAAAAGACCTTGTATGAAATTATCGGAAAAAGTTTCCTTTTTTGTACAATGTCCTAAACGAAAACCAGTACTATATACGGTCTATCCCGAAACCATGACTACTAAGCTAAAAGTATACGACAACGGTAGTTTTCGTTGTTCGTTCAGTTAATTCTAAATTCTAAATTATTTTGTTTTCTCAATAAATCTGTTGTTGAGTAACAAGCATACACTGTCTGATGTGTGTAAGTACGTGTATTTCTGTATCTTTTGCTAATGTAAAGATAATGCACACAATATGATGTTGATCTAATTTATGTAAGAAAATACACTGCACTACTCACTGTTTCCAATTTGAACTGAATGATTGTTGTGCCTGTGTTCCCTGTGTACGCGAACGTTGAAAATAAAGTATGTGAACAATGATGTCCCAGACACATTAATGGGATTCGGTAACTTTGTGGAGGCTTTATTTAATAAATTGTTGAATTTTTATATCTGTCTTGTATAATGATGCTCAGAGGGATAAATAAATAGCCAGGCAAAGAAAGGTTTTCAAATATATAATGCTATTATTAAGATATCTATGACTGAATACTCCCATTTACGTAAGCGTATGCCATACGCTTTAGTCTAACACTGAGTCTATGGGGAAAAATGAGTCTGGCATTTCCGGTCACTTGCATATGTTTACTTTTGTGAAGGATATGATGATTTTGAAGTGCTCCCCCCCCCCCCCCCCCCCGCGCTTCATTTTTACACCATAATACATACACTGATAGCATGTAAGGCCAGGCAGCTCAAATTTTATCAAGCCTCTACAAAGTTACCAAATCACTTTAACAAGATCGATACCAGACCAATAATAGACTAACCGAACTTTACATTACGTAGAATGGTCAGTCGGTTTAGCGGCGTGACTGAGGATCTAGGTGTAAAAAAATACACACGAAAAAACACACAAAATTTCAACTCCAAAGATAAAACTTGTATCAACTGAGGTTTTTACATTTTAAATTTGAGGATGTCAAATTTATTTGGAGTCAGATTTTTTTGTAATTTTCTTCAACAATAATTCTTAAAGTAATATTCTCATTCCTATAAAACTTTTGCTGTCCATGCAGTGTCCTGAATGATTCATGCATGTTGTGCCTGAATTGATTACTGACACACACAGATTTTGTCTTCAGATTTTGAAGACCTAATGAAACATTCAGAGCATTGTTTTCAAAGAAAATGTCACGAAAATTAGTCCAAATAAATTTGACTTTGCAATCATATGTAAAAACCACATTCTGACACAATTTGTAACTTTTGATTTATTAATGATCAAAAGAGTCAATTAAAAAAAAAGGAAATACACCTAGTAAAAGGACTAATGTCGACTTTTTACTTTTGGCCAAAGATAGCGTTTTTTCCGTTATTGGTCAAGAAAATATGACGAATATAGGATTGGAAATAATGGAAGACATATAGAGATAAACCAGGCATGCCAGGGAGATGGTATAATGAAAGAAAGATAAATACTTGGTTAGCATGTTTAGAGACTTGGGATGTGGGAAAGGAGAAGGGGGTGGGGTGGCAATTAAAATGTAAACAAATGGTAAACGTGGGTAAACATAAACCAGAGATTTGCGGTACAACCATGTGAGTTGGAATAACTCCACGTTCCGGTCAGAATGCTCTGGCCGTCGTCAGGAGAATGAGAAGTTCCCTGATCAGGAGAGCTCACAACGTCTGCGACTCAACCAGCCTTGACGACGAGTTAAAACACATCAAAGCAGCCTTAGTCAACAATGGTTTCCCTCCTCAGGAAATACGCACATCTGTCAACAAACCCCATGCTCCCCCACCAACCAGACACATCTCGTCCTGCACTATTCCCTTCACAGGTCATGTCTCTCACCGCATTCAACGAGTCCTGCAGAAGGCCAACATACGGGCTTTCTTCAGTTCTAAACACAAACTTCACAAGTCTCTCTACACACACAAAGACACAGCTTACCCCAACAGCAAACCAGGATACCGCATACCATGTTCCTGTGGTCAGGTCTACATCGGAGAGACTGGGAGGGACATCAAATCTCGCATCAAGGAACACCGTGCCCATGGGAGACTTGGTCACTACGACCGATCTGCCATTATCAATCATTCTGTCACTCGTGATCACCAGATTAACTGGGAAGACACCAAACTTGTAGCCCCCGCTTCCAACTGGTATACCAGGAGGGTCCGTGAAGCCATCGAGATTCACAAACATGACACAGTTACACAGGACAAGGGTTTACAGATCAGCGACATTTGGTTTTCACTCTTCCAATAATAACTAGTGTTATAATTTTTATGTATTTTAACCACAATTGCTTCCCTCAACAGGATTTCATGTTTCTCTCCTCAACTTGTTCATTACCTTTGTTTTGTTGTTTCATTCATTATATTCATCATTAGGATACTCATTCTGATGTCATTATTTCACCCTTTTTTCCACATGTATGTTTTAAATTTAATGTCTTTCCTCAACAGGATGACTTGTTTCTCTCCACAGATTATCTCCGACAGGATTTCATGTTTCTCTCCTCAATTTGTTCATTATCATTGTTTTTTCTCTCCACAGCCTTTCACAACATTTATTATTAGTATACTCATTCTGTTGTCAATATTTCACCTTTTCCATATGTATGTTTTTAACCTTAATTTCTTTCCTCAACAGGATGTCATGTTTCTCTCCACAGATTACCTACGGTCCCAATCCCCCTTTTGTTTCCGGCTTATCCAGACGGTTAATTGATTTCTTAGTCCTATTGTTCACTTGTTTTCATTGTTTCTTTTCAACGCAGGATTCGTTTGATGTCACTTATCCTTTCAATGCAGGTACCTTGATGTTATTTATCCTTTCAATGTAGGTACTTTGATGTTACTGTTACTATTTCTTTCTATGTTATTTGTTTGCATCCATTTTTATTAAGTGAATTACTGCTTCATATATAAATTCTGCTGATTTATTCGCTCTTCTCATTCTCCTGACGACGGCCAGAGCATTCTGACCGGAACGTGGAGTTATTCCAACTCACATGGTTGTACCGCAAACCTTTTTCTGAATTACAACTTCACCATGCAAACCTTCAAATCCTATATAAACCAGAGAGAAATGAGCCGAGAAAGTCAAGAGAGAGAGAGAGAGAGAGAGAGAGAGAAAGAGAAGAGAGGGAGAGTCAGATTAAATGCTCACTGGAACGATACGCATATACTCTAAAAGAAATCTAGTAGAATAAATTTTTATGACTAGAATCTAGTCAGATTTGATTCCCACAGGCACTCGCACTATTCTTGTAAAAAGAATGACCAGCTTCGGGTTTGAAGTGATTAACATAATCCGAGTCAAAATGTACAGAAGCCTAGTCAGAATGACTAGAATCTGGTTAAGAAAATATGACCAGGCGATCTGGTCAAAAAAGGACAAGACATTTTTAGAGTGAAAGGAAAGAAGAGAGGGAAAAGAAGACAAGGGAAACAGAGGACGAAAAAGAATTCAATGTGTAAAGAGATGTTTGTCGATACTATAAAGTAGATTTCCATTGAAATTATAAACTGTCATTCTATTCCATTCTTAATTGGGCTGTTTATGGTCTTTTTAATATATATATTTTTTTTCGGATTGACTGGTATTATCATTTATTTTGTTTGTTTTGTGTTTTTTAAATGTATAAATAAAAGAAAATAGAGTAAAAATCAGTGAACGCGGGGTTGTTTTTGTACTTCAAAGTCAATCCATAAAACATAGGCCTGCATAATGCAGTTGACTGGCCAGGTAAGAGTATTTTGGCCTTGACTGCCATGGCAATGTCCTGTTAATGTCAAGACCTTCTTCAATATTGCGTCCAATTTTAACATTGACCTTATGTGGAGGATCGATCAAGAACAATAAACAAAGCCATGTCCAACGATGGATTATTACTGTCGAGAGTAACATTGCGAGTAGTGCTCGTGTAAACGCAGTCCATTGTCATTTACTTGGCGAGTATTCTCACCAACACGATACATACAGGCCTATAAGTGTTTGGAGGTGTCACGGTATAGTGATCCATTTAGTTGATTTTCAATTAAGAGATTGAGGGTTCGAATCCCAGCCCGACACTATCATCTTCGGCAAGTCATCATTCCACATTTGCTACTCTGCACCAAATGGATACCTGATAAGATAAAACCAGGGTTGGAGCGCCAGGTGCTCCTAAACGGTACTCCTTAAAAATGAATGTAACGTTGAACCGATACTTTCGTAACTGCAGCACGGTAACTCATCAGTATGCATATTTTGCAGTTTTGTTTTCGGTTATCAGATTGAATACCTTCACTCTAAAAACTCGTTAGATATCAAGCTCATTACTTTATTTCGAGATCTTGAAAGATTTTTTCTCTCTTTAACCTGCGAGTAGAAAATCGTCGTCTAAACGTTCCCCGAAATTCTATGGTTATGAAAGGTGATACATATTGTATATGATATGAGGTTTTCATTGCCAGCAAAGTACATTATTAAAAGCATTACAGCTGAATATAATTCCAACTTAATTATACGGGATAAGCGCTCTTAAATGCATTATCGGAGACGTCTGCTGAAATGATAATGATGATGGATATATTCCTTGGACATATAGCATAAGGAACAACGTCTCTATGCTCTATCCTTTAAATATCCTTTCTTGTCTATTAAGAGCATGACCCCTACCTGCGTGTAGATCTCTGGGTCTTTTATTTTGATCTCATTCCGCAATTACGCTCCACCTTACAGCTTCAGAAAGCTTTGTAATAGGATAACGCATAGCCTTGAAACACGAAAACAGTAACCCTTTCGAACCCACAAGTCCAATTTCACATTTACCTTAGAGAGATGTAATTTTCTTTCCTGTAGGACCAGAGTTAATAGTTGTGTGTATACAGGCCTTGGCGTTTACGTGTATAGTATCGCAATCATTAGCGATAAGCTTGTCAAATGTCTATCTCCCAAGATTCTTACGAAAGTGAAGCCGAGCCAGAACTTAAAGTAGAACACTGATGATTTTAAATATTGGCTTAATACTTATTATTGCATAGATGGCATAAATTAAACAAGGTTATCCAAATTTAAAGCTTGGAAACATTTGAATTAATGATTATTATCAATTATAAAACGGTAAAATACAGCCCCCGATATAGCAGCTGAAAAGCTCCTTGAACGCTGCTGAGATGTGTGACGACACAAGAGGGGCGAGTCCTGTCTAAGCAGACGATGTCCCATAACATTATACACATTTTTCAGTGCCTGTTTTGTCATCTCCTCTTCACTTATTTCTCTTACTTGACTAGCGTCAGTCTTAATGTTAGTCTGTTGCCTCACTCTTAACTTCGTGTATGGTATTATTTTGATGAAAAATGCAGCGTTAAAAAAATAAAGGAATCAGTCACTTGTAAACAAAATAAGACGCCATTGTATTTTCAGCTGCTTGCACCGCGGCATGTTCGGCGTTTCAAGAGGGAACGAATACCATCCAGCTATTATTCGCAGGGCTTTTCAATTTGAAAATGGGGTTTATTTCATTGATCATTGACCCTTCTCCTGTGTATTTACAATCAAACGGTTTTAGTTATCAGAATCAGTTCACTTTCCCTTTTAGAATGGTGTGAAATAAGGTCATGTTTAAATGTACCAAACTCTTTATAATTTGATAAATAATTGCATTGCAATTACGTTCATTCATTATAGGACGTCGTCTGCTTAAGCAGGATCGATCCCTTGTATGACGACATCAAAACATCGCTATATTTCTGGCGAATCCTCGGATATTCCACATGCTGAGAAGAGCTTTTATTTATGTTGTTTTTATAATCATCATATACGCAGTTGACATAAAACTCATACGATTGCCATCTGTAAGCTTCCCAATTTCTAGTGATACATTAATTGCCATATTTGTGATTTTCTTGAGTGTTCTACTTTAATGCTGGTATAGAATTCAGAAAACAAATGGGCAAATGCGTCTTTATGCTAACCCATCCCATGGCTATGCAAAATGTGTGTGGGTGTGTGCGGGTGTGCGTGAATGTGTGTATGTGTTTGTGTGCGTCTTAGGGGGGTTGATAGATAATATTTATTCAGTCTTCTTCCCCCCCCCCCCCAAAAAAAAAAAAAAAAAAAAATTATATTCAGCTAGGTGAAGATCATACATATAAATACACAATTCATACAAGTAAAACAAATACATTCATATCAACGAAAGACATATATTAAATAAACATTAATATAATAAATGATACATAATATAATAATAATTAACCTTAAACATAAAAACAACATGGAAGAAGACCAAGAGGAAGAGATTGAAAAAAAGGATAGATGGAGAAAGAAAATACAGTTATAGAAGGGAAGGAGACTAGAGAAAGAAAGGAATAAGAAAAAAAAAATGAAAAAAGAAGAAAAAATAAAAAAAGAAGGTAGCACATAATAAACTGTGTTTATATTTATATAATATTTTAATACCTAAATTAATGAAATGAATGAAATAATTCATTAACTTTGTGAGTCGGGGCAGGTTTAACTAATCTTTAAGACTTGACAAATTATTAGCTTATATAACGATGGTCCGTTGTTTTGGTGAAGCATTGGTTCATCCATGGGGGGGGGGGGGGGTCTTTTATGTTGTTGGGAGAAGAGGCCAGCACCTTTTTGTTTAACCAAGTTGACGAAATACGAGAGTACAAAGCCATCGAAGTAGGGCAGGGTGTCGATAGGATCCTATCTTCTTCTTTTCACCTTACACTCTTAGAAATATTGGGCAAAATTTTACCCAAATTTTACCCAACATGAGGGTCCTTATGGGTAAACTTTACCAATTTCATTCTTATTTTTGACCAATGTTGGGTAAATGCATGTAAAAGTTGAGCAAGATTTAACCAACCTATGCCCAATCTTCATTTACCCAGTGGCATTTACCCAACATTTCTAAGAGTGTACATGACCCTCCCACGTTTTTAATCCTTTTTTTTAATCCCGCCATTATCTAGGGGGCCTTACCCCCCCCCCCCCCCCCATAGCTACACAATTATATGACATTGCACTCTTGGAAATTGTAATCAATATACAAATAGTAATAAGACCTCAAGGAGAGAAGACTTGTTCCTACACATTGCTTTAATCCTAATGCAATCAATTATTGTGATGAATGCGTTCAGGAACAAAATATAATTTTCAAAGATCACTTTCAGTTATTCTTTGCGTATTCTGTTCAAAGTTAGCATGATACTGAAACGGTGAAATCAGTTGGGGAAAAGGAGAGCAGATATATTTCGGAATTCGTAAAAAAAAAAGGTCATACGTCAATCATTACAGGAAATAAAAGGAAATAAACATATATTTACCCATATCTGTCTAGCTGGTTGACAGGCAAAGCCATGAGATTGATGAGAAGTAAAAGGGCGAACTCAAAGAGAGGAAATAAACAGGGGAATAAGTAGACAAAAGATGCGGTCGTCATCAAGCATAAAATATTTGAAAAGATGCCTGGGAAGATTCAAGACAAATATATGACGAAATGGACGTTTGCAGTACCATCAAAACTACGTTGTTTGTTCGTTTGTTTTTGTCATCATTTTTACGAAACTCGCGGGGAAAAAAAAGCTTTACAATAATTTGTAGCTTTAGACTCGTCGAGAAATGAACGGTCTTTGTTTTGTTGAAAACATTACATGGGAAAGAGCTTGGAGGTTTCTTCCGGAACACCATGATGGGTCAAGGCGTTGGGCACCAATACCATGGGGAGGTGCAAGGAGAGGAAATATTAAGACATGGAAAATGTCTGGATGAGGAGGCCTAATAAGGAGGGAAGATATATCATTTCATTTATTTGTCCCATTATATGCTGGTCCACACGTTGTGAGGATTTAAATGTAATAATGGCCTTTTATGAACCAGCATGTTACTTGTTCTGCCTCTATAGTATGTCAATGCAGCACCTAGCTTGTGTGTTTTGTTTTAAATTTATTATTCGTCTTTTCCCGTCAATTCTTCTTCTTCTTCTTCTTCACATTCTCCTTAATTTTTAGTCACCTTCTTTGTCTGGCGTTATTTCTCTCAAACGTTATTGCACTTTGATTTGTTTTCATTATCACTGGAGATATTTTTTTGTCCTACCTTTTCTTCTCATCCTTTTCGCCTTTAACCAAGAACTGCATGAGAAAAAGAAAGAAAATCCGAAAAAGTACATCTTCACAATTTCAGTTTATCGTAAGACAACGAAAAATGACCCGTTATTTCATAGCTTACAGATGTCATCGAAACATACAAAAGTACAAATTACGTAGGTGTTCTTGGAAACCGTATATCCTTGTCATCCGATACATGCACATTATTCTATGCATCTTCATGATCTTGGAGGGAAATGTAAAATTCAGTAACCTTGACGGGGAAAATGATTCTAATGTAAGCTGAAGAAAATTAAACTCGCGGTCGGTGAAATCAATGGATTGTATTTTAAAAGTGAGCCGCGTAGAAGATCATGTATGTTCCTCCGTAAGCGGAACGCATATATCTCTATCTCTCTATGGAGCCAAAGTGATTTGAATAATAGAATTCTAGATTCCATTAAACTAAGGCCATTACAGATGTCAAGTGCCATCTCTAACCTGGCCAGTTTAGCGGCCTTCTTTGATGGTGTTTTATGACCTTTTTGTACCCGCGTAGATCATGAATATTCGTCTCCTTCCACGTTGAAGGTACTGTTTAACTTTTTTAGTAAAAGATCGAAAGAGGTTGGATCAAGCAACGGGATAAATCTACCCTTGTGATCTTTATCTGCTTAAAATGCATAGCGGCAAGTTACAGGCAATATGATTATTGTTTATATGTGTGTGTGCCTTTATAAGAGAAAGCCAAATTAATATTTATTGTCTTTTTTTTCTAAGTGGTTTAGGGTATAGAAAATGCGAAATTTATGCCTCCAATGTATTCCGTTTTTCAAACAAATGAGTCGCCAGGGGTATTCTGATTGGTTATGAATGTTTAAAATTTGGATGGAATGTTCAACACACTCAGAAGCAAGGTAAAGATTATCTTTGAATTGTCAAAGTTTCATTTCTATCTACAACATTTCTGTTTCGTTATCGTATCTTCATAATAGAGAAGTGATATAGTTTACACAGCACAAGATACAAAGGACATTCTATATTAGACGGAGAGCGCAATATAAACGGTCTCGTGAATCCTCTTAAACTTTTAAGAAGTTCAGGCTATCGGTCTGGTGGGACGTCAGTTTTAAATGATATTCTCATTATTATGATGAAAGAGTATTACTAATATACATGCACTCAATACCCTTATTACCAACTACACATGGCCACACATTTAAAAATTGATCGACCTTTTAAAACGATTTGTCGGTTGAATTTTTAACGAAAGTATAATAAAACCATCATTATGCAAAAAATATTAGCAAATACGCGGCTGTTTAAATGCAAAGAGGATCATAGTTATACTTGCAGTGGAATCACTTTAAATGCCTACAGAGAATAATTTGAATAGGTCAACGAACCGATTGGATGACTTTTTTAATAACATTTCGAGTCTGTTTATGTGTTCGTGATCCGAATGCATTATATATCTTGGAATGCCTAATTGCCTATTTTAAGAAGTATTGCAAAACAAAAAAATTATATACATGTACATGTATGCAAATCTACTAATATTGACTATGGTACCCGTCTCTCCCTCTCCCTCCTCATCCGAAACGCCACCTCTAAAGCTCCCATTCTCTCTACTCTTCTCTCTCTCTCTCTCTCTCACACACACACACACGTATTATGTAATACAAATATATGATGATGATAATAATAATGATAAGAAATATAATATTCATACTACTACTACTACTACTACTACTACTACTACTACTGCTGCTGCTGCTGCTGCTGCTACTACTACTACTACTACTACTACTGCTGCTGCTGCTGCTGCTACTACTACTACTACTACTACTACTACTACTGCTGCTGCTACTATATACTACTACTACTACTACTACTACTAGTGCGACTACTACTACTACTACTACTACTACTGCTGCTGCTGCTGCTACTACTACTACTACTACTGCTGCTGCTACTACTACTACTACTACTACTACTACTACTGCTGCTGCTGCTGCTGCTACTACTACTACTACTACTATTACTATTAACAACAACAACAACAACATTATCTGGGATAGTAACAATAATCCATGACGTTCGAAAGTGTAGGAAAATATCGAAGTCCGTTACCCGTTTGCACATTTCCCATGAGTGAAAACAAGCTAGGAAGGTCTAAACTAGGATTGCCATTTGCTCCTTCATAAAGCACAAATTTATTTTCATTTTAGATAAGAAAACACTTCTTCGTGGTACTTGTCTTGAATATATAAACAGAAGATGATTTAGTGCCAGTTCTAAAAAATCGGAATAACATCCCCTCAATTCTTCTCTTTCAACTTTCTCGATTTAGTAGCACATCTTAAAAAACCAACATACTAATTCAAAACACGAATGTGTATTTTTGTTTGTAGTTTGGTTTTTCACGCACCATGAAGGGCTTTTAAGAATTCATGTTAAGCGCTGATTTATGACGAGGGAGATATAAACAATCGATCTTTATTATCGGGCTATTAAAAAGACGATCCAGTGGTGAACCAGTCGTTGAGATCTGCCCCACTCACTCATACGCTCTCGGTCATGCTAATCTGCCTGTAATAACTGACATATCAGATAGTGGATTTCAAACATACGAACTCAGCTGATTGTAGCTTCTTCATTTGGGGATTTAGCATTCATACTTGGAAATTATAAGGTAAGTTACAATACAATTTCAGCAAATATTTACTTCATTTGACCCATTGCATTTTTTATTTTTTTTTTTTTTTTTTTTGGGGGGGGGGGGGCAACTATCTGGATTCATCATAATATTTTACAAAATCGATTCATTTTTGAAAATAAATATTAATCAAAATGATCAATATATTTGGTTATATGAGTTTCTTTAGTCAAAGTGCAATATAGCTCATTCGATTAAGATTTTGTATAATTTGTCAGATCAAAATATTGGTTATTTCCACCAAACAACCTACTACATAGAATTGACTATTCCTTAAATGAAGAGTGCTTATGGCCACAGTAAAGTATAATGAATTCATGATGGTGAATGGTTAAAATGGTATTCATAAACCAGTGGTGGATTTATGGGGGGGGGGCACATCAGGCCGTACCCCAACCTCCTTTTTGACAGAAAAGTATACATTGTGACCCCCCCCTTTTTTTTTTATTGTGACCTGTTTTTGTTTTTGTTTTTGTTTTTTTGCTTGTTAGAGAATTATGGAGGGAAACTGGACCCCATAACCCCCCCCCCCCCCCCCCCCCCCCCCCCCCCCCCACTGAGCGACTTTGGAGAGCTGGCAAGACCAAAAAAATACGGTCTCCCGCCAAGCATTTTCCAAAAGTTGACAATCCCGCATTTGTGCCCCCCCCCCCCCCGTTATACAAAATCCTGGATCCCCCCTGCATAAACGACCCTACATAATAAAATGGCCCCTTTCATTGATGTGTATGTACATTCTCGAGAAAAGAACGCATGCGTTGAATAGAAAGGGATGTATGTTGTTAATTTGGTCAGGAATGTCATTTACAATGGTACATTTCTTTTGTCCTTCGCTATTCATATTGATGACCGTGTACGTGCCATAAACATCAGGAGAACTAATTAGAGTATAGTCATGATCGGTCTTCTTGATATGTTTGGCCTGTATATTCAATAGTCCAAGTAGCGATAAGTGGTTTGATGTCTGATATGCCCTTGATATTTATTTTCAAGACCTCACCATTTCATGTCATGCTGGTGTGCGCAGATCGTGTTAGTAATAACGGATGCAGTCTGTCTGGAGTTTGACATTAGCTCAGCCATTTTTTTCTTCATGAGGCCCGGTTCACACGAGGCGTCATTTCTAATGCGTCAATACATGCGCTAATTGAGCCTGTGAAGGAAATTAACCCATACACCAGTTATTTAAAGTTTTGTTAGCACTGTTCATTTTGCAATCACTTTTTGAAAGACTCTTCATGACGCGCAAAAGACAGTATCTGTCACTGACGCGGCCCTAACGTCACCATATGACACCTCGTGTGAGCCGGGCTCTATGACCGTAGCATAGTTAGCGTTATTTGCCTGGCTCGCGTACCAGCCAAATCTAAATTTGTAGGAATAGATTTACGGATTACACCAAGTATCCAAAGAGGGCTGGTGTGCCTCGCTTTGATTTTTATCTCCAGGTTAATTTCGCCACCATGAAAAACGCTGAAACTTCATTTCCCATGAAAATTGATATGTTCGCACAAAAATCCATTTTGGCAAGGCTAATAGTGATTGTCTGCCATAGCTTGATGGATCAATGGGTGGAGAAGAGCGGCAATTTAGCGAAACACATTTATTGTAGACAGGTGAGTTCGTTGAATTGATTGCCTGTCTCAAAATGTATCTGGGTTGATTGAAAACATTAGCCATGCTACACCAAATGTAAAAGCCACCAGGAGCGTCATTTCGGGGAAGGAGCAGGGGGGAGTGGTAAATAAACCTTTTACATGATTTGTTCTACATGAAAAGCCTGGAGGTTCTCCTGCATCCACTGATATAGCTCATCAATACCCCTTTCAGTAACTCTCTGGTCCGGACCAGGCCCGCGCTAAGTCGTAAAATTTTGAGTTTATGAATGGCGCGGGCCAAAATAGCCCGCGCCAGGCCCGCGCTATTTTGGTGCTGCTTTTATCAGCACCAGGCCCGCGCCAGGCCCGCGCCAGGCGCCGACCAAAGGGTTTATGAACGATAGCAGCGCAAGTTCCTTGCACGGTCAAAGGTCACACAATTCCCTGGCCGTGCCTCCGCCGGAGCGCGCGTTACGATGCCACTGAACTTTATGCCATGGGCGGAAGCACGTGTGTTGTGACCAGACTTGTTAAAGATCACATTGCAAGAAAATCACAAATATGGCAATTAATGTATCACTAGAAACTGGGAAGCTTACAGATGGCAATCGTATAAGTTTTATGTCAACTGCGTATCTGATGATTATAAAAACAACATAAATAAAAGCTCTTCTAAGCATCTGGAATATCCGAGGATTCGCCAGAAATATAGCGATGTTGTGATGTCGTCACACAAGGGATCGATCCTGCTTAAGCAGACGACGTCCTATAATGAATGAACGTAATTGCAATGCAATTATTTATCAAATTATAAAGAGTTTTGTATATTTAACATGACCTTATTTCACACCATTCTAAAAGGGAAAGTGAACTGATTCTGATAACTAAAACCGTTTGATAGTAAATACACAGGAGAAGGGTCAATGATCAATGAAATAAACCCCACTTTCAAATTGAAAAGCCCTCCGAATAATATCACAGACTGTATTCGTTCCCTCTTGAAACGCCGAACATGCCCCGGTGCAAGCAGCTGGAAATACAATGGCGTCTTATTTTGTTTACAAGTGACTGATTCTTTTATTTTTTAACGCTGCATTTTTCATCAAAATAATACCATACACGAAGTTAAGAGTGAGGCAACAGACTAACATTAAGACTGACGCTAGTCAAGTAAGAGAAATAAGTGAAGAGGAGATGACAAAACAGGCACTGAAAAATGTGTAAGATGTTATGGGACATCGTCTGCTTAGACAGGACTGGTCCTTCGTGTGTCGTCACACATCTCAGCAGCGTTCAAGGAGCTCTTCAGCTGCTATATCGGGGGCTGTATTTTACCGTTTTATAATTGATAATAATCATTAATTCAAATGTTTCCAAGCGTTGAATTTGGATAACCTTGTATAATTTATGCCATCTATGCAATAATAAGTATTAAGCCAATATTTATTTTGATGGAATTTTCTTGCAATGTGATCTTTAATAAATGAAATTATTTTGCCGTAACTTGAACATTTGCATCAATTTTTCTCTCTCAAATAAATATTTTGTATTATTTATGTTTCTATTGCTATTTACTGCCTTTTAACGAACACAAACAAAAGTAATACGTTACCAGTATCAAAACCAGATTTGATCGAGCCTGCAAAAATATAAACAAAGTCCACATGTGATTGCGAGTCGAGTTCGTACGTACACAGTATCTACTGAAGCATTTTCGCATGCGCAAGCACAAGTATCAAATACCGCGCGAAAATTCGGCGAATACGGAGCACTTCCGCTCCGTGGATGGCGTGTTCAGTTACCATGACAGCTATCCCTTATGTGGCCGAGTTCGTGAATGGGTCATCGTAAAAGTAGCGCGGCTCTGCTATAGTTACTGAACGGAATTTTTACTGCGTGGTGCGGACTATTTTGGTGCGGACCAAAAATTCATGAGTTACTGAAAGGGGTATAAGAGACCCAGAGCAGATTTGAGATCTGACGCCTGAATAGATCAACATAATAGACCTTTTTTATGTGGCTAGGCTTTCAAATTATTTAATGTCTTTTTAAGAAAGTTCCTCTAGCGACGAACTGAAATACCTGTCGCACGCAAACAGGTAATTTCGATTACCTTAATACCTGCCATAAGCAAGCCTGTAAAATCCGGCCCACAAGGGGCGTTATTTCACTTCGTTGTTCAATAAGAAATCAGGAAGCAGTAAGCAGTAAACAATAGACCAGTAAAGTTAGAGACAGATGCACTTGCGCTCGCTAGCATACAGATGCCAAGTGTTCTGTCTCATGCATCCATTGAGTTTTGTGGAGATTTATATGCTAGTCATATACTAGAGTCATATACATACACAATTAAAATTTGGAATACTTGTAGGCCTACATGTATATAAATATACCATCATTATAGAAGAATCATACATGTAGATAAACAAACATAAAACAATACAGAATAAGTAACTTAATGTGAATGGGGCTAGAAAAAGCAAAGCTTATCGAGTCTAGCCCCGGGGCTATTAAATGCTGGGTATTTTTTTCTGATAAAGAAAAACAAAATAAAACAGAACAGAAAACAATAATAGTGGTTTGGGACATAATAGTAACATATGTATTGAGATAAAAAATTAAAATTTAAAAAACCTGATAGTTTACTTGGAGTTAATGAGATTATGTTTTGTAGTTTAGCTTAAATTGTCGTAATGATTTAGATTGTTTAATGTTGTCCTCTATAGCAGACCATGTAAGGTAACCCTAATACTTAACACTTCTCTGACCACTTCTTCTTCTTACAGGATTTTAATATTGCTGCTAAAAATTCTTTTCTTTTACAACGTCAAAGCATGCAATCTTGAACTCATTAATAAACAATTCACATGACTCCTCCTGCATTACTAGTTCCCAAGAATGTTCAGCAAGAGCAACTCTAAATTTTTCAAAATTTGAATGAGACATGTCTCTTGTATAAGTTTTATTTTTTTCCTTATGCTTAAACCATTCGCTATTTTTCAACTGACAAAAGGCAAAAACTGGAAGGTGGTCAGATTATATCTGCCAGCAAAATTCCACTTCTCAACACTAAGTTTGTATCATTCACAAAAATATTACCAATAAGTGTTGCACTAGACTGAACTATTCTTGTTGCCTTGGTAACAAGAGGGGCATACGAGTGAGAAAAAACAGTTTCCAAGAAAGAATTGACGGAGCATCAAAGACTGTGCCAGACTGCTATAGTCGCTAATGTACTGTTACGTCAGCAAAATGACGCTTCATGTGGACGGGCATAACATTCGCCTGTATTGAGGTGAAAGTGATGAGAATGTGTGTGAGCCGGGCTGTAGATCCGACTCGCACGAGACGTCATTTCCATTGCGTCAATACCTGCGCTAATCGTGCTTGTGAAGGCGGTGACAAGACATTTACTCCACCGTCCATAGCTCGAAAGGTCAAACGTTAAGGTCAAGTTCATGATTTTTTTTTTGTTCAGGACAATGTGAAATTGGGATTAAGTTTAGGATTGTGGTTAGGGTTAGGTCTGGGTTTAGGATTAACATGGCAAAGTTAGACCGGAGCAGTTGTCACAGGAGCAAATGCCATGGAACCGTGATGGCAATGGACCCATACGGCAGTTATTAAAGTTATTTTAATATTAATTTTACAATCAATTTTTAAACGACCTCACTCTTTCATAATAATAATAATAATATATAAGATTTATAAGGCGCCGAATTCACTTGATGATCAAATGCTCAAGGCGCAACTTGTACAAAAGATGAAATACATCACAAATAAGCAAAAGTGCAATAGGAGAGGTACGGACATGAAAGGTAATGGTAATCAATTATAGGCCAAATTAAACAGATAGTTTTTAAGATTATTTTTGAACACTTCAACAGAACTGCTACACTCTTTTGTTTGAGCACCGTTAAAAGGTGCTTATATTTGCCACACCAGTGCCACCTTTTAGGGTATCCCTAAGCACCTTTTGAAAAGGTTTTCATCGACACCTTTAAAGGTGCTCATCACGAGCACTGGCAAAGAGCTAGCCTACTCTTGAGCAATATTTTATCGTCCTTCGAAAAAAATACAATATATCCATAGTAACTGAAATCAATAAATTATAACAACATGCAATAGAACACATTTATACAATTTGTATCAAATCAAAGTATTTTGAAAATGACGAATGTAGATAGATATTATCGTGGACATGTTTAAATAATATCTACAGATTATGATAAAGACTAATACGCATAACAAAAGGTGGAGAAATCTAAGCTCAATGGCTAAGGTCCTTTTAATGGAACTTGTAGACACCTTTTCAATCCGGCACCAGTTTGGAGCTAATGAGTACCCCATAAGCACCATTTTTTCTAAGAGTGTATGACGCGCAAAAGACAGTATCTCATAGGTACAAGTCAGTGACGCGGCCATAACGTCAACAAATGACTCCTCAGGTAAGTCAGCAGGATATAACACGTTAAAACACCTACCCCTACATGTTTGGACGCTAAACAGTAGAGTAGCATGGGGGCACTGAGTGAGGGGAGGGTGTGTAATTGGGCTAGTTTCATCTTCTATTAACGTTTCTCTCCCTGTGCCCTTTGCTTTCTTCATTTCTTTCTCACCATTCGATTGGGGGAGCGGGACGTGCCCCTCCCCCCACAAGCTACGGCACTAAAGCTGCACAAAGTTCTCCTCTGGAATACGTGATGATATACATGTTCCTTCGCATTCCCAGTCTGACCTTTTTGGAAGATCTACCATTCTTTACAGGCAGCTTAAAATTTATGTGGTGGAAAACAAACAGACTCGACAATTTCTGAAATGATCAAAATGCCCCCATGTTCCTCCGAGGATCTATAAATTGATGGCATTCCTTTATCAGAGATAGATATCTGAATCTTCCTGCTCAGCACAGAAATGGCCAGAATAGGAACACACATTGAAATTTCCTTTATTAAACTGTGTATTCTACAACAACAATAGCAACATCGATTATAATGGGACTGATTTCGTCCATGAATTGATTTAATTTAACCAATATCGATTTGACGTAATTAAATCCATAAGTGTTAACTTGGCGCCCCATAATCGGCATCCATAGTTTTACACTTTTTGTAGAGAATACTACGGAAACTATGAATGCATGATTTCATGTGTATGTCTTTTGTTGTGGTACAATGCTGTACCATACCGAACTCCATGATGTTAGAAAACTTTTAGAAAGAGCTACATTAATACCTCTTAATAAGAAATCTAGTCCAACTGTCATATATTTCATCTTTCTTTTTTTTTAATTTATTTGTTCAATTTTTTTTTTCATTTTTTTTTTTTCATTTTGTAAATTTATTTATTTATTTATTTAATTTCATTTTATTTATTTATTTTAATTTATTTATTTATTTATTATTATTATTATTATTATTATTTATTTTTATTTCTTTTTAATTTATTTTTATTTATTAATTTATTTTTTTAATTTCATTTTATTTATTTTAATTGATTGATTTATTTATTTATTATTATTATTATTATTATTTATTTTTATTTCTTTTTAATTTATTTTTATTTATTTATTTATTTTTTTAATTTTTAATTTTTTTTTTTTTTATTTTTATTTATTTATTTATTTATTTATTTATTTATTTTTTTTTTTTTTTTGGGGGGGCTTCCTGTATAGACGTTCGGGTAGGGGTGCTGATCCCCCCCCCCCCCCCCCCTAATTGAGAAATGACTAGTATTCCGGTAATCGGCCCGTGATAATCGGGCGGCTCAGTCTCACCTCTTATTCGATTAGCATGTATATTTCTATCTTATTTTGTATATTTTGATGACATTTATTATTCTCACTTAGAAACTGGAAAGGTGAGATTTGGTAGGAGACGTCTCACCCTTGATGAAATACCCCCATACTCATAATAATAGCGACACAAACATAAGGTTCAAGCTAGAGCTGGCAGGCATGTATTTGCATACGGACTATAAATTGCAGTGATGCATATTTGTCACCTTGAATATCAAACTCTGAAAGTCTAATTCAAGATGATGTTCATAGTTGTTTGAAATAGATAAGATAAATACATGTTGCACTACTTTTGAAAAATAAATACACTGGCATGTACAGTTTGTAAACGGGTCTTTTACTTTCTTCTAATGACTCTCCTTTAACGCTGTGATGGTTGTCGACCTATTCAGACGTCATTTCATAATTTTACTCTAGTTCTTCAATTGTCAGTCTCCATTTCCTCCTAGCAAGCCAAAGTTTTAAGTCATTCCTTGTCTACCATAACTTTGTTTTTAGGACAGATTGCAATCGTTCATCTATGTTTGTTATTGGGTATGTGATTCAGCGACGATCGATTGGTCTAGCTCCGCAAATGACAAACGCACGCACAGCGAGCCAAAGTAAAGCTCTGTGTTTATATATCAATCAGCGTGGCAGCCATAATTAGCTATCTCGCGTTCAAACGATGCATTTTCCCTGTAAATCAGCACATATACGAAAGGCATTCATTTAGAGATTTGCTTATCATTTTTTATTATTCCTGCGCCCATCGAGGCCCGTTATTAGCTCAATTTTTGTTTTCAACTTACTTCGAAGTTGTATGCTTGCCAAAACTTGTTTGAGTTATTCTGTAGTTTTGTAGTTATCTCGTACGTCACAGGGCATTTTTAGCAAATGTGATACACATCGTCCTTCAAAATATTTTTAAACAAGCAAAGGGGAAGAAACAAATTCTGCGTCACATTGACTGTTGCCTACAATGATTTTGACTATGACATTAATCAGGCCTTTTGTTATATATGTATATATATCACGGCAGAGGCTGATCCAGAATGAGTTATTATTTCCCAAAATTATTCGTACAAGCAAGCAAGCAAGAAAGCAAAAAAAAACCCACCCCCCCAAAAAAAAAAAAAATAATAATAATGATAACAGAATAAACCACAAAAAAATATTTTAAAAAATGAAAAAAAGGTCGACAGTATTTGGAGCAGTCGATATACACCTCCAAAATGTCTGACAATAATAATTATTTAAACAAAATGTAATCAAGCATAAAAGGGGGTCTGATACCAAAAGTCTCTCACATAAAAATAAAAATGGAGGGTGGGGGTGGGGGGGGGGGGGTGTAGGTCGAACCCCGTTCCCTGGATCTGCCACTGAATGATAGCACTACTTTTCTGTGTTATCCTCTTTTGTATCACCAACAGGCCACTGAAAAGCGCGGAAAAAATATGTTCTAATCCCATGAAATGCATTCGAGTTTAAAATCGATGTAAAAAGGCTTTTATTTGACGGTTCAGTGAGTGAATTTACAACGCTAGACCTGGTTTATCTAATACAGCATGAAAAGTAGAAGTAGCTAAGGTTTAAGAAGCTGGATGAATTCCTTTGTCGCTTTGATGTTCTTTTGTTTCCTCTCCATTTCTTTGCTTGAAAAAGGTAATTAGAAAAAAATAATGGCAGGATTTTTTTTCCTTCAATTTTCAGTTTAATTTTGAGAACGTACACAGAAATAAACATACAAACATATATTGATCAAAGGTTGATACGTGCACGTCGCAACATTAACAAAAAATAACATTAAGATACATCGGCTCGAACCTCTATTTCTTTTTACCAACAAAGTGTGTTACATCATGATAATTAAGTTAAGTTAAATTAAGTTTAATAAAGTTGTTTGTGTGTGAATGTACATGATTTAAATTATCACTGCGTAACATGTAAAGGGCCGAAAACATTGGTACTTTGTAAAAAAGAAAAATGCCACTAAGAGATTGATAAATTCAATCCATTCCCCTTCGAAGTATGCGTTAAATATTGATAGGTTTCCTGAGACAAGTGTGTCTATCAACATTTTGAATGAAAGGAGAAACTTGGCATACAAATATTGAATAAGAAGCTTGATTTCATGCACATTTTTTTCTCGAATTTGTTGTTCTGCCTTGATTGATCAGTGCCATAACTTACCTTCATAACGCAGAGTGAACGCCCACCTTATTCCTTGTAGCTTTAAAATTGATGATATTACACATGTTAAAGAACTTTCTCCATTTTGTCATGAAACGCCAAGATGGCCATAGAATTCGGTTCGTGCTAGCCCCCGGTCATCATTAATAGTGTGATTCTTATTAGCTACACTTCGTCTCGAGCTTTTCATCCCCCATAAGAATTGAAAAGTCGATTTAAAGTACATGAAATAATGCGATACAAAATCGTGTAATACGGTAGGATTGAAAGTACACGGTACTCCATTCCCTTGTGTTATACGAGCATTATCGGAGCTTTATCGAAGGTGGTCGAGGGAATGAATGTTTTGAATTTTCGTGTCATGTCGTGCAAATGGATTTCCTACATTATCAATGTATAATCAAGACTACCATTAGACTATGTAAATCAACCTTAGGGGTGACTGAAATCATCATTTCTTAATGCATAAATGCGAATAAGAGTCCCCAAATAGTTGAGCTCTGAAGAAAAACAAAATGGTTTCCGACGTTTGCAAGAGCATACATTATTTTTCCCGATCGACTTTTAAAGTACTTTAAAGTACTTAGCCAAAACAGGTCCAGTTTCATCACAAATAACGGTAGACCATAATATGGTCAATCAATCAGACATCAATCAATAAGCCAATCAATCAATCAGTCAACCAATCAATAACCAGGTATTCAAATCAATCAATCCATCCATCAATAAATTAATCAGTCAATAAAATCAATCATTTCACATTCAACCACGCATTTAATCACTTAATCATTAACCAGGCATTCAAATCAATCCATCCATCCATCAATAAATCAATCAGTGAATTAAATCAATCATTTCATCATTCAACCATCAAACAATCAATCAATTAATCAGTCACACTTTCAGTCAATCAGTATCACCCAATCGTCAGTCTTTCATTCAATAAAAAAATCAATTCATCAATCAAGTAATCAATTAGTGGATCAAATTTCGATTTACGGTTGTTCTCGATTTCATCCAATTGTTCCGTGACAGCATCATTATCCAGCCAATATTACCTCGCTACGAATACAATAGCGTGTCTTGGAGTTAACCAAAAGCACGTCATTGAAGCCTTTAAACAACGACATCATTTGTCAAACCAAGCCTGACTGCCCTAAATTGGTAATAACCATCATGGCCTTTGAAAACTATTTTCAGATGGCAAAGATGGCGAACCTTTAATATTGGAAGAGCTAATAAATGACTCCCCAAATCGACGGCTGAAGATTTCAACGCCCACATAATTGGGGACAGTAAGGACCCCGCGTACTGTTGCCATGTATCTTGACTCGTAGGTCTTGCAGGAACACTGCGGGCAAGATGACATTTTATCCAGGAAAGATCGGCGGAAATCCAATCTCCGCAGCCTACCGATTTCTTTAGAAAGTTCCAATTCCCATACTTCCTATCGCGTTTCATTGCCTTTTCTTCCTCTGTCTCTTTCAGTTTAGGGGTTTGGTTATCCGACTGTATGATTCTATATTCATGTTCAGTTTCATGTTCCCTGTTTTTAAATTTATATTTTTAATGCCAATAATAGCAACGCTTTTGAATTTATGTATTTCAAGTATGGTATATCGATTTAACATGTCATAAGAGATTATGATATTAACTTGGTAAAAATATATATTAAAACAATTACCATATTATAAATCTAAGGTAAATAAAAACAATTCTAATTTACCTGGCATGATAAAAGGCATAAACGATGTGGCTGGTGAATTCTTTGGCATCCCCCATTCATCTTTCTTCTAATTAGCATATATCCTGATCAATTTCCTTTTCCTCTTCAAGTAAGTACTTTATATTTTTTTATCATCGACAGCTTTCACGAATTTCACCAAAACAATCTAAGGGGGGGGGGGGGGTGAAGTCATTCATTCCACTGACAACAACTACTGTAGTACCCCCAGAAAGGGCATGCCCTAATAAAGAACGTTAAATGGTCCAATTACACTAGGTGTCTTGATTTATTTAGATCAAACCTCTCGACTTTATCGACTAATGGGTTTGTCCGTCCCTTCTGCGAGACACTCTTTTGTAATTGGTCATTGATTTTAATAAGAGAACGTTGGCATGAATGGGTGAACATCGCAATGCGGAAAACATTCATTTTCAGCACTTTAATTAGACTTCAGACCCTACGCCGAAAGATGTCGTGGGAAATGTACTTGTTAAGGATTCGGGGGCAGCATCATCGGGATTTAAATCGGGTCCATCAAGCCTCCTTACCTGATGAACGTCGTTCATTGCTTTAGTATTGCAATTGCACGCGATGTGAAAAGAAATGGAGTTAGCTTTGAGGAGGTGATTGCTTAGTTTCAAAATCAAGATATCGGCAAGCATGTTGGCAATCCCTGCGTCAACCACACCACCAATATGCCACCAACGTAGAAGTCTCGAGGCTGTAGTAAATGAGTCACGGGACTGTGTGCCATACTATGATATGGGATTGGAATCCTTTCAGCTGCATTAAGCTATGGCCACAACCCCAAAAGTAGCCTGCTCAGCTGCCGGGCGGCGAGTTTTTAGTCAATTTCGCCCGGGAACCGAGTGGCGGCCGCCCGGGCATCGCTCGGTCGCCAGTGAAGTTTTAGCGCGGAGTTAAAATTCTGGCGGCGCCTGCCCACTTTTCACTCGCCGCCAGGGCACCGACCTAATCGAGCGGTCGCTTTCAAGCGATTTAGGTCAAAAATCGAAGTTGCTAGATCAAAGGCTGCCGAGCTGTCACCGTCCGGTCGACGCTGGAAGATCAACGGGCGGCGAGTTCAAATTCGGCCGGTGGCCGGTGGGAGACCGACCGGGAATCGGTGGGTCATCAGTCGGACACTGCCCGGACCTTTTTTCCTGTACCTTTGGGGCTATCCAATATGAATATTCATGAAAGAGACTACAAGTATCGGACTCGTATTTTCTTACTCAGTTTCACCTTATTTTTAAATCAGCGAAAGAAAATTTCGTAATATATTCCTCTGCCGAGATCCGAACTCGCGGTCCTTTCATCGATAGCGCACCAGATTATCCGATTGCGCTACACAGAACAGCTGCTCAATGGCCTTGCTGGTTTTATCATATCCCTACAGTTCGTTTTCTAGTCTTGACGGAATAAACCGTATTACTTGTCATGCGCATGCGTACTCTCATCTCTAAGACCGAAGACATGAATATTCATATTGGATAACGCCAAAAGTACAGGGGGAAAAAGGTACAGGAAAAAAAACGAAGCTCCCCGGATTTGGCCCAGTTTTGACCTAAAATCGACCTAAAATCATCGGTCGTTACCCAGTCGCCGTTGATCGCCGTTCGGCCGCCGGTCGATTTCTTTAAAATTGGACGGTGGCCGGTTGGAGACCACCCAAGAATCGGTGGGTCATCAGTCGGTGACTGGCCGGCGTATTTTTTTTTCTGGCAGGACTTGCGCTTTCTATAGGCTCTGGTCAAGAAGCCCCGTTTTGAAGACTTTGAGAGAGACTACAACTTTAAGACTTGTATTTTCCCAAGTTTTACCCTATTTTCATTTCAATTCTGAATATCCAATCTGATCCGGACTCGAACTCGAATCACCTACATGACACGCGCATCGTTTATCCAAATGCGCCACACAAGCAACTGCAAGTCAGGTTCGCTCGTTTCATTATATCCCTACAATTTGTTTTCATGAATATTCATGCCGCTAGTCTTTGACGGAATAAACCGTATTGTCACTTCAATTTGGCGCTCGAATACTGCCCTCTCTCGTGGGTGGCGCAAGTCCTGCCAAAAAAATAATATAGCTGCCCGGACGCCGCGCGGAGAAGCTCCCCCGATTTCACCCAGTTTTGACCTAAAATCGACCGGCGACCGACCGGCGACCGACTGGCACCGCCCGGCATCGCCCGGCATCGCTGGGGCTTTACAGCCAGTCCGACTTCTACGGAAATCGTTGGGCGATGCCTAAATTCCAGCGGTGTCCGAGCAGGCTACAAATCGGTCGGTCGCCGCTCTGATTTGTGACCAAAGCATTATCGAAAGACAGTAATCTACATCTGCCACTCTCCACCCAGGTAGAATTAAAAGATTTTTTTTCAAATAAGGAAAGAGAGTGTCACACCTGTCAGATCTATGCACCCATTTTTGCAATGTCTGGCGATAGATACTGTTCTGTCTAAATATAGATAGGTTGGTTAAGAATTTACACAAACATAATTACTCATATTCAATGCCTTGGTATATATTCAAATCTTGAAAATATGATTATTAACTATATTTCATCTTTTCTTAATTGACCAATTCAGAATAAATTTCACATGACAACTCAAAGAGATCAAGTCATATGCAACAACTATACATATATTAGTAAGCGAAGAAGCTTGACTGGGGAGGAATTTTAATTTGTAAACAAATCTTTCGGCATATTACTCCCAGTGTTAAAGATCGTATGCTCGATCTGTAATGAAAACACAAGTCAGAAAAAATTGGAACCAGCGGGATTTAACACTGGGAGTAATATGCCGAAAGATTTGTTTACAAATTAAATTCCTCCCCAGTCAAGCTTCTTCGCTTACTAACCATTGTTCCACGGCGGACCGTTTGAATATTAATGAGTCAGAAAGAAGAGGATCTTGGGTATTTGATTCTAGTTCGTCGTGACTTGGCCGTGAACCAGAATAGCCTGGTGGTTAAGTCGCTGCCCGGCAAGCAGTAGATGACAGGTTCGAATCCCGCTGGTTCCAATTTTTTCTGACTTGTGTTTTTCATTACAGATCGAGCATACGATCTTTAACACTGGGAGTAATATGCCGAAAGATTTGTATACATATATTAAAATGTAAATTATCCATTCATCCTGTCATAAATATTCTTGTGATAATTCAAAGTATTAATCATGTAAATATAACTGTATAGGGTTTACAAATATATAAATAATAATGACCCTTTTCAGTAAGATACACCATTAGTCTCTTTTGGTAAAGCAGTACTGAAAATACCCCAAAAGTGCAAAAGAGATGAGCTCAACTAATCAACATTTCCTCCTGGGAAAATCTAGAAAATCATATTGTTTAGCACGTGCAGTATTTAAAAATGAATTGGAATACATTAAATGTTCGCGACTGTCCTCAACCCGTATGGAATCTCCTTACATTATGTCTTCCTGTGCTCTTGTGCTAGACGATGCACGAAACCTCGAGAATGTCCATGGGTGTTTAAGGGTTGTGTCCAGTAGACGAAGGGTCGCGTCTCAGAGGTAAGACGATCTGCCCTGGAAGATCTGTCCAAGAAGATCTATCTCGGAATTCCCAGAATTCCCGGAAGTCCCGGAACCCAGCTGCCTGACTATGGTGTCAGAGCCATGATGTGGAGCGGTAGAGAAGTTTTCTCCTGGCCTGTTTTGCCCGGATTTCAGGATAGATTCCAACCAAAAGTAAGAAATTACTTGCTGCACATCTCATATCCTCACCCACTCACTCAGCACGCAGGTCCTGCCTTGACCAGTGCAAAAGTTGCTCTCCTCAGTGACCAGCTCATACAACATACACTTAGCACTCATGCACAGCTCATTGCACAAGGTACCACTGCTCAGCACACAACATTCACATTACTCTCCTATTCAACCAGAGCACTCTAGCCTGTGAGCCTATTGTTCCCTTGGGTTGAAAGTGATGCTATTCCCGAGTAATTGCTCTTGATTGAAATTCCTGGTTGCTTTGTGACAATACCTACAATGCCCATGTCAGATCTCATATCATGCATCCACTGGCGTAATCAAGACTTTTTGAGGGGGGGGGGGTCTTTAGTTGACCCCTAAAAGCCCTAAGATCCGTGGATGACCTTTTTATCGGATGAACAGGGGTCCATGGTCCCCTTGTGCCCCCCCCCCCCCCCACCGGCTGCGCCTTTGTGTGCATCAAAATCCAGACCAGTTGCTGACACTGTCCTACATCAGGCATTAATGACGTATTGTGTGCAGCAGGCGTTAGAACAAAAATGAACATGTTGCGATTAACAAGGCTACTCAAAAAACGACGTCCCAACTACAGAGTTCTGATTAACTGAAAGTCAAACTCTGCCTTTTGAGATCTGGGGTTTTTCGTTTAATCATACACTTTTTATGCAAGGGGTTCTAGTATTTTCATCAGTGTCATTTCTTGAAGGCCCCCCCCCGTATCTTCTAGCTGACAGATATCAAGATATGATAACGCATTTAACAGGGAAAAATCTCTCTAACTATCTAAATATTCTTTCACGTGTTGTCATTACATGCATAATTTCAAAAAAGTTGTGACGCATTTCAAGTTTTGGACAGCTGAGAATTCTGTGGAAAAAAATGTTCAATTGGCGTGTTGTGTTTGTATGAATTCAGAGCATCCTCGTATGTCAGCACGCTATGACACGACCTTCTTCACAGATTACTGACGTTTGTAAACTAACTCAAGCAACGTCTTTCAATAGCTCCCATGGTGATTCATCCACGCCTGGAATGTCGGCATCACCACGGTGGCTTCACCAGTATTAATACTGCTCATCCTGAAACCCCTGCAATTATGTTATTCCAGCATTCCACGTAACCGTTTTATACACGTCTGCCGAGAGGGACAAATGTACTTAAAACACCTTATCCAAAAATGTAGGCACCGAGCAAGGATCGAACTCAGGACCTTTCGTGTAGGAGTCAAGAGCTTTCACCAACTTTCGTGGCCTCACGACCCCCCCCCCCCCCCCCCCCACCACACACACACACATTCCTGAAATGATCGGGGGACCTTCAGGAAGTACATCCCCGGAACTCATCTTCCAAAGTTCAATAAACTATAATTATTATCTTCTTTAATATTACATTTTTTGATGAAATTCATAGTTTTTACCCCAAAGTCTTCCAAAGCATCGCTTTTTTTTTTAATCCTAGATCTCTCCCATCACGTAGACATGCATATACATGTACAGTCATAAATGGCAGAAATGTAATGAATGAGGTAAGCAAGTAACTCTTCATCATGAAATAAATTTCAAAGTCACATTGGTTATCACATTTTAATTAGAAGCTATAAAAATTGGGTATACTCTTTTTGATACGCACTGTAGAATAAGAAATTGTAGCCCATATTTATTCAACAAGATCCAGGTTTTATCCATTAATCGCATTCTCACCCATTTCCCATCCTTCAGCAATTTAAATAACATTTCCTCGGAGTAAGTGGTCCCTTTTATTCATCTACTCCAAAAACATTCCTACTTGTTATAACTCATTTGTATTACTGATGTCATTGTAAATACAATCCTGTCAAATTGGAT
Organism: Heliocidaris erythrogramma; assembly: GCA_025617745.1. Classification (NCBI taxonomy): domain Eukaryota; kingdom Metazoa; phylum Echinodermata; class Echinoidea; order Camarodonta; family Echinometridae; genus Heliocidaris; species Heliocidaris erythrogramma. Next base: position 16,610,240 of record CM046870.1, on the reverse strand, counting down.
GTCACTTCCCGTAATTCTCTGTGCAAAAATATACATGTATACTCTAAATTCAAAGAAAAACAAAATCGGGTTGTTTTTGTTTCGTGTAAATGCAAAGCTCACAATGTCCTCGGTTTTCTCTGCTGAATTTGTCGTATTTTTTTAAAGGTAATGTAGTCAAAAGGGTCACAAATGCAAGTCAATTTAATGTGTAGTCGGACAATGGGGACACCTACATGAAGGTCTTAGGCGTACGGATACAATTTCGCCGGGGGAGGGACTGATGTCTAGTGCCCAATTATCCAATATCCTGTTCCAAAATGTTAATTTGATGAGAGAGCGAAATAAGAGAAATCGGGGTAAAAAGGAGTAAAGGGGGGGGGGGGGGGTGTTTGAACGCGGGCTATTATTATGTTTAAGGTTCATAAATGTAGGTCTCAATGTCAATCTTAAGTAATATTTTTGTAGACCATCTAACTACGGCGAAAATGATTATGAGTTAGACCAGTAGTGGGTATTCCCTTGATGCATGTGTCTTTTTATATTGCATATTGGTTTCCATCTAAACCTTTCTTACTGGGAACCCTATATTTCCCGATTTTCGGGATCACATTATAGGAAACTAGATCTGGCGTTAAAGGGAATCTTGAGTTCTGGGAAAGGTGAAAACAATTTGTGAGTTTTTTTTATTCATTTTATGTCAGTTGGGAAGAACTTCATAGTAAAAAAGAATTCACTGAAAAGGATTGCTCTTCAAATGCTCTTATTTTCGAATTATGACTAGAAATAGCTGAAATGTTCGGGCCGAACATTTCATGCCACTTGTGTGTGTAGTCCCATATACCCATTTCTGTGTGGAGTACATGTGCTTTCCAGCGAGATTAGGTAAATTTCTTATCTATATTTTGTGATTCCAAAACAACACAGTATAAAACAATTCTTATGTAGACATTGTCAATTCCTTTGAGATAGTTTCTTTCACATTGTGATTGCATGATCAGAACTCTACTTTATCTTTAATACCGAAGAATGAAAGGGGGGATGCGTTAAGTCCGTTTTTTCACTTCATCATGTTGAACATCTATGTTAAAAAAAAGGAATGTATAGAGAGTGCGCGAGCGCGAGAGAGAGAAAGAGACAGAATGTGTGTGGGGATAGAGAGAGAGAGAGAGATACAGAGAGACAGACAGAAAGACAGAGACAGACAGAGAGAGAGTTTTAAGCCAAATAGATCAATCTCAGTGATCACATGGGATCAGGAGATTGGCACTGGCGCTCAGCAAACAGGTTAAATGAATTATTAACTCAGTCTCTATTGACCTCACATGGACAAGTCTAAATAGGCTTTTAAGACCATGTAAACTGCTGGAGAGAACGCAAGATAGATAGAGAGATGGAGAGAGAGAAAAAAGGTGAAACAAGGAAAGAGAAAGAGAAAGAGGGAGAGAGAGAGAGGGGGGGGGGGGAGAAAGAAGAGGGGATGGGGTAACACATGAGGTCAGATTCATAAGCAGACGGATACATCTATTTCTGGATTAAATATTTGTTCAGCTTTGCCTCATCAGTTTTTCTAACTGATGTTACAGGTGGCAAAATGACCCAGAGAGTTAAGGTAGAGACAGAGGAAAGGAGAGACAGATAGGGAGATGGGGAGAAGAAGGGAGAGAGAGAGAGAGAGAGGGGGGGGGGGGAGAGAGAGAGAAAGAGAAATAAGGAGAGCGGAAAGACAACTGACGATAGCTTTTGCACGTTTTTGAGAGAAATAGGTTATGACAATACAAGCCAGACCAAACAGATTTGACATCTTGCGATAAACTGTTATAAGGCCGCGGGCTGCTTACCTTATTATCTTCACTGCCTTTCCCTCATGATACCCCAAAGCGTTTACACAGCATGTCTTCATACTCCATTGGTATACATTTTAAGTTAACTCTCATGCATTACCATTTGGTTTGCACAGAATATCCATCCGCTCAGAGATGCCATTAATCTGACATTTACAAAACTGAATTGGCTTTCTAAGATAACATGCGATAAAAAATCCCTTTAACACTGACGGGCAGTAACCGATGTGGAATAATGCGATGAATTTTAAAAAAGCATATATTTTTATATCACTGTTTTACCTAAACAAGTAGTTTAGTTACCTGCTTTACTGATATACCCTCTATAACTGACAAAACTAGAGATGTTGGCCTTTTCTGGCCGTATACAGTATTACCATCTCTAAACATGCAACGGGAAATAGATGATCGAGGAACGGCACTGGTCTCGCTTTTCCCTCAGTAATTAAATTATTTCCAGGTATTAAACGTAAATCGATACAATGTGGATGGAAGCCTTGAAGAATAATTGAAATTGAATGGCGACATGTGCAAACAATTTCAGATCCCGTGTCAAATATTTGGCGGGTAATACGGCGCACTGATTGTTTGGTTTGCCGTAAAGGTATTCGAGAGTGAATTTCATGACCGTCCAGACTTCCCGCATTTTGCCTGCTGTTTGTATGCCTTTATTTCTCCCTTTCCCCTCTCTCGTACAACAGGAAATATCTCGAGATTAGATGTAGTTCATATATACATATTCCTGTTCATACAATTTTGTTATGATACAATGAAAGAAGGAAATCGTATCGCGATTGCACTCGACAGTATGACATGGGAATGACGATTCAAAGTTTGAAAATTTGACAATAGTTTGTTGGATTTAAAATGTTGACAGTTCTTTGTATGCTAATGAAATTACGATAGAAAGTTTTAATAATTTATTTTAATGGGCTATCGAAAGAAGGACCAGTCGTCGATCGAATTGCGAGGTGTGTATTATTACCACGAGATACTACTTATATGCGTGTGTACGATTCCCCCTTTTTTTTTGGGGGGGGGGGGGGGTGAGGGGGATTGCCGGGACGTTAGCTCAGGGGAACAAAGTTGAGCCATATCCTAAATTGAGAGTGTCTTCCAAATATTATTTGAATAAACCCTTTTTTTTAGGGGGAGGGGATCCGGTCATGTCAACAATATTTTGAACAAATTGGTATTCAGTGAATAATATGAGCCATGTTCAACCAAGGTGGTTTAACAAGTTGAAATCACAACTTCTTGTCACCATTAGAAGTAAACATTACCTTTAAAATCAGCTCTTTAGATGTACAGTTGGGGGTAGGTGAGCAAATATGTACGGAACGGGAAATGGTGTTGACTGTGATCTCATGTTGATAAGGCTACCTTGAAAGAACGGTCTTGGGAATATCTGAAGGGACTGCATTTTTTATCACTCTATGTATATACATGTATGTATATATATTAAGATAAATATTAGTTCATACTATTTTTGCAAAATTGATAAGATACGGCAATTAAAGTTCCTTCGCTAGTTCCAATCAGCATTGCCATGCAACATTTGTCAATATACGGCAATTAAAGTTCCTTCGCTAGTTCCAATCAGCATTGCCATGCAACATATGTCAATATACAGCAATCAGACTTGTTTTTATACTTTCAAATAAGCTTCAGACAAGGTTTTTCATGGATGTAATCGGTTTTGCCTATTAAAAAAACATACAGCTAAGACAAAATCATATCACATCTATACTACATAGCAATTTTCTTGAACCCAATATAATATCGGACCAGTAGTAATACAGACTGCGGAATTCAATATTCATTAAACAAGGCAGCTAGACCTCATAAATGATGCATAATGCATTATTTTTTCATGAATATAACATTCCCAATTTTTTGCTTTAAATTGTAAATCTTTTTTGTTATTTACCGAAAAAAAATACAAACGAATAATTTGGACCACATTCAATTGGGAACATATCACACTGTACCGTGGCTTCCTTCATGACCTGGATTGTATTTAAGTCCTACCGGGACGCTTGTAAAGAAAAGAATAAAATATTCCACTTTGATTTCATTAAGTAGCATTACAGAGCATACGATAGAGCTCAGTGTATAAAGTAGTTGTTTCATATCTAACCAAGATAGCGCCACCTGTTGGTAATTAACCGTCTGAAATGAGACAGTATCGTCAGAAATGCTTAAAGTAATCTACCTCTTTTCATAAAGTTTAAAATCTTTCATAACGTCCTAAATATCTTGTTAAACATATTAATAGTCAGAACTGTTCTGAAATAGGTAAATATAATGTTTGTAACAGTAAATGTTTTCTACGATTAATTGCAACTTTTAAGGACGGTTTCCTCTAAACCTAGTGTATCTTACGAGAATGTATTCTTCTAGAGGAGTACTGGTTTGTAGTAGAATTGAAATATGAAAAATGAGTGTTAACTAGACGTCAACTCCTGATGAAATAATTTAAAATAATAGTTTAACTATCTATTTATTTAAGATTTATTATTTATATTATATAATTAGTGTCAGTTACTTGCACAGTAAACTGAAAGAAGATGTGTATGTCAGAGGTAGATTATTCATCTTAATAATCAAAATGAAAATTTAGATTACCTATAATCCGTAATCACAAAGAAAAGAGGAGCAAGATGATTTCACCGAGGCATCCTCGAGGAGAGGTGCTGTCATTTTTATTATGATGTATTGCATGCTGCTCTGGTTATATGGCAGTTAATGGGCGGTAGTAAAATCTATATTTAAAACGAAACAGAGCATGAAATATCCCAGTGATTTTTATAAATTCCCGGAGCCTTTAAATTGTAACCTGCAGTTCAATTCCTCAAGTTTCTAGGTTATTTCTAAAGAACGAATGCTTATTATGAAGACCTCGATGAGACATTTTGTAATATATCATTCATATGTAGATTTTTGTGAATTTGGTTATTCGTAATATAGGCCTGCTCAAGCTAGCATCACCGGAAAGGTATGTATGTTATTATTTATACTAGTCATTAAAAGCATTTTGATAAAATAATGTAACAAAGAAAAACGACAATGAAAAACAAGAAGAAAATGATGAAGGAAGAAAGAGGATGAAGAAGAAAAAAAAACAGAAGAAGAAAGAATGAAATAGGAGTAGAGCAGCGGTCTCGCATGACTGAGGGATCCCGGGTCCGAAACTAGTCATCACTTACCAAATCACTTGGGTTAGAATGAAATCCATATTAAAGTCCGTTGGTTGCTTGTCTACAACCGTATACTTAATATCTTAGCAGTTCAGCTCAAACGTAGAGATAAAATGAAGCAAAGTCAGTAGCATAGCCTGGGTCCAGTTATTGAGGTGGGTACTAGCACCATGAGGGATGGGGGCGCCGGTCTACGAAGTCAAGGTGGATGAAATGTGAATTAACAAATAAACCGTTTGGGGAAGAGGAGGGGGGGGGGGGGGTATGGGAGAGGTCTTGTCATCATCTTTCACACTCCGCTCTCCGCTCTCCCTCCCTTTTCTCTCTATTTTTTTCTTCACCATTTGATTTTTGGGGACGTGCGCCCCCCCCCCCCCTTATCTACGCCACTGAGCAAAGTCAGGCATTTCAGAAGGTCACTCCAAGACGGCATTGACCGTGCAGTGTCATAAAATACCGGCGCGACAGCGAACATCCGACCATGTGTCATGATCTTTACGCAGCTGCACGGTCTGATTACAAACATAAAAGACTTGAAGATCCACTCCTGCTGCGAAGCGCGTATTCCTGACACGGTTCGTATGGTACAAGGTGTCATAATCATGGCATGGGGTAATAACACAACGTTTGGCATAGAAGGACAATGCACATGTGGCCCGACAGTAAAAATGATAAAAATATCTCCATGGAAGTAAATGTACATGCTATGCCTTTTAAAGATAAGGGTGAGTTCTGGTCATGAGATTACATCATGAAAGAAACTGTTTAGAAGCAATTGGAAAATAATAAATATGTATTACATAAAAATTGCATTTTGAATCACCAAAATGATAAGTAATTGATTCAATATTGCTAAATACATCTAAATACATAAATACACATGTGGCCTGAAACTTTGGTCCAAACTATTCACCCATTTCTCCTCATAATGGACATATGAGGGCATTTGAAAGGCAATTCTTTGCCAAGTTAATTCCTGCTATGATACATGTTTTTTTTTAAACTGACATAACAAAGAATGATGAAGCCTACAAATCATTTTCACCTTTACCAAAACTAAAACTCAACTTTAAAGATACTTCATCCCTTTTGAAAACTTTCCGCGAAGCTATGCATAGGTTTAGTAGACATCCAGATTTGAAGACATTGCCTATGAAATTTCAAGGTCACAAGTTCTATAATTCCTTTGTAAGAAATGAAAATCTAGCTTTTGTCACAGTGGGAGCTATGCAGAATAAACGCAAGTACATGCAGTAGTAACGGTCGAAATATGAGTCTGTAAATTACGCGATTTTTCTTTTTCGAGTCGATAAAATAAAGTAATTTATCACATACTTACTCAATTTCAAAAGTTTAAGGCTGCAAAAGTACCTTCAAAACCATAAAACCCACATGTCGCACTTCAGACACACCGCCAAATCGGCTCCAAACCGATTCTAGGTTATTCGGTGTATCGGTTATTCGGTCTCTTGTAGGTTTCACCGATGTGACTGAGGTTTTGAATTTACAATTTTTTTTGTTCCAGTAAATATAGAAGGTGTTTAACAAAAAGGTAACTGAAAAATAAACTAAAAAGTGAGTTTTAAAAATAATCCTAGATCATAATGATTTTTTTTTAAAGAGGACTTTAACTCGCAGTTTGTAAGAAACATTTGATAAAATCATTAAACTTTTGCTTTTCTTGTTATGTTTATGTTTACTTAGAATTGTATGTATTTTGACAGCTGCAATTGATATCCTTCTATCATAAAGAATCAACCCCCACTAAATGACTGTGGTTCTGGTCTGCACAAACTGCGTTGAATCCGACATGCGCCTCCCCACCCTGCCGTGTGAAAGCCCAGGAAAAAGAAGAAGAAGGGGAAAACGACTTTCAGTAGGGGCCGTTCTCATCCTGGGTGGATTTATTTTGTAGCAATGTCTAGATACACCAATACGATATGTCATCAATCAATTTTTATAAGCCGTTGTATCCTTATTATTTTGAGTTTACGTTAAGGTTTCAACTTGTTTTAATGATTAATCTTATAGCAAACCCAGCGCCTTCCTGAATAGAACGAAATTATGGAGAGGAGGTGAAGAGGAAAAATTCTAAAAATCACGATTTTTGTTCATTCACTGAAGAGGCATTTCTCTCCAAAATATCCAGAGAATTAAGGGTGACATAAAACTAGGAGGAATGCAGAGTCTCCATCCTCCTCTACTTACAAAACTCAAGTGAACTTTCATGAATGGTTCTTCTCGAGAACATATAAATTATTCATTTGAAAACCATCCTCCCTGCCTATAACCCCGTTTATCCCTAATAGCAGTGGTATAGATATCTTTCTCACCCGTCGGCTAAAGGAGGACGCTTCAAGTGTTTTCGTTTTCTCTCTCTAAAACGAAATCTTTTCCAAAATATTTTGCAAATACAGAAGTTTCTTTGACCCTGTGTCATTAATTAGGATCGGAAAAATTGTATTTCGAAATGATCTATTAAAGAATAGAATATCTTGGTGCGACAAAATGTTTCGAAATCGGCGCTCAATGCAAAACTTTATTTTCAAGATATTGCCACAGTTTTATATTATTTTGAAGTAGGAATATGAAATGAATTGTATATAAACTATTTCTACTTTTTTAAGTTCAATGTTTTGTAAACGGTATGATGCCAATCATGATTTGGCTTCGAAAATGACAACCTGGTTGAAAGTTTGAATGTGAGAGCGTGATAAACTTACCGTCTTTGTAGCGTCGATAAACGATGTCATAACATTTGAAAAGGTAAAACGGCAAAAATTAACATTGAAATTGAACTGAAAAAAAATAATACTACACAGAATAAACGTGAAATAAAGGAGAAAGAATGCATATAAAACAATGGTCACAATAAGTCTTTAGTTTTCGAATCGGATTTAGTTTTTTTTATTGTTATTTTTATTTATTTATTTATTTATTTATTTATCATTTAATTTTTTTTTTTTTTTTTTTTTTTTTTTTTTTTGGGGGGGGGGGGTGTTATTCTTGTTACAAACAAAAATTATTCACTTTTGCTTGCATTCAGGAGAGTGGGGACAAAAGCTGGAAAGTCGAAACTATAAAAATCGATCTGGATTCGAAGAGCCATCCTGTCATAGAAATGATTTCGCATTGCGGCACTATCCAATGTTTGGCAATGGATGACTCGTAAACAACGGGTATTTGTGGACGATGTCACTTTCACATGAAGCATCAGATACGTTACCTCGCCAATTTGACGCAGTCTTACGTCAGCTAATCTTACCTCATGTGCAACGGGTATTAGACACGGCTTACACAAGGTTCCATTTGTTGACGTTAGGTCTCTAGCGCCTCATGAAAGTCTGATGTCTTTTAAAAAGTGATTGCAAAACGGTGCAACCAATAACGCAATGGAAATGACAGCCCGTGCGCATCAGGCATTCATTGTATATACCCTGGCGCCAATGATGCCCCGAACTAGTAAGTTAGGAATTATTGCTACCCGGTGGAGACCTCCGAGAAGGGTATCATATTTAATATAATCATGTTTATAGGTCTGTTATGAAGTGGCGCTTCGCTAGAAGGAGCTGGTTATTTAAACACTCGACCCATATCGTAAGATCCCAATTACACGCTTCGCCTGCTTTGCTATCGCGAAACTTCTTGAAAGTTGAAAACAAAATTCGGCCAGCAGAAGGGGGTAAGACGATAAGGCAGAGAAAGAGAAGAGAACAAGAGAGGGAGAGAGGAGGATGACGGAGAAAAAAACCCCAGGAATAACAAAATAAATTATGAGAAAGAGAAACACGGAGATATATGGAGAGAGAGAGAGAGAGAGAGAGAGAGAGAGGGAGAGAGAGGGAGGGAGATAGAAAAAGTGGGAGGGAGTGGGATGAGAGGAAGAGAAAGGAAGATAATTAAAGAAAGAGAGAGAGAGGGTGGTGGGGGTATACAAAGATGCCTGAGAGAAGAGAAAGAACTGGAGAGAGATGGAGAAGATAAATGGAGATTATTAAGTAAAAGATTAATTTGAAGTGTTCGCAATAATCATGAACCACTTTCAGCACCATTTAACATCCGCGCGCCTTGCTTGCTGCGACCGCTCACAACGAGCAAGCATCTCGCGGCGCCGCGTCGCAGCGGGAGAGATTGAAATAATAATCGCGAAGCAAGCAGCATTTGGCATTTGTAACGTGCTACCCAGTGCGAGGAATACCGCAGATATGGTGTGCTTGTAGTGGCAGTTCGTGACACACACTTTGCTTAGCCTTTTTACGGAACGCCAAGTCAGAGGAGGTCTATTGAACTGATCTCCTTTCTGCAGCCCGCTTGCAGGCATACAGGAATCACCTGTCGCTCGGAGAATATTTTCTTTTCCTGATCTCTCGCTACGAAACTGTGAAAGAGGTTCGCGCCAGGAAAAATAACATCGTAGTATTTTCACGATTTTCGATTTCTCCGCTTCTTTCTGTATCAAAAAGTGAGTAGAATAACTTCCCTGGATTAAAAAAAAAGTGAGAATGGCATTTTGAATGGAAAATGCCATTCTCGGCGTTGTTCTGATTCTCTCTTTTGTGTTTATATTCATTTTTTGTTGTTAAATCAAATCAGTTACAAAAATATGCATTTAGGAGCTCGGTTAACACGAATGTGAAATTTATTTGTAGTATTACATTCTTAAAACCTCTGTTTGTGAAGTATAATGTACATGTTAAGCATGTACAAATTATTAAATTGTTACATTTAGAAGTAACATTTTTTTTCTTCTTTTCTTTGGCTTGTTCGGTCAACACGAATATGAAATTTATTTGTAGCATTATATTCTTAAAAACTTTGCGTGTGAAATGAAAATTATAGGTTAAGCATGTCCAAAGTATTAAATTGTTACATTCAGAACTAACATTGTTTTTTTTTTTTTCTTTGGTTTTTTATGTGTTATATTAAACAATACTAATTCAATCAGCTTTTACACTACACGAATCTTATAATTGTAAACCTTTTAAATCGAGTACCAATTCACTAACTCGCTTCCATTCGCACAGGCCGGTGACATTTAACAAGTGATGAAAGACATTTATCATCATATCGTTCCTGATTTTATGCCTCCGGGTGAACTGTTTTTGTATCAGTAACAGGAATCGGAATAAAAGTTAAAGGTACATTTTCCGCTTGATTAAGTCTGATTTGATTTTTTCTTTGCTTTTCAACATATTGTTACAAAATCACATTGGACAACACTTTCATAAAATAAAATAATGATATCATAAATAACAAATCAAAGCAACGAATTCATATTCCACTATAACATTGAATTGTAATTGAAATTATACTGGATAAATGGCAATCCATGGAATTACATGAAAGTTTGCCCCAACTATTGAATAAGTAGGCAGTCAATTTGAATTCTTAATGAAATAATTTAAACTGCATTTCCAAGTCATCATATAAATGCAGTCACTGCATACAAACCGTATTAATGAAGGAATAAATGACCAACACAATTTTTACATCTATAAAATTATTTTTATGCATGTGATTCCATTGCAGAAGAAATATTTATGATTCTATTTGCTCATTGAGTAAATCCAATCAAGCTCATCGCACTGTGTTATTTATTGATAACAACATGTTCATATCTTCCTATGATGCTGATATTGTGGGTTTGTGGTGATTATTGTATGTGACCAGACTACAGTAAAACTGATTCGGGTGGAAGACATTTTAAATCTCCCATTGCTGCAATTTCTGTCCTGGGCCTCGTTTCATAAAACTTGTTATGAATAACAACTGCCTCATTTATGTGACAAATTCGCTCTCAGCCAATCAGATTCAAGGATTTCAGGAGCTTATAACAATTATTGTAACTTGTTATTGATAACAAGTTTAATGAAACGGGGTCCAGGTGTAGTAATTGGATTCCAAAAGAAGGAAAACTGCTTTCACAATTTTCTGTGTTTGTACAACACATGTATTTGGTCTTTGCTTATTACCTAAAGCAAGGAAAATGAAGCAACTTTACCAGCAGGTGTTTTCATTATCAATCTTCATGGATAATGAGCGCAATGAAGATGTTGGTATTCCTAAAATTATATTATGTAATAATAACAACGCAATCATGACGTCTTGTGGAATAGCCCTTTGCAATATTAGCTTGTTTTTGCCATGGTTACAGCGGACTTTTAAATGTTATTAAACCGTTACCATGGTAAAGCAGGTGCAGAATGACACTCTGGTTCAAAACCGAGTCAGTGCCCTACTGGTCTGTTATGGGTTAAAAATCGTTTATAAGCCAAACTGCATACATGTTTTTGTATGAGTATGATTGTAAAGATATTACTGTACTAAAAATGTTCGTGTTTTAATGTGTTTGCGTTAAAGATAGCATTGTTTCCACTATAATGTAAACTGAAAATAAGTCCATTTATTACCTGGTTGATTAATTATTAATGAATGAATGAATTTATATATTTATATATTTCTGCATAGTACATGGCATTGCATAGTATGATCATTATGACAAAAATGAGAATAAGTATAAGTAAACAATAACAATAAAAAGGCAAATATGATCGTAATACAGGTACAATATATGGATAATGTAATAATATGCAGAGGTATGGCATTAGAAACTTCAGGCTTGAAGCACTGAACTACCTTTTCATTTTGTAAATAATAAATATAAAAAGAAACTAACTAATGACTAATCATGAAACTAACAACAAACTTGTTGAAACATAACACTATTTACAAAATAACATGAAAACAAAAGTTATATGAATAAAGAGAGAGAGAGAGAAAGAAAGAAAAAGAGAAAAAGATAGAGGAAAAGCAGAAGCAGAAAATAGGAATCAGAAAAGTGAAGGGATGCACTAATGTTGACAAATAATATATCAAGTCTTTGAAAAGAATAGTAAATAAAGTACAATACATAGAATATCGATTACAATGTAAACATAAATAAAAGCATCCTTTGAGTTATGTACCTTGGAATAATCGCAATGAATTTCATTGGAATCATTCGTCTATTAACATACATAACCTTTAAAATACACTGTACGTTCACGATTTCCTTTGGTTTTACCCATATTCAAAGAAGAATATTAGTTGCAAAACTGGGTGAGAATAGTCAATAATGCATCTATTATGCAATGTTATTTGAATTCTCAGTAAACAATTTTTCACATTTGCTTACTTCACCCTCCCCCCCCCCCCCCATTATTTTTTTTCTTTCCAGAGACGACTATTATCCTTGGCACAAGGCGATTCGCCCAAGAGCTTGAAAAAAAACATTAGTTCTCGGATTCCATGTGAGAAGACATCACATATTATGCCAAGTCGCAGTTTCCTCCTTTGTAAAGGCGACATTTTGTTTGTGAGTACATGAGGAGGTTGTGTGCTTTATTTTGTTGGAATCTGTTTTGGAGCCTGACGTAATTTCTATACCAATTGATTGAGGAAACGATGGGGAGAGGCGAGGAAGAGTGCCGTAACAGCGCGGATTTAAGTGGTAAGTGCAGAATGAAGCTATATACAATCATGTCTCACTTGTTCTCGCTCATCAGCTTTTTATTACGCGAGCGACTATCTTTGCCACACCCTCCCATCTCTCTCTCTATGTCTGTCTGTCTCTAACTCTGTTAGCCCCCCTCTCTGCTTTCTTTCTCTCTATTTTTCAAATATGTATGTTATCCCCCTTCCCTCCTGTATTCCTGCCCTCTCTTTCCCTCCCTCTCGACCGAGCTATAGATGTATGTATATATACATACACACACACATATTCAGTCGCTAAGCTCTGCACCGTAATACATACAATAATTGGAAATATTACGGTCTTTCATAAGTGTGTGGTTTATAAATATGTTTATATAAAACTCCAGGGTCGAAGTATAATAATGAAATTTTGTTTTTAATGTCATGCATTCTGTACTCATAAAGATGTGGTTGAATATTAATCTGCATAATCAGTCAATCCAACTTTGACATAGCACGTCTAAGTCTGAAACCTGCTGTCGTCTGGTAGTCTACTCAAAATTTTTAATGTCCTGCCATTTTTCCTATTATTTTAAATACTTTGAATTGTGGTGATCTGGCCACATACTCGTAACTCATCGAGTTCATTATTCATCGTACAAACATGTATTACTGTGGTCTTCAATATGTCTGATGTGAATGATAAAGGTGTAACTCGAAACGATGGTGAAAGAAAGGAAGCAGCTTCACCACGTGTTCCAAAACAAGAGGTAGAACATTTTAGTCCTTAAAGTGATTTTAGAGGCTTGCGTGAGATTGGGTTTCGCCCCAATAGGATGTTTAAAATCATTGACATCAGATGGAACATAAATGAATTTATTTATGGCAGTTGAGAGACACCACCGCAGTATAGAAAGGGGAATACATTGATTTCACAAACATGGAATTCCTGAGGAAAAATATACTGATTTTGATTGTAAGAGTGTAAATTGGATTGTGTAATAATATTAAGAAGGTTCAAACAGATGGAGTCATAACAGACAGCTTCACTTTGAAGCGAGCTTTGATGCCGCCACAACAAACATATGCCTCTCCGAAAACATTCTTCCAAACGAGGAAACAAATCAAATTCCGTTTTATTGCATAACCATGGTTAAGTACAATGGAGGATATTCTGTTATAATGATAATTAGTTTTCGCAGACCCAAATGCAACTTCGAAAAAGTGCACATGAATGATATAACAAATTTCAAGAGAACATATTTAGTTAAAAAAATACCAGATTTGCGATGACAATTTCTTGACTGGCCGCGTGTGCCCACTACTTTGATTGGCTATATTTCCTAGAGCCATCTTTCACGGTGGTAATATGACATTTAAAAATCGAAATTAAGCGGAAAGGCGTTAAAAATGTCCTTAAAGAGGAATACATTTGTGACACTTTTAAGACTATATCTGAAAAAAATGTTCATCCGGAGGCAGGGGAATTTCAGAATGAAATCGAAATTATTCACACTGAAACTGCACATTCACTTTCTGTGTTTGTCGATTCATGAATTTATCGTAAACATTCAAATGTCAAAACATCTCTAATCTTTCCCGATTACTTTGGCGGCATCAGACATCGCTTCAGAGACTCAAGGTAGTTTATTAATTCAATTGTACATCCATATAATCTGCCAGGTGTTAAATTATCATTAGTTGAGACTCCATCTGTTTGAACCTCATTGATAATATCAGCCGATAGAATTTGCTGTCAAATATGGTCGTATGCTTTGAGGATCTTCTGGGTGTATATGTGTGCAATTATCAGTGGTCTAATGAACCAACAACAACAACAACAAAACAATTTTAAAAATTGAGGAGGATGAGAATAGGCATACAATGGGCAATATCTGAATTCTTCGAGGCGAGCGAAGCGAGCGACCAAAAGAAAAATTGTTGTTGAAACGCAGTTTTTTTCATATACATGTATCTGGGAGCTGCTAAGTAATTTTACATTTTCTCCTTCATCTTTTTGCCCCCTTTTTTTTTGCAACCCCCACTAGTACGCCAGTGGTTAAGCGGTTATTATCATCATAATTATTGTTGTTGTTTCTATTATTATAATCATTATTGTTATCATTATGATAATGGTGATGATGATTTTGACGATGAATTAAAGTTCGGGCAACATATAGGAAAGTGAACAGAATAAAAAATAAAAAAATAAAAAGTATAGTTACAGGGCCATCATATCAACGACATTGCGAGTTAAGGAAACGTTATGCATGGCAGTGTGATAAACATAAAGGATCGAAAATCTTGTATTAGGGATTTTCCAGTTGTTTGAAGTAAGAAATCTTAACATTTGGGTAGATTCTTAAGAGTGTAGAATACATAGCTGTTTGCATTTAATGCGCTTTATCAATGTAACATAATCATTATCATTCCGGCAGTGCATGAGTAGAATAATAATAGGAACATTGTCTCTTGGTTAATTAATGTTTGTCGATGGTTAGGAGAATTTTGATTGTGTTTTTCTGATATAGAAATGATGATGAATCTTGTCTTGGGGTTTTTCTTCTTTGATAAATCGATATTGTTGATTTGAGGGTTCATTATATGCCCCTTACATCGTATGAGGCATGTATGATTGATTAAATATTAACCAACTTATATGCGTGGGACGAAGGGACAGAGACAAAAATCGATGTTTTCTCTTCAGCCATTTATTTCCAACCCTTTTCCTGAAATGTCAGACTTAATTCATTTCATAAGGCTATTATCGAAGCAAACCACACGGTTACATATATGACTTGCAAGTGAAATACCTATTTCATGCGCAAATGGCGCTCAGTGCTGTGTTGGAACACGGACCGCCGTCGTTTTTTTGTCTCCTTGTGATTTCTCCCCGTTTTTACCCATTGTACAATCGTTTCAAGAAAATATAAAGCTGCCAGCTCTGTCGAAGTACAACAATTGAACAGAATATATGGTATGACGTAAATGGTTGGTCAAGGCTAATAATTATTATGTGATTCTATCAATATATGATATGTTTGATATAACATTTCGTTGTTTTTGTTGTTGTTGAGAATCTCGTTGAATCCCCTCTCACGATGTATTCTTTACTCTCTCTAAGACGAGGAGCTTTATATACTTGGCTCTGCGGTTTGTTTCTTTCTCCTTCCTTATCCTTCTTCCTCTCCTTGTCAAAAGATCTATTTTATTTACTTTTCCTCTATCTTCTGTGTTTATCTGTCTTTCTCTTTCCCTCTCCTTCTTCCTTTCCCTCTGTTTTACCTGACAGGCTGTCACTACTACCTCTTTTCCCTCTAAAAAGTCACGCTTTCGTTAAAATTGTTCCGAATTAATGCACACGTCAGTGATGTATTGGTATACGAGAGTGGCATTGGCGTTGACTGATGAAGATGATTATGACGGCAGCCGTGTTGTTGGTTGTGGTGATGGTGGTGGTAGTAGTGGTTGAGAAGGGAGCCAAATTAATCATTTGGATGATGATTCCCATGGTGATGTTCAAGCTCTTTTTTTTTCTCTCTCTCTCTCTCTCTTTCTTTTTCTTTCTTCTTTCGGCGATTTGTTTTTGTTTTCTTGTGAAATATCACTTATTTTTTCTTCAAGTAACCCACCGAAGAGTATTTTGTCACACTCCGATGAATCCGATTCGTGTTTGTCGACTATCAGGTCAGTGTCCGACGAGTCGAACGTGATCCGATGAGGCAAAATCGTCCGATGAAGGAACTAAGCTCAGAGCTTAGTTCGCCATCGGACGCCATTTCCGGTCGCAAATCGAGTGAGGGATGAATGTCGTGTCAGTCGAGTCAGTCCGATGCGTGTCAGTCCGATGCTTGTCAGATTGGAGTTGTGGAACTGTCGGACGTGTCTAGCCGACGTATGACGGCAATCTGATGAGTGTCCGATAATTAGCAGTCATCTGACGCTCATCTGATTGCAATCTGCGGTCTGCCCGACGCGCCTGATAGCACCGGCACTAATTCGATTTCCATCGGAAAGTAACATGATATTTAGCACCGTCCGATTGATATCCGTTGTGACATCGAATGGTGATCACTCATCAACTCAACTGCCATCCGACACATATCGCATAGCAAGCGGTGACATCTGATGGCCAACGGACTACAAAATGAGAGTCAGCCGACACTCACTTCGCAGATTTACATCAGACACTACAGCACCAAGATCCTGAGATGGCTCCAAGAAAGAACAGAAATGTTCGAGGACAGAAGGCAAAGGAGAGACCTCGCAGCATCAATAACGAAGTGGCCTTCTTCGCCTTTTTCTCAGCCTCCTCAGGACCTCAAGGGTTATTGCATCTTGTTGCATACATATAGTTTGTTGCTGGAGCAAAAGAAAAGGGCTGCAGAGTTGCGAAGACGTTGATCCATGTCTAGTTCTGTCAGGGGGTGTAGCCCGCTTTTATATTCGACTGCCGATTTTGGCGACAAATCCGACCAGTATTGGGTCAGTGTCCGATTACCCTATAGGATAGTAACGGATGTGTCGGGTTGGTGTCGGGAGAGTGTTGGAAGTGTCAGATTACTGTCAGGTCACCCTTGGATTACAATCCGACCGCAATCAGATCAATCGGACGCCGCAGATGAAAATGGCGGACAGACATTTGGCCGCTACCAGTCTTTCATCAGATTACCCCGATCACTGTTGGGTCTCTATCGGATTTTCGGAAAAACGAGGACAAAAAAAAGCGGGTGCCGGGTGATTTTTCATCGGAACTCATCGGAACGCTGTTATTTTTGCAAAATTGGGATCAGATGGGCTTCAGATTGGGTTCCGATGGTCAGTGGAATGGGGCTATTAACCACACATGTATGTATAACAGGACATAATACAATGTAGGCTGCATTTACATCTATATTCACTCGCGCTGTATCATGTCTATCACTCTTTCTTTACCTCTTTCTCTCTCTCTCTCTCTCGCTCTCCCTCTCTGTCGCATTTTTTTTTGTGACGGCACCTATCTTGATGCATTTTCCTACCTTATTCCCCCACCGCCCTTTTCATCACCATTTCCAGTCGCATACCGAAACACGAAGCTTCTCCAAAGTATGTCTATAGTTTGTGTATGCGCAACGTGTAAACCCCACTAAATGCACTAAACACGTCACATCACAGACGAGTAGGCATGTGAGCCCGCTTTCAGTCATGCACCATATGTGCTACGTACATTTAGGTCAACACTTCCAATTATCAACCCATGGGAGGTGGCATTTTAACCGAATGGACTTTAGTTGAAATACTCTTCTATTTCCCGTTGTGAAAGCTCAGTTACGGAGCATTGGTTGGGTACCTCACACAGTCATAAGGTGGTATATTGTAGCAAACATCGAAATAGAATATTGCATCTTTCTGCAAAATACAGATTCTAAGATTGGTTTTATGTGTGAGTAATTCTATCAAATTTGTCAGGAAAAGAGGTTTTCGTTGACATAATTATTCAAGTTCAAAGAAAATGCAAAAGAATCAAATTTGGTTACAAACAAATGTGTTACAAAATTCGCTGACCAGCTCATTTCCATTTGTTTTAAAATGTCTTTCAGGGCGCAAAATTAAGGGGCATATTGTCTTTTGTAGTTATCAATAATGTGTACTGAGCATGCTATATTGGGTTTTGCTGGAGGGGGATACTTGCCCCTCGTGCATGTCGTGCCCCCTGGATCCGCTACTGATTTCAAGCAAATAGCCTTTTTATGGATTGTTTACATCAAACGGATGAACGGAATATTTTGAGATTTATTTCGTCCATGGCCTTTAACATTACAGGTTTGATCACTGAGAAGTCACGAATTGACAGAGAATCTTTATTTTTTCCCCCAAAGAAACCTGTTCCCTCGTGAATTGAAATGTCGCCAATTGTCGAGTTGAGCGAAATGTTATCGACGTCGTTTTGATATATTGTGAAAATCTGTCTTCATCAAAATATTGAGACCTCAGTAACAATGAATTATTTCTATGGAGATACATACATCTAGGTCATCTTACTCGGATACAGTATATATTAGAATTGGAGAAGTCAATTCCAATGACATTCATTCACAAATAAATGAATATACTGCAATTACAGCCGTTTTGTACAACAGTTTGTGTTGCTGTTCACTCATAATAAGCTAGATAGTGTTTTCGTGAATTGAAAAACGATTGCACTATGTTTATCTCTGATTTTGTTTGCAGAATGTGGTGTATAACAGACGAAGGAAGTGAACTTTATATACATTTAAATTTATTGTCAAGACGTGAACGAAGTGTACTGTCAAACTCAAAAAATTATCATAAAAGATATTCCTCAATTGACCAAAGATCTTACAAGAAGATCCTATTAATATGATGCCTGTATCTTGTTGCTCATTTAGAATCACTTAATTATTGCTGCTACCTTGCAAGACGACTGCATAATAAAAGACAATTATATAAGACACAATCACTCTCTGATTTTGTGTAGATATTCTTGCCTTAAACATGTTGCATATAAATTGAAAAGGAGAAGAAAAGGAACAGTGGCAGCGACAAACTCTTATTAATCTCCCTTTTCGGTAATGAGAAAATGGTAATAAGGGCTTATCAAAAAACGTAATCGTCGAAATGTGAGTCAGTTTCGATAGAAAGTGATGTATTGATTGGTTGTGTGATTGAACAACGCGTGTATAAGACACAGAGATATATAGAGAGAAAGGGGGTGGGTGTGTGTATGTGTGTGTGTGAGAGAGAGAAAGAGAGAGAGAGAGAGAGAGCGAGAGATTCTGATTGCTACGGGCAAGGATTTAAAGAGGTATTATCATGATTACATGTACTTGTAGATTCATATTGTTAACAAGCATGCTCAGTGTCAACGAGAGGGGGTCTGTAGTATGTACATCATTGTGGGGGATGTTTAGAGAAATTATTGTAATGCAGTTCTTAACTTACTCGAACCAGAAAAGCCTGTGTATATTTAGGCACATGTTTCTTTATTAAATGACTTCCCTGACTAAAATTTGAGACAGAGGCGGAAAACGACTCCGTACCTACATAAAGAGAGTAGCGACAACTCATGATGGTATTATGTGTGATGAACCTTCATAATCCACCTCAACTGCAATCAGTTTGGGCGTGCATTATTTCTTAGTCAATGTACACATTTAACTAATATCAAATAAGGAAACCATTCGTCATTTATCTTGTTGCACAATAGATTTCACACTTTGTCTTACTGAACATCGACGAAGAGCCAGTAATGATATCCTGTAACCATTTTTACGATTTACTCTCTCGTGAAATGGTGCTGCTAAAGTGATATGGTAACTTTGTAGAGGCTTGATAAAATCTGAGCTGCCTGGCCTTACATGATATCAGTGTTTGTAATATGGTGTAAAAATGAAGCCCAGGGGGAAAAAGCACTTCAAAATCATCATATCCTTCACAAAAGTAAACATATGCAAGTGACCGGAAATGCCAGGCACATTCCCCCCCCCCCCTCCCATAGGCTCAGTGTTAGACTGAAGCGTATGGCCATACGCTTTCGTAAATGGGAGTATTCAGTCATAGATATCTTAATAATAGTATTATATATTTGAAAACCTTTCTATGCCTGGCTAGTTATTTATCCTTCTGAACATCATTATACAAGACAAATATCAATATTAACTAATTTATTAAATCAAGCCTCCGCAAAGTTACCGATTCCCTTTAAGGTGCCAACTCTTAAGACTTGCTTGGAGATTTTACAGACTGTCAGCAGGTATCCTATATCAATGGATACGGGAGAAGAGGGAATCATTTCTTTCGTTTGTCTTTTCTAGAATAGAATTCCTCCCGTCAATGGAATCCAAGCCAGGGGAAAACATGAAAGTAGTTCGACGAAAGGAGATGAATGGGAACAAAAATGAGGAAGATAGTAGTGACTTTTTTTTCTGCAAGCCGCTGGTAAGAATGGAGCTGTAAGCATTGTCTCAGTCACGGAGGCGAGGAAATATGAGAAGAGTGAGGGAGGATGCGTATCTACCGTGCGCTGATCTCATACAAAATGTATGCATCTCTATCTGCATATGTCCACCACTTTCTCTGCCCCTCTCTTTCTCTCTCTCCTGATCTCTATATCTCCATTTCTTCCATCGTCCTCTCGCTCTCCCTTCTATTTTTTCTGTGTCTCCCAGTCTCCTGGGGGAGTTTCATCGAGTGTCTTGTCAATGATTTTTACCGACAAATTTGCTCTAAGCCAATCAGATGCAAGGATTTCAGTAGCTTATGACAGTTATTGCAACTTGTCAGTGCTGACAAGTTTTATGAAAGAGGGCCCTGTTCTCCATCTTTCTATCGTCTATCTCTATCGTCTCATCTCTCTCCCCATCTTTTTGTATAATGCTCTCTTCCTGTTCATGATGGCCGTTTCAGGAAACTGAAGGCTGAGAGAATTACTAGCTGAACGCGGCTCAATTGGATAAAGTGGGAGAGTACAAATTAGACACGTAGCTGTTAATTAGCTTACAATGATACTACATCACGTAAATGGACAAAATATTTTCGATTATCATAAAATGAGGTCTATTTGAACCATTAAGAGGTGCGGTATTTTTCATATTGAGATAGTGAGATATGAAATGATGATATAGCTAAATTATCTAATTTTAAAGTGGTCTCTCCCTAACACCAATACCATCTGTTTCAAAGGCTCAACAGCAAGCGCAGTGGTCTTCCTGTCTCAATTATGTAAATGTGTTATGTATTTAAGCGTATTTTATCTTATTCCCTATATTTCTTTTATAAAAGCATTGTCAAACATTTTTTTGCTTGATTATATATTTTTTTAAAATTGATGATTCAAAAACCCAGGAAATAACTTTAAATCAAACAAAAAATAGTACAATTAGGCTCAATATAATACATGGGTATGAATGGGTAAAGCTAGCACTTATAACGTAAATTTCATTTTGTTTAAAAACCGAATGTATGTGCCAGATTTAGTATCATTCTTAACCATTGGTATTTTTATGTTCATATTTTGTTTTATCTTGATGTATTGTTACCAAAGGAATAATACAATGAATAAATAATTATTTTTGTAAACTGAAAGTTTTCGTAAATTTATTTGCTGTTATTGCTGAAATTGATGAAATGAAATGCAATGAAATTTGTATCTTGAAAATGAACGATTAACCATGCAATGGTTAAAAGTAAGCATCTTAAAGACAGTAGGTTAGCAGTAAAACGATTAGTTCTGTAAATATGCGAAAAACTAAATTATTCAGCAATGGCTGGTGTAGGACATTAATGTTATTGTCCATTTAGAAATAGATATTAATGTGAGGTCAACCCTCAAAATAATATATATCACAAACGGAAATACAGAAACGAGGAATAAGTCTTGAATAAACGGTGGCTCCTCAACATTGCTTTTCCTTATAATATACCAACCTCCCCTGTTTGTATATGCAACTTGAATATAAAACCCATGTTGGCCTTTCGTATATTGACGTTTGTTCTTGGATCTTACAAATAAAATGAGTCCGGCCTCTTTTCTTGTCTTGATTTCCATTTATGAATAGTATCTGATAACAAATAAAGAGTGTAGGCTGCGAGTCTTTGATTGAACAATATTGTTTTCCCGCGGCAGGGGATGTCGGAAATGTAGGTCAAATACTTGTTCAGGTCAGAAGATCAATATGGAACAACGTAAACATATTATTTCCATCCTTAAAGTTAAGAATTGCTGAGGATGAAGGTCAACTTTTACAACATGTTTACCATTTATCTTGTTTTCTTTTTCTTTTATTTTCTTTTTGCAAAATCAAATGTACGCTGCCACTATTTTGCAACGCAGAGTGACCTAGGTAGAGGGGGAGGGGGCGGTTCTAATTATTCTGAGATGATTTTTCTTGTATTATTCAAAATCGAATCTAAATTATTAGATTGTGCTGATAATGTTTGTGTTTTTTCTTTTGTTCAAAATCGTCTGAAATAGTTTTTAAAAAATTGATAAGCCGAATTTTTAAGATCATGTCAAAATGATATGATATGATTCAAATGTATTTTTACCATTATAATTGCTCATTATCCAGAAATTGTATAGGGAAAATGTGTTGGCTTTCACCCAGTTTAGTAAAAGTGATCTTAACGACTGCAGAAGACACAAATATGAAGGATAATAAACGTCAGGTGAAATGATGTACACCTAGGGTCAATGACCTGGTAAAATGTGATGGAATATGAAGAGTGACTGTGATCAATGCAAGAGCAAATAAAACAGCAGCCATTACCATCGAATCGATCATTTAAACTAATTTCATTGGACTGGCCGAAGTCCGCCAACCTGATTGTCCGACTAAATGTACCCCTGGGAGCAAAATGCTCAGGGGTGCCTCGATATTCCTGTCACGTTTCTCGCTCGATCTCACCGGTGCAAGGGCGGGGGAAGCGATCGGAAATAAGGGAGAGAGTTTTCCCCTGTATTTTTTCTTTCCTCCATTCGTTCTCACACAACCCATACAATCGAATGTCCATTACGGGGTCAAGCATGTGTCCACACATGTTTTTATGGATTAGAATAGCAGTAATGTTAGGCGCCCACTTTCACAATGTTTAGCATGATAGTATTATAATGTTCCCCCGACCATGCCGACGATGTGCAAACCCTAACGGAAAATTCATGGTTGTAAAATACATGCTCTGACGACAGTCTCAACTCGACCTCGACCCAACACGACCGAACCATAACCCTTATCCCAGGGGCGGCAGAGCGTCTTTCAAAGTGGGGGCGCACCAATAAAAAGGGCACCTACAAGGGGTGCACATTAAGCGCAAAAAGACAATTTCGTGACATTCGTATTACTCTACATTCTGATTAATATATTATCGTGTATCATCTTCTTTTTTTTGTGGTTCTGGACACTGCTTCAGCTTCCCCAGTGCACGAATTGTAATTACGAACTGGCTTATTGCTCTATAAGTCAGTTCGTAATACAGTTTGCGCATGCGCAGATAAAGGTAATTTGTACCAGTCCTAGTGCAATTGACCTTTATATGCTGTCATTGTGTACGCATACACACCATGGTGCGTGCACCAGCATGATTTTAGGTTTAGGGTTTAACCAACTAGTAGCGCGTCCACCAAAACAAGTGCGCGAACAATATACTATTACTACATGGTTGGGAGTGCGTCGGTGCGATCTGGCAACACCAAGGTTTTTATCGTGGTGTAATATACCCACGAGGCGCAATGTAATCCCTGCGCTAAAATGACAATTAAACTACGCGATTTCATTGCGTTTTAAGTTTGCACGCACCAGAGGTACGCGTACGCGCAGCTCAGCCGTGCTTTAGTACCTTTTTGCCGTGCGTTAGTGCTTTTTTGGCACGGTCACGTGGTGTTATTTGCTCAATCAGGATGGCTACATTCTTGAACCCGTTTTATAATTGGGGTTATATCAGGGTCGTTTGTACCATGTAGTAATTACGAACCGGTTTATTGCGCGAGGCTTTATATAATCCAAGGTATAGGTTTAAGGGTTAGGGATGGGGTTTATGATAAGGGTTAAGGTTAAGTATAGAGTTTGGTAAAAGTTGAAGTTAGGAATTGGGTTAGTGTGGGGCATGCAAGGAGCAATTGTCTCCGGAGCATGTATCTAACTAACCGAACTAGAATGCTACACTGCTGAATTAGAATTAAACTTCGTCATGTTGCTATTCCCCCCCCCCCCCCTTTCATAATGTTGTAAACAGACTGAAAGGGAATCGAATATCTGCTAATATGATTATACAGTCCAAGGTCAGATATGCGACTATAATGATAGACTAAATAATAGTTACTTGAAGGAGAATAAAACCTTGGGGAAATCGTTTTAATGAAAAGAGAGGATAAAGAGAAGCAATTTAAAAAAAAGTTCCATCGAAATCGGTTAAGAAATGAGAAAGTTATGAAAGTTTGAAAAGTCTCAATTTACTTTCTATGGCGATCCTCAAATTGGCAATGTTGCTTCAAAATGACAGGTTTAGTAGGACAACTCTCCATATGTTCTGTACACAAAATTTCATATTTTCCCTATTTATCTCTCAAGGTGCAGCTTGTCTCCTGCTCCTTCTCAGCTCAAGATATATCATGGAGAAATGTATTTGACACAAAAAGACAAGCATCATTTTTAGAGGCCAAGAACATTAGTATTAAAAGTACCAATCGTATTTCATGTGGCACCGTACGTCACATGCGAATGTTGTGAACAAAAATGGCAGCCAGGAAGACAAGGTTGCTTTATAAGAAATTGTCGCCGGAGCATGTCCATTATAACCGAAATGGAATTGTGTACTGCTGAATGTGGATTAAAGCTTTGAACATCTTTCTTTTTCTTTAATGAATGTTATAAACAGAATGAGAGGGAATCGACTTTCTGCCATTATGATTATTCGGTTCAAGGACAGATATGCGACTATTATGATAGATTGAAGAATAGTTACTTAATATAAACATGTTCATGTCTCTTCTTGTTTCTGTCTTTGGATGAAATGCTATAAACACTGATGAACATAAATACAAGCATGGCAGGGATATCTGCACCATTATTCACTTCGAGGCCAAGAACATTAGTAAAGTGCCTACCGTGTTTCCCATGTAGCGCCGTGCGTCTATTATGTACGAATGTTGGGAACAAACATGGGAGCTAGGAAGACAAGGTTGCTTGTTAAGAAATGAAACTGAAAGATGTTCCATAAATGGGTTCCCTGCTCTGTGCGATAATGGGTCAGTAAAATCTGTGAATGAGCTAGCCAAGGTGGGTAGGGAAAAAATGGAGGGTATGAAAAGGGAAGTATTGCTGATTTCACTGATGATTATTGCAATTCCCATTTTAATATGAGTCATTCCGTGCATCGAAGGCTGTGAACATGGTGAAAGTGTATTGGAATCATTGAAGAAATAGGGAACGCCAAGAAATATATAGTACGTGTGTGATACATATCTTGCTGGCATAACAAAACTAGTTATACCGGGAACGAATACATATAAAGAAATTCAGTGAAGTGAAATATACAAGTATACAAATAAGATAAATTATTACGACAACGTAGATGTAGACAGGAAGAGAGTGAGGAAGAAAAGTAGTAGACCGAGAGAGGAAGAGAGAGACAGAGAGCGACAGGGAGAGACAGAGAGAGAAAGAAGAGGGAAAGAGGGAGAGTGGTAGAAGGGGCTAGGATAGTAAGAGGAAAAAACAACAATAATCCCAAAGTGGTCTAGAATAGGACTTTCAACAACTGATATTGAACCGAAACCGCGTTGTTCATTGAGGTCAACAGGAAGTAATGAGATCTAACTCAGATGTGAATCTGTTGGGTGTAAGAACCTGAAAAAAAATTATGATCAGCATTATCGTCAAGCCCTCTGAATCTATTCAAACCTTCATTTTTTTTTACATGTGTACCACTCATATCATATTAACAAACGTTGTCTGAGAGAGGGATTTTTATGAACAAAACTACAAAAGAATAAAATATACAACTTTAAATGAATTTGATTTGGAATAGGATATGGACAGGGGGAAAGATTACTGGAGGCAACCTTCTTTTTAGCATTTTAGGAACTGTCGAATCAGTACTCAAGTGCTGTGTTTGATAAATAAGTCAGGTAGGATCTTGCTACTTGTTGCTCTTCTATGCAATTTGAAAAGAGCCAGTCACGTCAGAGACAGCGAAAAACTTTGAATATAAAAAGGGTAGTTCCAAAGACAGAGTTAGCGTAATTGAGGAGACAAGCAAAACGAACAAGTCCATGAGCTGGGTGATGTATTCGCAACCTTAGGCGTTTTTGCATCATTCCACCTTGACTCAATCCCGCAGTTTGACAGTGAACTTGGTGAACCTTTGTAGCTGATCAATGAAGAGAAGGGAGATAACAGATACGGCATGTCGGGAGAGAAAACGTAATGTGCATTAATGCCGATGGTAAATTTATGACGGGAAGTCAATGTTTACTTGGAAGATGCACAGCCTCAGAAAACTACGCGGTCTATAACTATGTCATCATTCATCTGGCACAATAGTTCTTTCTACGCAAGTCAAGAATATAATGCACCTATACGGTGTCGTTTGTCACACAGATAGTGCACAAATAGAGAAATGACAACTTCTGTTTGAATTTTAATCTCGGTATATGATTGCAAAATCAATTTTGTCTTCTGTCTGTATGTTTTTAAGGGGGGGGGGGGTAATATTAAAATACGTATTCTCAATGTCAACTTGACACTTGACACTTGAAACTAAAACTTTCTTATTTTAAATACGTTGAACTAAGTATCCACCGTAACCGGTTATTTTATAGATTTCGTTGTTCTGCTACAATATCAATCTTTGTGATACTCAGCAAAAAATACTCTAGAATGCGCATTAAAAATTGACTCATTTTTATACCAAAACATTTCCCTGCATTAATAATATTCCGATAACCGAGTATTACTTTTTTTAGCCTGTATTGTCATATGTTGGTATTTTACAGTATGTTCAAACTTTTAAAGCGATCATTTTGTTAAATTGATAGTATATTAAGTTATATGACACTATCCATCACTAAAAATATATAATAATATTACTAAATTATTCAGAACGAAAGTGCGATGGATGTAATGGTTCGAAAGTTAAAGTCTATAAAGCCTATGTATATGAGAGAGAGAGAGAGAGAGAGAGAGAGAGAGAGAGAGAAGTGGGGTGGGGAGAGATGGAGGGAGAGAGAGGGGAGGAGAGGGAGAAAGACAGAATGATAGTAAAATAGGGAGATGGATAGAGAGTAAATACAGGTAGAAAAAAAAGAGAAACTAAAGCGCGGAAAAGAAGAAGAAGGATGAAGAGATAAAGAGAATGGAACAGGCTAGGCATTAAGGCATTTACTGATTGCCAAAATCGTTCATCATCAAATAACATCATTTTACAGAGTGTTCTTGATATTTTCGGAACAAAAATGAGTTGGGCTGTCAAAATTTATGACATTCGCATGCACAACCAAGCATGCTGTCGTGAGTATAGATCACATTATGCTTGTCAGGGAAGACTTGATTGTTGTTACAATGTACACAGCACGTGCCATTTTCGTCATCGTTAAGCGCTAACTGGATACATACATAGACTCATTATAAAAACGAAAACAAGCGTGGAAGCGGAAAACATGAAAACAAACACCTCACTATTTATCATTTCTGTTGAGCTGAAGTAAGATGTAGGGCTATTGAACTATCTCACTTTGTTTAGCATCTGCTTTTCATTTTTAGTTGGTTTCATTTGTTCATTCATTTCTTTTGCCACTTTTTCTTTTCTTTTTTACTTCTTTGATTGCAAATAAATTTATATTGTTTTTCTTCTTGCATACATAGTGAGAGAGATACGTGAAATAATAATTAATGCGTAGAAATGAGAAAGATAGATGGGAAGGGGAGATTTGGATATATTAACTGATAGAAAGAGAGACAGAGACAGAGCCAGAAGGAGCGGGAATTAACTCTTACTGTGCCGATGTCACGTATAATGTGACAAACATACAAGTTATGTTTGGTCGCACATTGCTCCATCAATAATTATCCATGCGGTGTTTAATTTGTATCTAAGTTGAGAGCATGGATCAAGCATTTCAAATGTCTAAGAAATCATGGTGCCATAAACACTTTCAGATAAAATTCAAATTTGGCAGAGGATGTTTCTCACTTTGACAATAAAACAATAGTAAACAAATGAGGAGTAGAATACAAAGGTTTGAAAGTAAACCCTATTTCAATTTGCAATAGTTTCTTTACATAAAATGAGTAAAATATAATTATGCTTGGTATCATTACAAGAATAATACATTTCCTACTTATTTTGTACAAATTATTTCGTGATAATAATATAAAACACGGTTAGAATGATGCAAGCATTTGCAAAGTGAGAAAAAAAAGACAGAATGAGAGAGTTTGCATTGTATCAAGAGAAGAGACATGAATATTTGATAACTACGTTTCTCAAAATCTAATCGTCACGTTAACAAACGTTTATAATTGGCCATTCTTTGCAACAATAAATTGGAAATAGCAAAATGTCATAATCCAAGGATAGTGATGTTTATGTAAAGCGAGACGTATTATGTTACTAACAGAGATATATTACGTATGGAGTGGGAGATATTTTACATATGGACAGAGAATGTTAGAGATGTGTTACATTATGTTGCGAGAGTAAACTACACCATTATTATGGAGAAAAGGGCTTATGCTGAAATTATATAATAGTGTTATTATCTGAGTATGGCTTAGTTTAGTTTTTTAAAATACTGTGACGGAGTATTTTAAGCGCAGTTCTGCTCAGAGTATTAAAATGTATTTTCCTGACAAGTTAGTCATCATTCATATATTCAGTCCTCGCAATTCCCAACCATGTGCACGATGTATTGACTTTCCCTGGTATCTTCACAGGTTAGGATAATGATATAGAGTCATCGAATCTTTGAATCAATGATTGCACTGCGTTGAGTGCCCGAATGATTTAATAATATTTGCGGCAGGCAAGCGCGCTGTAGTGCCATAAGGGGGGAGTGTGCGATCACATAACTGCATTGTGCAGGGCAGCAGTCCGCTGTGCCCTGTGTGAGTTTTTGAGCCCATCTTGTCGCAGCGAATGAACAAATAGATAAAATGTCCACCAACGATCAACGTGTAGAGACGTTATGGTTTAATGGCAGTTGAATAAGTTAGGCCACATCAGCAACAACTTCAACAACCGATTCATCAATTTACCATTATCATTTTAATCCCCAAACACTTGTCATTGAACGCATAACAGTTTAAACTATCCAGGATGTATAGATTGACACCAATGTCAAAAGTAGCGCTTAGTCGCTATGATGCATACCATGTAGACTTGTGTCCACGTAATATCGGGTGTACTCGTTTTCCGAAGGTTCGTTTTTTTTCCGAAGGTTCATAATTCCGAAGGTTCGTAATTCTGAAACACAAATTTCCCATGGCAGGGGGTTCATAATTCCGAAAATGAATAAGGGTTCATAATTCCGAACATTGATTCATTACTCCAAAGGTTCGTTATTCCGAAAATGAAATGGGGTACGCAATTCCGAAAATGAAAAAGGGTTCATAATTCCGATGGTTCGTCTTTGGAAAATTAAATTCATTGATCAACTTTATTATTGGCAATAATACTGCCAATATTTAAAGTGTACCAATCACCTGATAATATCAATTGTGTACAGGTAGAGTGTATAAAGTCTATAACAAAACACCTTTATACCTGACCTTCAATGGGTCAACAACTAAAGAGTATGAAGAAAATAAAATGAAAACATAACCACCCCCCCCCCCCCTCCCCTCGAGCAGAACCCAATTTTGAATTAGGTTCTTCATGGGCCTAAATTTGTGCGAGCGCGTACGTACGGGAGCGTAGACTAGTCTACTCACAAGTCGACTTAATGTTTATTTATAGTGTATATTTAACTAGTAATAATTCTTTATAGAATCAACATTTGAAGCTCATAATTTGATTATAGTAAAGAGACATCTAACCCCCCAATATACGGAGCAAATTATTTTGTTTGTGATTGGCACCCTTTAAGTCAGATTATCATTAAAGTGATACGCCACCAGGCGGCCGTGGGGAAAGTCAGGATTGCGTAAGCCCCATTCACTCGTACACAAAGTCTGTGCGTCAAACGTGTCCGTTGGACTAAGTGGGATTACATTTCAACTGCACGAAGCTGACCGAATCTCGCACGAAAGCTCGAGCTCAGGCGGAGCGTGCATGTTGTGCTGTCCGAGTCTGTCCGAGGTTTGCACCCCGCTGGGCAACGGCATGATCGGGTAATGATCACGGTGCTCTCTCGCGGCATTAAAACGTCCACAATCTGCGGTTGAGTATCCCTTTAACATTCAACATATTTTTAGGATATATACATAATCTAGCGATGTGTAATTTATCCAAATTATATAGCCACAGCACTGCCCCAAATAAATATATGGTTTAACAAATCCAATGTTTTAACGAATCTAGTGTTCACAATTAGCAAAAATAAAATGAATTTAATTGAATTGAATTATGATGTGCTCAAAGATTAATAGTAAACAAAGGGCCAAATGCAGCGCTGTGCATGCGCTCAAGGGGAAACTACCCCTAGTGATTTCATTGAAGGGCGTCGTCTGAATGAGAAATTCTAATTTGGTTGATATCTATCTTGTTTGAGCAAAATGCCTTCTCAATTGTTTCAGCAAATTATATTAAAATACGTGCTTTACATATTCGTTCAGCAATTAAACCTCTGTATGTGAGTAGTTTTAATATGTCACCCGATACTATATTTTATAAAAAAAGATAAAAACTACACTGCATACCTAAATTTGCATATGACCTTTTATTTTAGCAGTGTTGAAATATGAATGTAAAAAGAGAAAATGCTTTAATTCATAATCTTTCAGTTTGCTACAGACAAATTTGATTGTTGCGTTAAAATCTGAGAGTAAATCTAATACGATGTTTGTGGGTAAGCTCAAGAGTTTTGATTTCAGTGTTGTGAAACATCGCTTATCAATACATCAAAAATGCTCATTTAAAATAAAAACGACACCCTGTTTTATCTTGTCGTGCATCATTTTGTCTAGCCAGCGCCAAAGGTAGTATGTATATTTTTTAAAGATTTGCTATTCCCGCGGTGCCAACCGTTTTCAGCTTTGCTATTTTGGGGTGGAATAATATCGGCTGGAGGACCAAATTACTTAAGCTGTCACGATATGTGTTGGTTGATGCCTTTTGAAGTAGACAGTGATGATACGAACACTTGTAAGGAATAAGCATTTCAGGATGACAAGTTATGAAATGGCATCGTTTATCATACTATGTATGGCGTGTAAGTAACAGAGGACAGAGAGTGGGGGAGAGATTGAAAGAGGAAGAGAGGGAGAGAGAGAGATTGAGAACGTGACAGAGAGAGATTAAAAGAAAAACAATGAGATGGAGAGGAGAGGGAGAAGGTGAAACATATATATATAGAGAGAGAGAGAGAAAGAGAGTGAGAGAGAGAGAGAGAGAGAAAGCGCGCGCGAAAGAGAGAGAGAGCGCGTTTTTAAAAACTTTTTTTTTAAAGTGAGACGAATAATGTTTATTTAGCCCTTTTTGTCTTTTACACGTATACATCTTACAACTTTACCGTTTATCAAGCTCAGAAATATTTTAACTGGATCTTTTTTTTTCTTCCAATCTGAATCCTATAAATCATTCTGTCACAAGAGTATAGGCAGTATAAACTAGGCTTGTGTCGAGTTAGATTATATGCGCTAAGCAATTTTAAAAGTTTAATTGTGAAAATGCTTCGTGTTTTTTCGCGGTATCTTGGAACTTCAAGGTCCATCGATCGTTGAACCGTTTCCTTTGAATTTGGTTTAATCCGGTGGTACTTGGGAAGGAGAAAAGGCAGACACGGGCGAGTTTGGGTCTGTGCCGAATTGAATTATGTCGATAAAAGAGCGACCCGATGTATTTTATGGAGGAGGATAAGAGGATAGCCATCTTCTTAAATATCCTCTCGACAAATTAATGTATAAGATGATGAGAAACAGACGATGAGAGGAGAGGTTTTGTAAGCGGAGAATGATGGTGTCCTTGTAGGAAAGGAGAGTGGAAGACAAAGAGAGAGGGAGAGAGGGGGAGGGTGGAAGGAAAGAGAGAGAAAGAGAGAAAAGAGAAAGAGAGAAAAGGGAAAGAGATGGAAAGAAAAGGACGTGAAGGGTGGGGAGGAGAGAGAAAGAGGGAGATAGGACTTACAGGCCAATATACTTTGTAAACTGTGAGCAGGAAACAAGCTGTACACCAACAGACCAGTAGAGAGACAGAAAGAAAAGGATAGAGGGGAGAGAGAGAGAAAGAGAGAGAGAGAGAGAAGGGGGAGAGAAAAACAAAGCACACGAAAGTTTGTATATGGGAGAGGAAGAAAATGTGGGGTAGGAAGAAAAAGTTGGGGTAGGAAGAGGGAGCCAAGCGAGATATATATTTATCTATGCACTTTTTAATGAAAGCATAGAATTTGCTAACATTGTGAAAATGTATTTATACTACTTATACTGCGTAGTCGAAACGAGGGGGAAATGGATACATTTCAATACAAGATGTGAAATGGGAAAACCAGCAATGTAGAGATTCTAAGACACGAACACAGATAGCATCGAAAGAGAGAGAGGGAGAGGGAGAGGGAGGAAGGATGTGCAAGGAGATGAAGGATGCCAATGAGGATAGTCAACCGAAGGGAAAGAATGAAAGCAAGATTGATTCTGAGATTAGAATTCGAGCGAGGCCCATTAGGAATCTAAAGTGCACGCCGGAATCTCCAATGAAATATGGCTACCATATTATTAAGAGTTATGCATGCCTAAACGAACACATTATTTGCCTCATCCACGTTACACTTTGGAAAATTCTGACCAACATTCTAAAGCATGTGTTTATACATCTCTATGTAAACGTGTATCAGCTATAATGAGACACGTTGGCGGATATAATAAAGAAAACACCTCGTCATAATTCTTTTTAAATTCCTCACCCCTGCAAATTATACAAGCATGACTAAAATATAATCAAGTTTGCATGAACGACAGAAGTATATGCTTTCATTAATTGTGTCTGTAGACAAATAAATGCAAGGTCAAATTTAAATCTGTAAAGTAAAAGCCGCCTTGTTAAGTTACGAAGAGTAATAGTTATGTGGAAATAATCAAACATTCGATCAAATAGAGCTGTACCTGTTAAATTTTACAGCAATCATCAAGTTAATATTGCATCAAAGGCGAACGTTAAGAACTGAATTCACAACTGAGAAAATATCATACATTCCACGGCAAAGTGCAATGTTCGCAATTAATGTCCCCGCAGATAAAAGGTTGATGGACTAGTTATTGGTACGTGACTCCCATAAAGAAAATAATGCCATACCAAAAGCCATTCGTTCACCTTGGCTGGAGGAACGGCTTAACATTCAGTACATGATCAACAAGCAAGGCCCACAGAGGCAGACTCAGAAAACTTGAACGACTTGTCATTATATCTGCTTTCTGAAATTACCCATCTTACCGGACTGCGTTAAATTCCAGCATGTCATTGTTGATGCGTCAATTTATATGCGAGATGTCTGCGTCGAGAAAAAGAAACATCTATATTCATGAAAGAGAGGATCAAAGTAAAATAGTTCAAGTAGAGATTTAAAGGCCCTGTGTCGTACATTTTCAATGCAAAATCGAATAGGAAATATGTCCTATATAGAATTGATATTTTGCCACAATTGTGACTTTGTCACCACTTGGAGAGCAAAGATGTGATAAGATGTCATGTGATGTGCGCACTGTGAGAATCAGAATAAAAATACGAGGGCTATAGAACAAAACTTTATCATTGTTTTCATTACTGGATACGCCTACGAGGGTAGAAAACAATATATAATGAAAGTTCACTCTGGAATGCCTGCCGTAATAAGAAACACTTGTTAGTCATGCTATTCTGATTCTCTTAGCCTATGAAATATTTTATATCGTGAGAGTTTGTTTGCGTTGCACTGATGAAATGAGTTTCGGAACATGCAATCAACAGATACAGTTAATTTGCATTGAGCAATATTTGGATAAAGAATAAAATTTACCTTCGTTTTGACTTTAAACGATCTAAATGCACCAAGAAAATCAAAATGTTTCTCAAATATGTCCACGACCTTAAAAACTAATAAATGGTTCATTTTAATAGGCAATTTTATATTCAAGATGTCTGCGTCGAGAAAAAAAAAATATCGACGTCTATATTCATGAACCTGAGGAACATAGTGAAATAGTTCAAGTATAAAGATTTAAAGGTCCCTTGTCATGCATCATCAACAGCGAGAATTTTTTATTAGATATTTTGCCCTTTTCAGCTATAATATAAAGAAATTCTAAAATTGTTCTTCATATATCAGATCGATGCAATCAGGCCAATTACGATGTCTTACAATGTAAAGTGGGTGTAGCGTTTTCAAAAGATTAGAAGTCTGTTTGTTTGATTGTTTTTATTGCTGCGTTCTAATAACAAATACAATAAAATAATGTTTTACATAAGTATTACATAAGTAGAGAATCATGTACTGGGCAATACAGGAAAAATATTTATTATGCACTTTGCAATCTCCTTTTACCTGATCAGCAGTTGTCATCTGGGGAGCGTTTCATGAAAGGAAGATGTCGGATATTTTATCCGACAACTGTTATAAGCTACTGAAATCCTTGCATCTGATTGGCTGAAAGCAAATTTGTCGGATAAAATATCTGACAAGTCCTTTCATGAAACGCCCCCCTGTACTTATTTTTTTACTTAGTTTTATGTTTCCTCATTATACCAGGACAGTCTTGTAATTATTTCATATTCATTCAATGTTTTATAAACTTATATGTGTAACTCTATATGGTACCTTAGCAGGACAGTGCTTTGTTAGGAGCATTGTCTGAATGTCCTGCTAATGTCCGCGAGTGTCCTGCTAATGTACAGCAATGTATTGTGACGGAATAAACCTCATTGTTCACTGTCCCGCTAACGTACCATCCAGTGATATATGTGTACTTATCTTATTTTATTTATCATTTTTTATTTAACCAGGGTAGTCTCGTTCACCACTATTTCTCCTACTGGCGTATTAGATGGCTCCGTAGGCTGTTAAAACTCTAGAAATAATATTCAGATGCTCTATTTAAAAGTGTATTATTGTGTGGGTGTGTGTGTGTGTGTGTGTATATGTATATATATATATATATATATATAAAACACTAGTCTACATGTCCTTGGGATATGGGCAATTTCTTTTTTAATTGGATAATAATCGATTTTCTAGGTAATATTATTTCGCTTGAATCTGTACACCGAATCCATAATTCCCTACACGCCAAGACCTGTGCCTCTTTACAAGTTGCTTTGGTCATGTTGCCTTTTGTTTTCAAGAGAAAAAAAAATACTCTCCCTAAACAAGCAAAAATTGAGCGATCACTGACGTCATTCCCCGGGAGGTGAAAATAGAGTGAAAACGGAGTGAAATATATTCTTTCTTTTTTAAAATAGGGCATTCGATACTGACTCCTTTAAAAAAATCAAGCAATCACTGACGTGACTCCCAGGGTGGTAGAATTAAACTGAAAATTCACTTTTTTAGAAACAGTAAACAATACAGAGGAGTTGAAATAGAGAAAGAAATGTTATTGACCTTGCGATTGAACTTGAGTTCGAAAGGTGAAGTAGATTACACAATGTTGTAAACCAAAGCTGTATATTGGGTTTCAAGTCGGTGAATGCGGTGATGTTATACGTGACCAATACTCATTTTACTTTACCACAAGCCAACATCCATCCAGATGGATAAATCACGAAGAGGTTTGACTGTACATTTACCTTGTTACTAACAAAGAAAAAAACACGGCGCCAAATTTTCTTTGGAGGAAGTGTTATTCTTTTGTGATTACATCTCTCTGAATATTGAGTTACAGAATCTACTTATCAGTGGCTTATTGAGCGTAGGAGGAACGCAGTCAACGCCTCTTATTGTATTTCTATAAAAGAAAACAAATGAACCTGGTAGTTTCCTCAGATTTATGTAAAGTTGTTTAAACTGTGTGAAAATTCCACCCCGCCCATATAGCTCTCGATTTTTCAACCATGATTGCCTTATGACTTTTAGATACAGTACACCTTATCTAGTTTTTGCTGTGAAACTCACAAACACCCTCATAATGTTAGAATTGCAGTGATTTTTTTAAAATCATTCTTCTACCTCAACTTCGTTACTTCAACGAAAGTGCTTGGGACTCGAAGCAAAAAAAAAATACAGAAGAAAGGAATATTATATTGAAATAATTGTTTTTATTTGCTCAAGCAAAGTTATAAGAATGACTTGATAAAAATGTTTTATTAAAAAGCACAAACACCACACAAACACCACACAAACAGACACACAAAAAACAAAGCAACAATTGTAAACGTAAAGTCCATGCACTTTGACTCTACCTAAGTATGTCGAAAACTTTCTACAAAAACCTTGGATGTCATTTTTAATTAAACTTGTTCAAGCGTACAGTAGTTTCTTGTTCCATATTCAGTGGCGTCAGGAAGTTTAAAAGCTATATGTGTGTCACTAGATATTAGTATTTTGAGCTCGCTTAAACAAATGGTAGATAGCAGAACATGAAAGTCTCCTGAAAGGAATAGATGGTATTCATTTTCATTAAGGCACCTGTACAATATAAACGACAGACATTTCCTTATTAAATTGAACATCTAGTTTCCGTAAGAGTTCACCAGGACAAGGATCTAGTGGAGGGTATAGGTACATGAACATACACTGACCGGTTATTGCAAAGGGTCTTTCAAATATTAGACATGAAATGTTTTTCGGCGGAATTCCGCCAAGTGACATACAGTCTAGGTGAAATATGTCTGCCATTAGGGCAACATTTTCAGACAATGCTACCCGACAATTGCGATCAGGGATGAAATATCTGTTGACAATACTCCTGAAATACATGTGCTATTTATGATTTGAATTCATGACTGGTGACGAGAAGTTATGTTTTAGATCTAGTAGCATTAAAAACATGGATTTTATATATTTTGATTTCCGAAGTCAATGAACCGAACCACGAAGTCACCACAAGGATTGTACTTTCGCTTTCTCATAACGAAACTCTTAGGATATTCAAGTCGACAACTGTTTACTTAAAAAGCGAAAAAACAAACAAACAAACAACCGAACAACAAACAACAACAAGAACAAAATAGAGTTTGGTCTATGCCATATTGAACAATTTAAAGAGCCTACACTTTAGCGAGAAAACGTATTGTATAGTCAAATTTTGCCTGGTATTCGGATGATTTCCTCTAGGCAAAGCTTCGCTCCTGGCTGGGAAGAATGAAACTTTCCTAGGTCCCATATTATGTATTCTTTAGCTGGGTATCTTGTTTGGTTTGTCCGTAATTGACCTTACGGCAAGCCCGATTCTTGTATTCATTAACGCGCACCTGCACAGCAAAAACCAATGAAGCTATCGATTATATATCGATCGTGACAGCTGACAGTGCCTTAGCCGTGGACAAAAAGAAAGAAAAAAAAAACTACTACGGCACAGGAAGGGTGACATCTATAGCGTCTGGAAGGAAACGCTCATTGCCTCTGGTATTATCAAAGCAAGTCGATGAAAAAATAGCTGACAAAAATATGGAGATTTTAGACCCGGGGCAGAACTCGTCGAATATGTTGCACTTTTGATCATAATCATGATATTTGTGATAAAAAATCTAAGGTCAAAGATACGATCTTTATGGCAGAATTTCTCGAATACGTTGCATGATCATATATTTGTGATGAAGAATCAAATGTTACATTTTGCGTTGTTTGCATAGCCCTATGAACGTTCATCTCATGGTACTCGATTGTGAACATTAGCTCTTGAAGCAGAGAAAAGTACGAACAAATATGAAGTATGGACAGTTTTAAATTTCCATGATATGACAAAAATATTAAGAACTTCTGCAAAAGTAGTATCGATAAGGCAAGTGTACTTTTTTGAGTTTCCCAAGGTTTCGAAAGTATGGATGGCCAAGGACCAGAACATTCTATTCAGATGTATAATTGCCCACATCAGCTGAATCTAATCTGTAAACCTGACTTGTATAGCCCTCAGCAGTCAAGCGAGGGTTCATTCGTCAAATCTTTAACGCGACTCCCTTACCACCTACCAATCAACAGTCGACGAGGAGGACCGAGGTGTATTCTTCCTCTCATTCTGAGTACCATATCACTATCACATATCGAGGGAGAGAACTTTCAAAGTACGTGCCAACAAATACTTTCACCTTCTCTATATTGTTTTGATAATCAATGAATGATTCTGATTTTTTTTTGTAATTGCTTCTTTTGTTTTCAATATAACTCGATAGTAGTCTGATATGATATAGTCTATTTTTGTGTGTGTCAAGCTTCATGCTGGGAAAACTAAATTTGACCGTACCCCACAAATGGTATGTAATTAGAATTATCCCAAGCAGTGTAACATGGGCCACAATGGTCCATATATATTTTCATCGCTTATGATGATCATCAGAAACGGAACAAGTAATCTTAAACATGTTGGTAATGCATTTAGATTCATTCATCTAGACTGACACTGTAAAACTAAAATCATTGCAAAATAACAAAGCCAATATCCAAAGTGTTATTCAGTTTAGATAATTTACAACATAATTACTTGATCGGCGGACAATTTTAAGATCATAAAATAATTGGTAGGCAAAGACCGCAAAGAAAACAAAACAAAACAAACCAGGAACAAATAAACAAAGAAAAAAAATACGATAAGACAAGTGTATGCCTCCTATTGAGTGTGAGATTGCTTGCAATTTGTTATTGGTTATCTCTCCTGAGCGCATGGTTATCATGGTTATATCAAGTGGAAACCTAACACCATGAACATATATCCCGCTGCCACCCTCTCCTCTTGCAGCTTCTTGATGTCCTTTTGGAGTATTCGTCTGGATAAATATGTTGACAGCCACAAATTAAGGTGTATTTCAGCGGAACGTCTCTGCAATTGCTTTAACCCAAAAGTCACAGCACTTGATTGTACGTCAAAAGTTTGCAGACGGTACCCGCGGGGAAAAGTTCCGGCGCCGTATACTTGCTAACACTCCTCACAGACTAAATGCGAAACTGGAACGCGATACAGGTTTCATTTGCATTTTGGGGACATGTGATATTACCTCATTGACCACTCGCGTGCTCTTGCACTCGGGTAAATCACCAGTGTCCCTAGATGAAGTGCCTCTTGAGTCGACCCTTTGGATGTAGGCCAACAGGCCTGTTTCCCCTAGGCTGACCTAGATCAAGCATTTTGATTGTGTGTCGAGTTGAAAGGGGTTTGTCGAGCTATCAAAAGGCCAATTTGCTTCTGGATCAGGTGACAGTTAAAACGGAACGCATCGTTTCCTGAGGTTGTGATAAATGAAGATGTTTAATAGCTTCATCTACCGGGTAACATGGTTGAGACGGGTGCGATGACTTTTCGACTTCTTGATGGTAATGTGGTTCAGTTGTATGTCTTCCAGAATGTCACCCAAATGTGCTCGAGCGTTTAGAGAGTGGTCAGGAAGCGAGGTGGGGGTCATACTTCAAAAGGTAGCATACAAACAAGTCTGATATATGCGTACTTCTTCAGTCATGTACATTATAAGAAACAGGGATTTACAAAAGAAAAAGCGATAACAGAATTATGGAATAGTTTGAGAATAGACGGTTAAAACAAACGTTTACGTAATGTAAACCTTTTTGTTTAGAGGCAAAAGAAACAGAAGTACATCATATGAACACATAACGACTGGACATCTTCCACTGAGTCATAATTCTAACCTGAAGTTTGTCTGTATTGTCTGAAATCGATATCTTAATTGATAGTCGTAATGCCAGGAGAAAACTAGAAGATACGTGAAGTTCCTGTTTCTATAGATGTTCAAGCCGGATAGTCAAGAGCCAGAACAGCTTACTCAGATACAACATATCATTGTCCACACCAGCCGAATCACTATGGAGCTCACAGCATTCAAGTCATGGTTCATTCATTGAATCTGTAACGTTGGGAGATACACGGGGTTGCGTTACGAGTGAAAAGGTATCACTGTATTGATTGGAGTAATCGATCTCCACAAATTCATTGATTGGTGGCAAAAGATATTTTGACACATTGTCATAAAGAGGTTACGCCATTTGCTGTACAAAGGAGTACCGTCTGTGAAATTGTAAGTGTTTATGTTTATGAATATCCTGAAGTAATTCATACAAAATAAATAAGGGCCATTAATAGCACAATCAGTTGTAAAACATTACATTATTTATAGATAACAATAACTCGTCGATTTTTTTAGCCAAATTAATCGTGAAACATTGTTTAAATGTTTTAGGCGGGAATAATATTCAAAGATTGATTACAAATATACACATACAAATACGAATACTCATCCTGCAGTTTCATACCAATGACCTTTTATTTCATATGTTTTTAACATAACTGCAAATTCAGAGCGTAATACAAGGTTTCGATACAACTTCATAAATCCGTCGACATTACACCGTCAAATCCCTAATCTCCCCTTAATTTGATATCACTTGAAACGTAAGTTAGATCCCCATCATTCGTATAATTACCAATCACTGGCTTATCAAACTCAATTTATGCGAGGCCATGGTCGTAATACACCTAGAACGAAACTATCAAATCAAATCCTCACTTATTATGCGTAGATAGATTCTGGATGATCCTCTTTACTTTTTAATTTGTAGAGCAGTTGAATCTAAACAAGTCTAGGGCTGCGGGTTTTTCTCTCTGCTTTATGAGTTTCCTTAAATATTTGGGGGGAAATGCGGAGCCTTCTCATTCCTTTTGTTTCCATGTGGAAGAATAATGAAGTATCCCATGAAAAAGAATTCTCTTAAAGTGATTTACATTATGACTAGAGATACTTTATACCTTTCTCACCAAATTCTAAATCCAAATGTACCCGTAACTTATTTATTGTAAGCACGATTTAGTCAATATGTTAACATATTTACTATTGAAACCCAGTTATACACCATTTTCCCTATTTCGAACATATTCAACAATTCTTGAAAACTTCTCGACAGTATCTTTCACAAAACATTTACATGACCAGTACTCGATTTCATATTTAAGTGAGCGAAATGCGTATTTTTACCCCGGCTGCATGCCCCTTCCGTTTCGCTCAAGATAACGCAAGTACTTGCATTAATCATTATTCCTTCGGTTAATTCCATCTATTAACGATGAATCCATTTCCAAGTAACGTGCCTTATTAAGAGTCCTGAACTCGGACGAAAAGTGGGGCTTGGTGATCAACAGGCTTTTTAAATATAAGCATGTATAGGTTGAGTTTATTAGTGATTCATCTTGGCCCCAAGGAAGGTACGCGTTTTAATATTCGAAGGTACATATTAAAGTTTGCAATTTCGAAACACAAATTCCCCTTTAATCATGTTAATAACAGGGGGGTTTATAATTCCGGAAATGAAATAGGGTTCATAGTTCCAAACATTTGATGTATTACCAAAATTAGGTTCGTTATTCCGAAGTTTCGTAATTCCGAAAATGAAATAGGGTTCACAATTTCAAACAATGAAAAAAGGTTCATAATTCCAAAAATGAAATGGGGTCCATAAGGAGGCGAGTTGGCTCAGTCGGTAAAGCTTCTGCCTGTCGAACCAAAGATGGTGGGTTCGAATTCAACCCGGGCCTGAAGCATGTTTTGTGTTAACGTGCCCTTCCCTTCTTTCATAGATGCAGGCTATGTTACAGTGGAAAACACTCCGTCCCTCGGATAGGACGCTAACTGGAGGCCCCGTGTACAGTCACCACCTTTGCATGTTAAGAACCCACTGCACTATTCGAATAAGTGTAGGGGGAAACCCCGGTGTGGTGGTTGTAGTACACTACCTAAGGGTTACAGTGATTCAGTTCGCCTTTACCCTCCCAGGCACAGGTGACGCCAAATACTTAATAATAATAATAATTCCGAAAATGAAAAAGGATTCATGATAACGAGGGTTCGTAATTCAAAAATGCAATAGAGCCTTATATAACTTTTCTGAATTACGAACCCTATTTCATTTTTGGAATTATGAACCTTCGGAAAACGACATGTAACCGGCCCCACGTACACCTCATGTTGAATTCATCCTAATTACTCCTTCATGGAATTTGCATTTCGGTCAATTAGTAACTAGGGCTCGATTTCTCTTGCGGTCACCGTCAGCATCCAGTCCACAACTAGGACAAGTCGAAGGCATTCTAAGAAACCCTTGTCAAAATATCATCACATGATCACTCTCAAAATACAAGAGCTGTATACAGGAGAAATACTTCACATGTTTGAAGTGTGTTGTGTATTGAGTCACACTATCAACATGCTCCAGATACGTTTCCTTTAAATTTGCATTGATTCTTTATACTTATATAATTATCATTAATTCCCTTTTGAATGGAAATAACTAAACAATTACAGGTCATTATCAAGCTGAATGTCCACGTTGTAAAGTTGAAGGTGGTGAATATCACTGGACTAAACTTATATATATATTTCAAGATTTGT
This sequence comes from Heliocidaris erythrogramma, assembly GCA_025617745.1. Lineage (NCBI taxonomy): Eukaryota > Metazoa > Echinodermata > Echinoidea > Camarodonta > Echinometridae > Heliocidaris > Heliocidaris erythrogramma. The sequence continues at coordinate 16,567,603 of CM046870.1, read as the reverse complement.
GACTGTCATATTCTTATAATCACGTTTATAAAATATCATATGTATCATATCTAATATATCAAAACTTCAAAATGTGTGTGTATCAGCAATATTGGTCAGCAGTCTTTTTCGTGTTGTACATGTTTTACAAGAACTCAATCTTCTCTTGAAGACAAAGGAGTATTTATATCAAGACCCTCTATCTATATTAGCTGGATTGTCTTTCACACTATCCGTCCTTACCTCTGCGTCAAGATAGCCTCAAGGAATATGCCCCAACCAATACATATTAATAACATTTCTGAAGGATATATGGAATAGAACTTGTGGCTAACCACACAATCAACCAGTCAGTGAATCTTTGATCTTAGCTGACTTTCAGCACATGAAAGTTAAAGTGGAGAGAGAGGGGCAGAGACAGAGAGACATGAGGTTTGGCTCTCTTCGTCTTTGGGGTACAACCACAGCTGTTCAGGGGCGGACTAGTGACTGTGAAATTGCCGGGGTTTCCCGAAGTGCCGGTGTAGTGGCAGATACATTTTCGCGGGTCTAGTTCTGCTACCGAATTCTCTGGCTGATTTTTTTGGCCGTTGACATGGATTGTTCATCCAATTCATTATATACGTAGCGAAATAAACGTTTAACACAGGAATTTACAAGCACGTTATTCCATTAAAGGGTTGGTCACAACCAGTCGTGCACCTCCGTGCGTGTAGTCTGCGACGTCTGCACGTTTTCCAAGCACGTAGGAGCACGCAGGACCATAGTGCGGGACACACAAGGAGGCTGTTGAACCGTTTCCAACAATCTCTGCGTGTGGCTCCGTGTTCTGATAAAAGCCCGTGACACGGGCTTCTTGATTTAGTACACAATAATTGGTATATACTGTGAGGGTTTTAATCATAAAAATGATGAAATTTTAAAAATCTTACTGAAGCCACATATACTACACACACAAGTAGGCTATGTATGGGTCTACACACACATGTGGCATGTGGAGTGTGGTTCAAAACTCTGGAGATTTTTTTTTTGTCACATTTCGAATATTAGTGTTTTAAAAGCGATTCCTTTTAGGGGACAATTCGTCTATGGTATCATTCGAAACTGGCATAAAGAGGATGACTAGAAATGTCACAGAATTGTGTTCACCTTTACCGGAATTCTTTCAAAGTCTTTCAGCTTTGAGCGTTTAGTGCTTCTCAAACATCACTGGATTACAGAAACATAATCCAAATTAAACGCATGTAATAGTCATCATATCTTCTGATGTGGCTTTAGAATATGACATTTACTGTAATGCCAATATATCTCTTTCATTTCAATTTTCTTTCCCTTTAACGAAAATGTTTAATTCAAACAAATTAAAACAAAACAAAATAAACCCGAAAAACAAAAAACAAGAACAAATAGGTTACCATGTTTACCATTTATTTTTCAGGAAAATAGTTGCAACCGGCCCCTACCCCCCCCCCCCCAAAAAAAAAATGAGGAAGTTCTATCAACGCCCCTGTGGAGAGGGTGTATAGTGAGTTCCAATCAGGTGACTATTATGGGCGGCCTTGGGTAAATACATTGAAACTGAATGATTATGCGCATAATGAAGACGACAGGTGCCTGGGGATAATGGATTGGAAGGCGAGAAGGCGAAGGATTTCTTTCTCAACCTTGGACAATTAGGCATATTATTTCTTTGAGATAGTTCACTGAGTTACAATGGTTTATTTATGGCCAATCGACACATAAAACAAACAACATGGTTCTAAGATAAAGTAAGCGTGAACATGGTGAAAAGGTTTACTTTTGAAATATGTATCCCTGTTTATACATACATTTCCCCATGCCAATATCTTGAGAATTCTTTTAATTAATGGCCTATAATGCTTCTGATTTAAATCATTTGCCTGAATTCAAATTTTGTTGAGAGCTATTGTTTTAAGTGACAAAGTGTGGGTTTAAATTATTTAGTGGAATGAAACGGCGTCTGGTCTTTTGGACTATTTTCTTTTGTTGGCCTTGAAACAGTTGGTGCGCTTGTACGAGGAAAGTACAACAACTGTTGAAAGTCACAATGATCTTGACTCTTAAAATAAACTCAGCCAAATATGGGTCACGTCCTTGTGCAGTGGTTTCTCACTCAGCGACTTGCAAACGTGCGGTTTCAAAACATCATGTTCCACTCTTAAACTAATGAGACCTGTTGATACCGGCTCACACTTGGCGTCATCTGCTGACGTTAGGATCGCGTCAGTGCTTATACGCTCTTGTGCGCGTCATGGCAGAGTGGTATCCTTTAAATGGTACCTTACAAATTGAACAATGCAAACATAATTTTAATAACTGGCGTATGGGTTAATTGCCTTGACATGTCAGGATGGATTTGTGCAGGTAACGACGCAACAAAATGACGCCTCACGTTAGCCGGGCTTTCTCCACACTGATTAGCAAGGGTCATTTTAGAGGCCTTGTAAACGTTGCGATGCATTAACAATTTATATTTAAAAAGAGGGAAAATATCATGGCTAGTGATAAAATTGACCGACTCTTCATCATCGGTTGTATTATGTAAAGGAATGTCCATCGTCTATATCTCCATCATGTCCATGGGGCATTTTCTATCAGTGTGGATTACTCGCAAACCCCTCGCAAAAGTCACATTTACAGCCAATCACCCTAATACATCACAAAGTCTTGCGCTCCAGTGTGATTTTTAATATTTTATGAATTCCATGGTGGTCTTTATTTTTTTTTTCAAACGAAATCGGTCCCTTAGAGTTTGTATTATTTCCTTCAGGTTGATTTATGATTCAATTGTTTTATTCAAATCACACTCGTATATCCCCCACAAAAGTCACATTTTACCGCAAATTACCAATCCATCACACATTTTGCCCACAAGTGTGATTTAACATTTGATAAATTCCATTGTCATGATTGTGGCCTTAACAAAAACATGGATAATTAAAGCTCTTTTTACCATTCATTTTCCTTCAGACATTGTTGGGAAGGTAGCTAAACCTCGGGTATACCAATTGCTTTATCCTTATTACTTGCAGATGGGCATACATGCTGAATTCGTTTCCCGTAATGCATCCTTAACATCATGTGATGATATTCTTGATAAATGTCCTTGTCGTCTTCACCGTGATTCAACAAAATATTGGTCTCATGATAGTTGTCTTTCTTATGTTTCTTATTTTAAGAGGTCGTTTAAATCAATCGTTTTTAATGATACCTGTTGAAAAGACCGTTAACCAATAGTCTTGTTTAGATTGCTCTCATGCCCTACACGCATGTCTAATGAAAAAAGGCCCCTATGTCACCATGTTTATATTATGTTCGTTAATATCGTTGTCTTCTTAATTTCAAAAAAGGGATCATAAATCTGTCGTTTTCACAAACATGTCTTTCCAAAGAAATTGCGAAAGCAGCTCTCTACTTATTAGTTGAAGATCATGAAGATTATGAGACACGGAGAAAGCCAGGGACTGTGTCATACATAGTTTGCTTAAATATTCCATTAAATAACATGGTATAGGCCATAGACTTTTGTTTTTCACAAAAATGATTTGGTGAAAGTTGCCGCTTCAAAAAATTATCTTTCAAAAATGTTTAGCAAGTTTTCTAATTTACCTGCAGATCCCTCACAATATACAGCGAATTAACCAATGCCTCACTTCCATAGCATAATGAAATGCATCGTAGTTTGTTTCATATTTCACATTCCACATGGTCGAGCTTTGCTTTGTTTGATAAAAGGTCGCTGAATCAATGTTGTTGTTTCGGGTGATTCAATATTCGATCAATTTCACGGTTGGATTTACTGTATTTTGAAAACGTCTGTCAAATGATTTTTTTTTTCTCCTCGCTAAATTACTGTTTTCTAAGTGATTGGGAAAACATTCGGTTTCACCTGCTGAAGGTAACAATGGTTTATTTTTTATAGGACAGGTGTCGCTAATCACGAAGTAATGACGCTTTTTCAAAGTGAAAACAAGTTTCCCACAAATGTTATAATGAGGAGAGTCACTTTTAAGTATATTATTGCGCACTTCTCCTAAGTAATTACCTGGATGAAATCCTGATCTCCAGTCACAAAAACAGCTGCTTTATTTTTGTGGTGGTCTCTATTCGACCTCTGACATTTTTCGCTATCGTAAGAATTCATATCAATTTTGTAGACACCTCAATTTGGAATTAGTATTGTAATACTATGCAACATTAATGAAAGTGGATAAGAGTAGAATTTTGTAAAAGAGTAGAAAAAAATCTTTCCTCATGCTACCCCTCTCCTTTCCCGAGCTACTCGGGATGGTCGGCGAGATAATCGAAATTATACTCCAGGAAAAAAAATTAAATCCCCCCCCCCCCTTCTGATAATCCTGGATAGCCCCTGGTCAAGATAGTTCGCTGTTGAACTGGAAGAACATAAAGGTAATTTCTACAAAGAAAATATTGTTTTAAACTAGGTACCCCGCTTCAGGTGAATATTTCCCTTCTTTTTGTGTCATTCCTTGACAGCTACATTGATGTGTTTATCTAAATTTGTTATGTGGAAAGAAAGATGGATGAATTTTTAGTTTAATCTCGCTCGATTAAGCCTCTGAAATGTTAGGTAAAAAGCCCGCCCTTGTGGGGGTACTTTGAGACGGAGAGCAAGGAGTACTGAAAGCTTCGTTGATAGCGCAACAAGCCAAAGGAATACCTTGCAACAGGCGAGGAATTCGAGTGTACGCACCCTTATGTAATCTCATTCTAAATAAGGTCGCAATTTAATCACGTTTGGCTACCCATAAACCGACGTAGGATCTCACGTCGCGTACATTGACGTTAACCAAGTGTTCACTCAATTATGTGTTGTCCACACGCTGTGAGTAATGACGCCACCATTCTTACGCCCTCACAATATATGGGCAATATATTGGGCTGACACTTTGATGTTTCTGTGTGATGCCTGTTGCACGAAAACGTTATTTGCTGACGTAAGACTGCGTCAGCAACTTGCTCAATTTTTAACGCCACATGCGAAGTTGACATTGTAAAAAAGTGAATGCAGTATATGTCCGTTGCTCATGAGGCGTTCTTAAAAGCCCAGCTCATAAAGGGCCTCATATCGATTACGTCAGTACCGGCGCTATTTGAGCCTTAAAAGGCATAAGCCATAAGCTGTTGTTAAAAGTATTGTTTGCAATGTTCCAATTTGCCAACACTTTTTAAACGATATCACTCTTTCATGACGCGCAAAAGACCGTACAAACCAACGCGGTCCTAACGTCAGCAAATGACTCCTCGTGTGAGCCGGGCCTAATTAGCCCGTCCGGGCCTATTGTTCACTGCTCACTCACGCGTGAAATATGTTGATAAGAACAATAGTCGGCTTGTTCGACGCAAATGAAAGAACGCATCTTGTGAGCCAGGTTTTATGTACGGAGGCAATAAATACACTCCCCAGTAATTTAACAGTGTCCGCACTTTTCATTTTTGCAATCAATATTTGTACAATGTCACTCGCTGACGTAATCCTAAATCAGTAAAAATGAGGCCTGGTGCGTTACAGGCAGTATGGATCTCGGTGTGAGCGAATAGTGTTCAAGATATAATCTAATCGAGTTAACAAAACTCAAACTGACAAAAGAACGCATGGACTAGGAATAATACAGATTGTTTTCCCGCCATAACCGGTGTAATCATCCGTGTCTGCATGGTCTATCCGTGAGCACGAGGATACCCGGGGGTATAGTGCAAAGTATACAATCCTTACTGTCATTAGAGGTCGGTCAGCTCTTACCCGCTTAGCACCTCGGAATATTAGCACATTAAAGACTTTAATCGCATAATAAAAGTCAGCAGATCTTGTACCTTTGCTTTAAAATTTAATGTAATATTGATCTTTCGTTTTGGTTGTAGGATTTTATCAGGCTTTCATATGTCATGTATGTAATTAAACGAAGAAATACAGTTTTGTGTTCGTAATTGAGTTCGTCTTTCAATGCTTACCATTTCAGGCACTATTTTCAGATATTGCTTTGTGTGTTCCGTGCTCTTAGTTTTCTTGGGGCAGTGAAGGGGCATGCAAACATAGTTAAAGTCTTTTAAGTTGAAGATCACTATAGCTTACCTGAGCTCTGCTTGTTTATCTCGTGGATTTTAGTGTCTCGATTCGCCTCATGTTGCTTCTCTGAAAATGATACCTTGGCATGAAGGCTGTGCAATCCTTAAAGGGCTTCTGTATTGCAGGGCCAATGCCAAGGCGTAGAAAACTATGTACCCGAAATGTATTTTTTTTTAACGAAAGTAAAAAAAATAAAATAATAACAAAAGATTTGTGAAGATTCTTGGGGGGAAATGTAATAAAACGATATTTATTCAGATCCCAAACAGGGTATATAACAAAAATGACATTTTTTAAAAGTAGACTTAACAATAAATTTAATAATGATGTTAATTATTCAATTGTCTCCAACGGCCACCAGGAGGTGGTAACACACGCAACTGCTGTGTGATAGGTTGCTCGACTGTTGTGAAAAAAATCACAGGCAGACCGAGCGGGATTCGAACCCGCGACCTCTGGGTTACTAGACCAGCGTCATAACCACTAGACCACCGGAGTGCCCTTAGTGGTATAGGTTCGAACTATCCCATTCATATGATGTCAAATCAATGGTATAGAATTAATCAGTTGGGTAACATGAAATAATGAAGTTAATTATTCAATAAATTATTCAATAAATTTAATGTCCAGATTTCTTCTTGCGGATAAAAACATTAAACATGTGCTTTAAGCACATTGAAGATATGAATACATTTACCATTAAAATTTCGTTTCGAGATTTCGTAATCTACTGTGGATAAAAACATTGAAAAAAAAACATGTACATTAATTACATTAAAAATATGAATACATTATTTTACCACTAAATTTCATTTCAAGATTTCGCAATCTCCTGTAGATATGAAAACATTTAATATGCGTAATTTATCAAAATAAAGGTCTAAGGATATTCCTACAAATTTTAATTTCAAGTCAACTCTGGCGTTGCGATACAAAAACCTATTGGTGACTTTACTAATACCCCAACAAAATATATATTTCATGTTCATATATCGAAGTCTGTAAATAGTATACTCCGAGAATTTTCCTCGTATAATCAGTGCTCTCATGTTGGATTGCTTAGCTGACATTTTAACTTAGCCAATTTGAACTAATAAAAACGCACTTATCCTCCTAGCTTTAGGAAGTAATCTGCGTCCCACGTGGCAACCTGCTCACTTTCATTAAGAGAAAGGATTCCAGTCCGACAAAGCATTCATTTAAACAATCGGAATAAACAATAAAAGATACATTACTTGGGGCACCACATTAAAGCACTAATGCATGAAGACGCCGGGCTAATGATCCCTGCTTGTTTTAAAGGCGCGTAAATTTGTCTCAATGTCGAGAAATATATGAGTTGATTCATCGGGCCCTGTTCGTCAGACAAGTGAGGACTTATCACATCTCTGGATGTTGTTTTCAAGTTTATACCTTGAGGATATACCACCTTGCCGTCATCATCTCTCGATCAGCTTGAGAGCGAGCGAGACACGCTTCAAGGCCAATGATAATATTTGTAAGATGAGCAGAGATGGGCAGGCTTGTGTCTTTAATGATGTTTTGAATAGGCAATATAAAGGTCTACTATATTGTTTTGAAAAAAACATGACATTATTTTTGCCACCTTTGATGTCTCTTGCTACTTGAGGCATGCGCTACCGATACGCGATTTGGAAGTACAGCTTGGTCCAGCTTCATCAATATTATTCTTTGGTGTAACGTGCAGGGTTATCTGAAACTGTCAAGACCTCCATCAGAATCTATAATTACGTGATTATGTCACACTTATGTCCGGAACCTCATGACTCAGTCCTGAACAATTCGACTACCATATCACAAACCATTTTCGTACTGCTATCGATCTTGCTTTTTCATGGCTTCCAGCATTTACGTTCTAAAAATGTTTCTCTCACTTTCTCACTTTGATTGTCTTGTGTACTGATTTCTCCTTATGCCCATATTATCATCCCGCAAAAGTTATCATCTTGCTATTTCATTTCATTCTTTCTCCCTCACTCCCTCCCTCCTTCCCTCACTCTTTCTCTCTTTCAATTTACTTCTTTATTTCTCCTTCTCTATATCTCCTTTTTAAAATTTCGTCCTTCCCCTCTCTTGCACTTTCCTCTATCATGCATTTCATTTTTTCTCGCTGTATTCCTCTCTCTCCTCTTTTTTTCTCTTTGCCCTCCCCCTTTTTCTCATTTTCTATCTATCTTCTCTGTATACCCCTACCCATCGTCGTTCTCCTTCGCTGACAAACCACTGCACTTTTCTCACTGATCTTCCAGGTATCAGATACCTCCTCTCTCTGTAGAAGTGAATCACCGATACCACCATATGATAAGATATATCACTACTGCTCATCTTCAGCCAAAAGGTGGCGCCAAGAATGCAGGTAAATGAAAGATAAAAGGTCACTTCGGTACCGGGAATTCAAGGCTTTGAAACAAAATGAAATGCCAGTCGTTTCCCTTTTTATATCACTCTCAAAGGACAGCATCGCGAAGGATTCTCCTTATTACTGGCCAACACATAGTGACTTACAATACCGGTGATATGTTATAGTATTCTTTATAGTTGTATATCTTTCTTCTCATTTTCCTAGTCTGAAAAGTCATCTATAAAGATTTACAGCAATGTGTATGTAAACAAATTTTTAGGCATTTTACTCCAAGTGTTAAAGATCGTATGCTCGATCTGTAATGAAAAAACACAAGTCAGAAAAAATTGGAACCAGCGGGATTCGAACCTATCATCTACTGCTTGCCGGGCAGCGACTTAACCACCAGGCTATTCTGGTTCACGGCCAAGTCACGATGAACTGGAGTAAAATGCCTAAAAATTTGTTTACAAATTAAAAAAAAAAAAATCCTCCCATCAAGCTTCTTCGTTTACTAATGTGTATGTGGTTTGCAGGCACAAACCCTGGTCAGTCGTAAAAGAGAGTCTGCGCTGTAAGACTACCATTAGGCCATGTACTGTAGCTGCGACACGACCAGACGGTAGCTGAATTAGGCTTCTCTCAAGACACAATGATTTTCTGATAAAGTGTCAAATTAGGGTTTGTGCTTGCAGACTAATTTGTAAGCGCCGGTTCAAAATTATTACACGGGCATGCGCTTAGAGTTGACTTGACATTTCATGAACCTAGACAAGTTATTTCCAATTACGTGTTTTTGTGGATTTGTGATCCCATGTGGTCTCCGAACAATTAAAGCTTTGTTGCCGAAAATACAAAATACATAAAATACACATAACCTCCGTTCTTTGCATCACAAGTTGCATTACATAAGATGAACAATACATTGGATTTTAATATGCAATTTGCCTAAAGTTAATATTGGCAACAAGGCAGAAATTGTTCGGAGGCCATATGGGATCACAAATCCTTAAAAAAAAACAAATTTATTGGAAAGACTTTTCTAGGTTCACTACTGACTACATAGGACTTTCAAATGGACTATCATTATTTCATGTTTGAATTAAACATGCCTTTGACGTAGATTGTAAAAACGTTTTTTGAATGGTGCTTAACGCCCCGTCACATTAGAGCGTATAGAGCTAGCGTATGCGTAGCGTACACCATTTTTTTCTCGAAATTCGGAAAAAGTCGAGATACGCTCTAATACGCTCGAATTCTCAAGCAACATCTGGTTCTCAGCGAAGTAGTGAACGTATCAGACCTACGCCTAACGAATGAGGAGCTTATGCTAACCGTATTACTAGCGTACAAAGTAACGAATGAAAGCGCATGCGTAGCGTCCATCCAACGGATGCTGAGCGTACGAAACGAATGACCAGCGAATGTCCAACGTGTGCATAGCGTGCTGCGGCAGTCACGTGACGTATTTCGGCTGACCCACACTACACCAAATACGTGGAATAGTCAACATCTTAAGAACAATTCTTGAAGTTTTCAATATGGCTCCAAAGAAATCGAAGAAAAGGAAGCAACCTGCCAATCAGGCAGAAAAAGCACCCGAGGCTGAATCAACACCAAGTACTCCTGTCGGGACACTCAGCCCTACCGGGCATGATTCTCCCATCCAAACCCCCAACCTCTCCACCTCCTTGTGAGTCTGCTGATAGTCCGACATCATCCCTGATATCTGATGCCTCAGTCAGGTCCCAGCCTAGCTGGTCCGTCGTCGACAAAGAAGAGGAGCAAACGCCGAGATTTTCAAATTCCGAAGGCACAGGAGGATGCCCTGGTCGAGTGCGTGAGAGAACACGAGTGCCTCTGGGACTCCAAGCGGTCTGATTACCGGATGAAGACAAAGAAAGATCGCCTGTGGCAAGAAGAATGTGATGAACTAGGATACAGTGGTGAGTACATGAAATACTTCTGCCTGCTTTCAAATGTTCAGTGACATTTTACATTACCATTTTTGAGGAAACCTCATTCATAAAGTCTGCGTCTCTGTCCGCCAAATGTTGAAGGTTAATTGATTTACAATTTAACTTGCATACATTTTTTCTGCTTTAAGTTGAACACCTCACGACTTGGTTCAAGAGCCGCCGTGACATCTTTACCAAGCTTGACAAGGGGAAGTCGGGTGACGGTGGCGTCCTGACAGAGAGAGAAACATGCATCAAGGAAGTCGCCTCCGGATCCAGGCTCTGAACCACATCGATCTACCATGCTGTCCCCTCCTCCATCTTGTTCTGCCTTGGATGTATTGGGCAATGGCCAGCTGGTTCAGGTCATACTCATGTTGATAAGCGGCCAGAAGATATTGCATCCGAAGTGTCTGAGCTTCTCGCAGCCGCTGTGACGTAACAGACAAAAACGCTACCTGGAGAGCATTTCATCAAGCGTTTTGTCAGTGATTTTTCCTGACAAATTTACTCTCAGCCAATCAGATGCAAGGATTTCAGTAGCTTATAACAGTTGTCGGTAAAAATCACTGACAAAACCCTTGATGAAATGCTCCACTGTTCTGTGCGCATTCGTTACTCTATCGGTAGACTAGCGTCAAGCACGTCAGATGAACGCCTCGTGAAAGTTGAAGTAGGTCGGAATATGCTGTATATTCGTTGGCCATTCGGTAATCATTAATTTTGTTACACTAACGCTGTGTATGTGTGACCTCCTATATGTGTACAGGACGTGTTTGAAATATAACTATTATGACTGAAATTATCTAATTAATTACCAGGTTCAACAAGAAGGCTGAAACAAAGAAGGAATTTGTAGTCTTGTGCTTTTCCCTTTAAACTGAACGAAAGTTCATTTATTTAGAAGTTAAGAAACAAAAGTTTATAAACCAAAACAATATGGAGTGATCAAAGAAAACCAACACAGCATTGAGTGTGCCTATTCTGCACCTTCATAATCTAAACAAAAATAAAACAAAGTTGTAATTAAGCATAAAGAAAACAGCAGTCATAAACATAGCTAACTCCAGTGATCATTAACATATATTCTACCTTTCTAAAGTGTTATTCTACCTTTCTAAAGTGTTCACAATATTTGTATTCTCAATTTATCTATGAGTGTGGTTGTATATAATTAATAGTGAAAAATAACCGTAATACATGCCTATTGATACGAATACACTAAAGACAACTTGATAAAACTACATCTGCGTACTGGGCATCTTTACAATGTATATATGAGAATAGATATCACATGTAAGATATCTCTTACATGTATAATTAAGACTTAAGATAACATTATTTACACCAACATATTTGAAAGTATCCAACAAATTTAACCGTTTTCTACATAGACATGATTATTAGAAAGAGACTCAAAGTGTATGATAAACAAAATTAAAGAACCAATTAATCACCTCCAAACTAGAGCTGCAAGCAGTGAGGGTCCGGTTTATGGAGTAGGACGAGTAAAGCTAGTAGTTTACATCACCTATGAACATAACCCAAACAAGAGCATGTACCATCATAATGATCATGATAGATTAACAAATCATACAATATACAATAACAAAATTATGCAGGATATTGTATATCAATAACTCAAATTTCTCCAACATACATTTTCATGACAGGCAAATAGGCTTTATCAATCTTAATGAATGACCAGTCCCATGATATTGACGGAATAATATGAACATAAAATTACAAACATGTATATAACAAGTATAGCGCATAATTCATCTACACACTCGCTCTGTGTGACTATATGTACAGGAATAGAACTCAATTACCAACATCACTACATCAACTCTCCACTAACAACTCATAACGAATTTTCTAGACAATAGCATCAAAATATATGTTATCCACAATACACAAAATACATGGTTATTATTCAACAAAATGATCAAAAGTACCTACTTTGGTCTCCAGTGAATCTCAGCAAATTTCTTGTGACAACTGAAGCAGCTCTCTATCCTACCAATGCTTACAGGGAGACTCTTCTAATCAAACTCTGCATCTCACAATACACATGCTTGCTTTTTACCCTCTGTCCTAATAGAGGGGTGAATGGGGGGAACCTCAGGGTCATTGTTTACATTACTGCTACACAAAGACATAGGGCCTACTGTTTGGGGATTAGGGAGTGACTGACCACCAGGAAGTACTAGCTGATATGAAGACTTATCAACTTATCTGTAAACTCCCTTCTCACTGCTCTGTGCAATAGGGTAGGGGGCAAATGAAATAGTGGTTATAATGTTACACATAATAAAAACAAGATGTATATATATACTGTACATGAGGTCAATACACATAATGGTACATGAAATAGCATAAATCAAGATACATGAAACCAGTATTATCCAGGCTTAATTGTACAGAACCTAATTATAAGGGGGGAGGAATGATAGGTAGGGTATCGAGCAAATTATAATCTCACATATGTGACCCGCCGCCTCAAAACCTACAATAAGTCGCACGAACCACAACGTAGCAAACAGCCCAAAATAGTAAATTTGCTTGGATCAGTCGATTTTCTGTTTTTGATAGAAATGGGTAGTTTCATTATCATTCTATCATGTCTCAAGTTTGTGAGTCGTAATTCGACTTAGAAATATGTTTTGGGGGCATTTTAAAATGACTCCTTTTTTTCACCTGTCAAGCTAATGAATGTCTGGAGAGCTTTTGTAATACTTTCATTCAATGCCAAATTACTACTTTACCTCTAACGGTATTAAATTGATTTTTGGAGTGAGTAATGAATAGGTCCTCTTGGAGCAGTGTGCCAAAATTCAGCCTAATCTGATAATCCCTTCATACCTGTTGCTACGGCCATTTCAATACCCAGTTTTACTTGGGCGCACACAGAGAGCGAAGGTTTAGCACTCTTTTGTTCCGAACTTAAATGACCATTTTCTCTGAATAGGAGTTATTGATTGCTGATTCTAAATGTGATATTTAAATGTGTTATCATTGACTAAACTAGGCAAGTGATATACCATTGGAAAGGTGAGAATCTCTACTTTCAGAAAATGTATAAAACAAGAAAAATAATTTTGGCGACTTATTGTAGGTTTTGAGGCGTCGGGTCACATATGCGTTGTGCATTCGTTTCCGCAAAGTTCCCAGATGGCTGGACGTATTTGGACGAACAGCGGACGAATAAGAAACGTACACCCAGCGTGCAAAACGTTCATACAGCGAATGTTCAACGTATATATAGCGTATTGATTGATACGTTGTTATACGCTCAAAGTTTTGAACATGTCCAAAATAAAAAATCGGCTCCAGCGTATCTCTGCGAACCATTGCGAACAGCTAACGAATACGACGTACGTCGAACGTGTTACGAACGATTAGCAACTTATGCGAACGTATATCCAAATTTTCGAATACGTTGGGCATTCGTTGACTCGATACGCTGTAGTGTGACGCGGGCTTTACCCTCCGGTGCCTTATATGTCAGGGCTTCCCAACTGTGAAATGTGTTTTGAATAAAGGGTGCATGTGAATAGAAAAGTGTGGCTCAAATGAGTGCACCCTTGACAGAAAAAGGATTTGAAGAAGTCGCAAAGATTTGTAGCCCATCAGAATTCCTCACTGGAGACAGCTGTAGATGAAGTATGTGAGCAATGTTTGTAAACACCCTCCTTAAATACCGGTGAGCTTGAAAGCATGTAGTACATTTCATCTGGTTCGTGTCGGCAGACACAATAGAAATGTATATTTCATTTTTGCGCATAAACCTTCTGCAATACCGTGGAATGTAGTTGCCACATGTCATCAGTTAGCCAATCACTTGCGATTAATACCACGTGATCCTGCAACAAATCACCCCCATATTTGGTAGACACTTCGGGGAACGTTCGGGTATGCACATTAAAGAGAATCAACCCCTAATTACAAATTTACTTGTATTGGAAGGTGTAATATATTCCTGCTTATTGGCCTAAATCATTTTCTAATAAGATAATCAGAAAAGGGTATAAATAAAGATATTCTAACACCCGGTATCGTTTCCTACTCATTTCCATGGGGGCTGCCATTTTATTGCTGATTTGGAGTTGTACATGAACCATTGAGAAATGTTCCAGTCAAGAAGATATTTTGAATCCAAAACCTAAATTGCTTTTCTTCATTACCTAAAATCCCTATGTGACAAAAATATAAAGTGGGTGTTTACATGTATTATAAAAATTAAATCTTTATAATGATATTTTTAAATTGTCTGGTTTTGCTTAACAAAAATCTATTTTCTTGGGTTTGCCAAACAGAGCAGAACATAATATATGCAGCATGCATTCTGACTTTTCAAGTCCATTATCCGAAAGCAGACGATACATATTGCGAGCAGATGATAAATTTTGCTCAGAAAATCTTGATTCGTATCGATCTCGTATATTTTGACGCGAAGCCATATAGTCTAACAAGTAGGAATAAATAACACCTTTGAACACTATCGTCTGTATTTTTTGAGGTTAATTCTCCTTTAATGATTTCCGAAAAAGACTTTGAGGGTAAGGCTTGTAAAAAAAAAAAAAAAAAATCCAAATTGAATTTTTCCAAACAGATATGTAGATGATTGTATTCTCTTTTTTAATGCGTGGATTTACACCGTGCACCCTGTCTTGTATTTTATTTTCTTTATGCATAAATCAATGCAATTCCAGTATACTTGAGGAGTCGATATCATTTTCGTCATAGAAAAAAACAATTCCAGGCATAATTTCATGCATTTCTGAATTACCTTTGTTTTAAGCCATCGGTTTACGCCATTTATATACAAACGAGGTTAAACGAAAGGACTTTAATCTTCAAGTTCAGAATTCCCACCCTTCTTCTTATAACCAGAATGATGAGAAAGCGGATAAAGCAAGTTGGATTTTGACTTTCGTCCAGCTAGAACGTGGCCATTTTAAAGACAAAATAACGTGACCGTGTAGTTTCCATGATGATTAAGTCCACTGGTCCAGATTAAGCTTAATAATTGATTGTTTATAGCCGTTGCCCCGATTCCACCATTGTTGCTTGCGACGTGGGCAGAGAACGACATCTACATTAAATCTTGCCTCGTCAGCTCTTGCTTCTGCGCATGTTACCTCGTTAATACAAAACTGGATCTGTACTTGCTTCATAAAACTAACAGTAATTACACAATTGAAAGTGCAGTGATGAATAGTTTGAAAAAATTTAATTCAGATGCTGCCCCCATTTAACTCTTTATTCGCTACGGTCTGAAGCTTTAGACTGCCACAATGTTATCCATACATATTCTACGTGTGACAAAATTCATCGTGGCAGTCCACTGTTTGTTCAATTACTCTACTAAAGCGGGCAAAGAGTTTAAGCGCGTATTAACGATTGTGTTTTCCCACCTCATTCATATCGTTTTCAAATGGTTCCTATACATTTTAGTTTAAAAGTTAATATAAAAATCTTCTTAGGTCTGTGATATGCGACTTCATCGAGGAAGCATTATCGTTCCATTTTAATTTTATTCAAGACATATACGAGAGGGTCTAATTTGGTTCGGAGTTGAGTGGAGATGCGAAGTTGACTGCAGATGCAAAGGTCGTAGGTCCGAACGCCTTCGCGGCACTTGCAAGTCTCCACCCAGGTGTCAAAATGGGTACCTGATATGAAGGATCTCCTTCCATGCTGGGAACACCGAAGTCTGGAGCTAGCTATAGAGCCTTAACTCTTACTCTGCCAAGGGGTTTGGCTCTCTTCAAAATTTTACGAAAATGTGACCAATGCTTACTTTGCAAATGTCTGCACTTCATTAACCATCTATTATTTCACAAAAATATTGTGTACAAAACTTGCAGGAAATTACCATTTCTTATTATACCAAACATTATTACTTTACCCAACGTTATGCGTACAAATTATTGAAAATTACATTTGGAGTTCTTTTTTGTCCATTATATTTGGTTTCTTATTAATTTTGTTTACTATTGTTTAATGTTGAAATAAGGTAATATCTTTTCAAAAATCTGCAAATTTTTTCTGTGGTAGCATATAATCATAATCATATGGTTAGATTGCTTGATTAAGCTCAAAAATTTTATATACATTGACCACCATATACCTTTCCTGTGATTCGAGCAGCTGGTGAATGAAAATGACAAGTCTATCTGTCACATGATTATAGGCCTACGTGACATCGACACTGAAAGAGTTAAGCACCTTGCGTGGTTGATATGAGCCCTATAGAAATATCCACTATTATTATCATCATTATTGAAACGACGTAACGAGGTCTGTTTCCAGAATAGTCATGAATATTTGGCTATAACTCATATCATTACCATAATGAATTCAACTTCATCGCTTATACTAATTGACTAAAGTGGAAATTTGGGATTCCAAATTATACCGATCCTGTATATTTTGACTGATGGGTTATTGATTTTAATTAACGTGCTCCTTGGAGAGCGATATCAGGTGCAGAAAGTATAATACATGTACCATTGTTTTGGTACGTTTTACACATGCTCGGTTGAAATGACTTTGATGTATTTCTGCATCCCTCTTTTTTAATGAAACCGCAATCTACATGAGACCCAAATATGATTAAGGCCAAATGTACCTGAAATTTTGGAATGCTTACTCAATCAAATATGAGTGAGAGGGGTGCATATTTATCATTCACATGTTTTTACTTGGCTTTATATATCATGATCTTTTAGACTGAAAATTAAATCAATAATGATAGCGATGAATATGCAGCTGGCGTTGTGGGATACAGAAGGCTTGATTTACGGGCAGTAGTATCATTTTATTTATTGCATTATTCTAGAAAAAAAGTAGTCGAAGAACAGTAGCTAACATCCAAATGTATTTGTGTTTGAGTAGGATATGGAATTATTCAATGCTATGATAATGTACTGCTTAACATTACCAAATTCTTTATGAGCTGTCGAGTTGTGCATAATTTTTATATTATTGTTGAAAAAGACATTATGGATTTTAAAACTATGTAATTTTTAGAATAAACGATCCTGTTTTCTCCGTTTGAAAGATTTTCTTTCCTTAATAAAGGAGTTAGGGTTAAAAAGAAAAGGACCAAGAACGAAAAAGCGTGGTAAAGTAATAAATAGGTTAATGTGTCTATCATCTCTGCGTTCCACCTTTGATTGCTAAGTGCCTTTGAAAATACGTATTTCATTACCATGGTTTTGAGGGTCATGCTATTGGGGCGCGGGTGTAGCCCCTTAATCCGCCTTGCCTGCATGATTTTGAATAATTAAATTGTTTTCTTAGTATCATCAAGGGTTCGGAGATTCAGGAGGATTTGTCAGGACAACCTCCCTGGTGGGTTCCCAGCTCATTTGTTTTATCAAAACTGTCATGTTTTTAGCTAACAGGTGATTAATTTCCTCCGTCGCGCATATATTATTATGGGTTAATTATTAAACGTGTACATGCATATTCTAAGAGGAGAATATCTATATATTCAACCGTACATTTATTCTTAATGTGTTGCGAGCGTATATATAGAATGGTTTCAAAGGCAAGATAAAATATTTTGTATCAAGATGTACATAATTAAGTAGGTGTTTTGTGTGGGGTGTATGTGTGTGTGTGTGTGTGTGTGTGAGAGAGAGAGAGAGAGGGGTTGGGCGTTAAAGCAGTCTTTTTTTTTGCATAGAACCTTGTAGATGCCCTAGAACTTTTAACAATTAATTGATTGTCAGTCATAAAACTATAAATCTATTCCTGGATTGATTTTGTCAGATAGCTATCATAGGGTATGTATGCTCTCTGTTTGGAGCTAATAGAGCATTCATGCATTTGCATAGTGTTGACCCATTTTTGGCTCCAACAGACGTCAATAACGGATTCCTCAAGCCCTGCTCACACGAGGCGTCATTAAGGAGTTTTCGGATGTGTCAACTAGAACGCCGTCCTAGATCGTCCCAGCGACAATGGACTGCTTTGTGTTGACTGCATACAAAGTAGGTGAAGCATGAAGCTAACAATGGGTGAAGCGAGGTTCACGTTTTAGAGAAGAAGGCAAAACCATGTTTGACGGGTTCTCGATCTGACTAGTGGACGAGGGAGAAGACAGTGGACAGGTGAGCCGTTCTTGCACAAAGCGCGGTATGTAGCTAACACAAAGCAGTCCATTGTAGCTGGGAAATCTAGGACGGCGTTCAAGTCCACACATACGAAAGCTCATTATTTGCTGACGTATATGGACGGCGTCAGTAACCGGCACGGTCTTTTGGGCATCATGAAAGAGTAATTTCGTTTAAAAAGTGATTACAAAATGAAAAGTGTACAATTGCACACAACACATTTAATAACTGGGGTAAAGGTTAATTGCCTTCACAGGATCAATTAGCGCAGGTATTGACGCAATCGATATGACGCCTTGTGTGAGCGGGGCAAAAGAGGTGCTGAATAGGATACACATTCATGAATATTAGGAACAAATGCCCCCCCCCCCCCCCCCTCCCCCGCACCTACCGTCTCTCGCACCAGAATATGCCCTGTATGAATCAACACGGGCACTCAAACAACAGATTGGAATATGTTAGATGAACATTCCCCCACTGTATATACTGATGCCCACCTCACGTAGCATGGGAAAATACCTTATCAAATTAGGGATACACAATTACGTATCCGCCTTTAGCACTACGCGCAAATTGTGCATCTTCTGCCATGTTGTCGATGTGTGGAGAATATATGGTTGACCAGTCTTTCTTACAGTTTGATTATTTAATTGGGGTGATGACGGTCGAACAACAATTGCAGACTGAAAAAGAAATGAGATAGATACAGTACAAGTAGGGATTTTAAAAAAAGGGGGTCCTCAGATTTCTATTTTTTTGTCCGAAAAAAAGTAAATCAAAAGTCATGGTAACTACACATTTTAACACAATATATATGATTTGCCATCAGAAAAAATGTGTATACTGCCATATAAAGATTGTAGGGACAAACTATCGCTAACATCATAACAAACATGAGAAAAAATAGAAGGGGTGTTTTACCCATGCATTTTAATTTCTCGACCTATCTTCTGTAACATGTTCTCCTCTCTCGGTGTTCGTACGTGCTTTTGGTGGCTCGGAAAGTCATGCACATTATCAGTACATGGCTCTTGGCTCCATGCATGACTAGAGGTATTCTAGGGCTTCTGTTCTCTTAGAAAACAAAAGTAGTGTGGTTGAAATGTGTGTATCGACTTCACTCATCTTTTCAATATATGACTGAAAGCATGTTTTTATCGCTATTACATTGTCAATTCATATCTTTCCAGCTCCCTTTTCATGTATATTTCCGAGGGTAACGCGCGTAGCATTGTAAATTCGTTTCAAAACGGCACAACTCTCCACGACATTGAAATCGGCTTTCTGAGCAGATGATATAATTTGAAAAGAATATCCATTTTACTACTGTTTGGAGTAATTTTGCTTGATGAAAATAGATTGATCGGCTCTTTATAAATTCGCAGTTTTCATGAGAACTTCGTGAGATAAAAGTAATCTTTAACATTAAAGCATAATATCTATAAAAAAATTTTAAAAAACGATTTGATAGTCGAAAATACGGGGGGGGGGGGGGGGGGGGGCTAAGTGGGCTTTAAGCTAAGCTGGATACGTTACTAGTTTCAGTGCCAGAAATCAACAACAATTTAATCTAAATGGGCCTGCGCCTGAAAATCATTTCTTGAGCATTGTGAAATTGAGTATATTGTTATGTCGCCAAAGACAATCAGTATGATCAAGAACTATTGCTATAAGGAAAATCAAAATTTGTAGTATGTTGTTCCATTTTTGCCTGACAACATCGTAAAACAGTAAAGATATTGAGTTGAACTTCCATTGCCTGTATTGTTGCAATGGTGTTGCTTTTACAGTTATTTTAACCAAAATGTATTGACTGATCTGAGTTTATCATGCGTTCTTTATATTTTATTTCTGAGTATTTACATGTTTACAGTGAGTGTATCCCCCCAAATAAAAACCAAGGCTTATCCTATCCATATTTTGAATACAGTATACCAGAATGTGTTATATTAAGAATATCAATCCATTTCATAGACAGTACTTAAAGGAAAATAAATTGAAATTCACTGCCTAAAATAATACAAAATAATGATAATACAACAAAAAGAATTACAAAGACAAAGGACCAACTAAAAGCAAGAAGTCGGGATGTTCCTTTTTACCTGCCATTTGCTTATAATTACAATCAACTACCAACGAAGCACTGCTGCTTTTCTTGATCCTAATCAGTTGTTGAAGTTAAAAATACATGCATATGACAAAGTAATTTCCAGAGTACATTTTCACTGACCGAACAAGAGAATGCTTTCTAGCAGTAGATAACTAGACCGGAAAAGATTTTTTGCTGCCTCAAACGAAAGAAGAGAAGCGTTCGGTACGCCCGTTCGACAGTCGTAACCAAAATTGAAACCGCCAAAACCTTTTGAAGGCAAACTAATCAAATTTTAAAGAGCTACTTTGGATAACACGGCGTAAAAATTTGTATTTGAAATGGCTTTTGTAGGTAGGATGATATTCACAATTTATAAATATATATATATATATATATATATATACATATATATATATGTTGCAACCAGGGCTTGGTTTCCCCAGATGGGATTAGATTATTCTTTTATTGAAAGATTAGTTTTCCCTTACTATAATAAAATGTTTATCAATTTTCCTAAGATTTGCCGGGTTTTATTTTGTTGTTTTCTTACATACAATTCATAATCATTTTAACTACTCTCGAGATCATGTTATCATGCCAAAATGTTAAATATACAGTACTTTTTTTGAACTGGTCGATGTATTCAGCTGCTACAGAAATTACCAGGTGTGCGATAACGTAGGCGGATTTGAGAGACAGGAATGAAAAACATATTTGTCGAGAGCCTCGGATATACTACATAGGAGGCGAATAAGAGTTATATCCGATTCCAAGTAGATGTCCTTATAGTTTTTTTCTTCGGGATATGATATACTTTCCCTTTCTAGATCTTCGTCAGACGTACAGAGATCTCGACCTTTGCATGTTTTAATGAAATCGAATTACTTGTGACAGTTCTACGTTGTTTATCGTCTGGGGAAAGAGATGTTTTGAAGATCAGGTCGTCATTGTCTGATTGCCAAGACCTCCGGCAGAAACGAAATTGATTTCTTTTAGAGGAAACCCATCATCCTCTCTACAAGTTAAAGATAAAATTGAGTTCTGGTCTTCCCATTGCAATGTGAAAGAAACAATAATGATTTCGAAACCCTTTAAACTACACCAAAAGTATTTCAATGTACAACTAAATAATCTATATCTCTAAATTAAAGAGATAGATTATGCTGTACACGGAGATATTTATTTTTAATTTTAAAGGGTTTCGAAATCATCAAAAGATAAAAAATGAGTAAATCTTTCTGAAAATAATCACATACAGTGAACAGTGTTGCACATAGAAATGGGTACACTCTTAGAAATGTTGGGTAAATGCCACTGGGTAAATGAAGATTGGGCATAGGTTGGTTAAATCTTGCTCAACTTTTACATGCATTTACCCAACATTGGTCAAAAATAACAATGAAATTGGTAAAGTTTACCCAAAATTTGGTCGGACTCATAAGGACCCTCATGTTGGGTAAAATTTGGGTAAAATTTTGCCCAATATTTCTAAGAGTGTATATGGGACTGCACACACATGTGTCATGAATGTTAGGCTCTAGCACTTCAGCTATTCGTCGTCCTATTTTGAATATGAGGGCATTTAAAGAGCAATCATTTTCTGGGGACATTTCTACTATATAATGGTACCCTTCCTCATTGACAAAGACAGAAAGAATAAGGAAGCTTATTAATTTTACATTTTAACCATAAGTCAGCCTTCGTTTCACATTTGAAGCATGAGAAGCACAAAGAGTGTGGTGATCAAACGAATAGAAAAGAATTAGGGTTGTTTTTAAGGCAATTTACTTTCGATATTCTAATCGACCAATTAATTTGAAATAATTACCAGGGTCTTGTAAATGTTTGTAATTGTTCCCTACCCTGAACGAAAGTGTCGGTCATTTCAGTAATGATGACTCATGAATACATGGTTGTCTATACCCCTAGTTTTACCTCTGCCTCTGCCTCTGCTTTTTCAGTTTCCATGTGATTTTTTTCGACATAAATGAATCACCTGAACTACATAATATTTCTTCCGGTGTTATTTTTCAGAATGAAAATACGGAACCAGGCTACTCGTTTTTAGTGAGGACCCCGTGATATTGGTGTTTCCCCGTAGGGCTACTTTACCTTTTCACATGGCCACCCAAATTGAATGCAAATATTCGAGATCTAAAGTGCTAGCCACGGTTCTAATGCAAATCCCTTACATTACAGAATCGTTTGGATGTTTGCTCAAAGTAGGACGAATACTTAATACCCTAGTCACACCGATGTGACCGATACCAAACCCACCATACACTCACCACAAAAATACACTGCCCAGAATGGCCAAGAATCCGTCGCGTGGAGTCGGTCTGGTGGTGTGACTAAGGTATAAGGAAGATCGTCATACAAATAAGTCTACCTATTTCTCCCATTTCTGGAAAACGAACCCCCTACTTTGGGCCATGGGGTCTCCTTGAAATAATGACCTAATGGACTGATGCACTCCTATAATAACGATGAACTAATAAAATTGAAAATCAGGTCGAGATTTCCATTAGTCGCATTAACAAATAGCGGTATCCAATTGTTTCTACTCAATCTATTGGTCGGGCAGCATATTACAAGTAGTGTTAGCTGAGTAAGGAACTGCTGATCCGACATTCGCTCTGGTGACAATTGTTCTGGGCTTTATTTCGTCGAAAGTATATGGTCAGTGTTTATGTTTCAGTTTGGCTTGATGTTAGGTTTAAGGTCAAGGTTCGGGGAAGGTATAGTGCTGGAGCCAGGTTGAAATTATGAATTCAATTAATGAAGAAAAATAGATGGATTTTGTTGAATCTTTGACAGATCCATTTTGGCCATGATCTTGACTCAAGACTGGCTTTAACAACTGAATCAATTCGTCTTGAATAATCAAAATCATTTGACCTAAAAACAAAGAAGGTAGCACTTTTTCTAGAACGCATTTTGCCAACTGGAAGATGAATTTGAGTGATACGACTTCGATGTGAATTGTCCGATCCAAATGATTTAATCGTGGAAAAAACATTTTTAAAAGAGAGTAAAAAGGGGGCAGTGAAGGTAGTGTACAGGAGGAAATGATGATAATCAATATTGAAAAGAGAGGATGTAGGACACAGGGACGGATCCAGGATTTTGTAGAGTAGGGGCGCAATATTGCGAAAATTTTCTGACGACTGGTGAAAAATAAAGAAAGAAAAAGGGTCATTACATTTTTGAATGCCTCTTTACTCGAAATTTCTCTGACACGCAGACAAAATTGAATGATAATAATTAAAACAAATGAAATAAATTACAAAGGAGCTTCAGACTTTTAGGTTAGTAAGTCAAAACAGTGTTATTACATTAGTGTTTAAAAATTAATGAAAAGGGATTACTTGATTTTAAACAACTGAACCGCCGAATTCATACGCCATAAAAGCTGTAGTGACTTGATACTTTTAATAGGTGCACTGAAAATGAACGAAAATGTCATTTCTCATGCGGCATTCTTTTTTTCACTCATGAATAAAACAACCAGACGAGATCAGCATTATGTATAAGGTGTTCCGAAGCAAAAATCAAAGTTGGCTTTTTGTTGCAAATTCCTAAAAAGTATACAGAATTGAAATGAATTTCGTTGAAACATTTGCAACCATCCTCAATAGGCTACATGCCCATTTCAAACAGAAAGTGTAGACTATTGCATAATTTGTCATCTAAATTAAGGAATAATGTTGTTTATTGTCCATTCACATGAGCAAATCCGTCCATAACTATTTAGACAGTATAATTGACTTTGGTTAACTGGTTTTGGAAATAACACTCCTTGCATTTTTTTTTTTTTGGACAGGCTGTATATTTGTCTCATCCTTGTAAGCATCCCTACCATTATTGATGTTTTTATCCCCAATAATTCTCTTGTATCTTTCATCTGGTGGAAGAATCAAATATTCATAGAACCAAGGAGGTTTTTACATAATCCAGGTATTCTGATCATTATATTTGACATAGATATGATGATTATAAGCTTTCGTTGTTCCGCTATCCTAATTGTTCCTTGCTTATTTTAGTTCCGTCGAAATGTTTGAAGTATTATTTTCTCTGTTTTGTTCTTTTATTCATTTATATCTCTCCCTCTTTTCCAGGTCTTTTAATGAACAGGTTTTTCTCTTCTTTCTTACAATTTCGCTCTATCTCTATCAGTAAGGTTTTCTTTTAATCTTTCTCCTTATTTTGCTTCTCTCTCTCTATCGAATCGAGCTCGCAAAAATATTCGTATTTCCTTTCAGTTACAAAGGACCAATTTTCTCTACCATTTGCTTCACAATGACTCTCCCTATTTCTAACTTCCTCTGCTCCGCTCTATTCACCCCCCCCCCCCTCTCTCTCTCTCTCTCTCTCTCTCTCTATATATATATATATATCCCTCTATCTATCTCTTTCTCTCTCTCCCTCGCTGTCTTTCATTCAAGTCGTCCAACCCTTCCCCTTTCTCTCGCTCTCTCTCTCTCTTCTATTTGCTTTGATTTTTACCTGAATTTAGCCTTGACCTTGTAAGCCTTTGAACATGCAGAGCATATAATCTTCAGAACGACACTCTTCCTCGTAACGAACTTATACATGTCGAGCAAAAACCAGTTAGTGATTGAAGAGGTGTATTTATATATCTGAAACGGCTCCCAATGCCTAGGTTTTTAGATGGCTCTGGACCGCGCCCCTAATACCATTATCTCATAATGCATATTATACGATGCGGCATATCAACTTACCTTCGCTAAAAGTGTCCAATTTATCATATAGTCTAGGCTTATTATACACAGCTTTATACCTCAGCAACAATAGCCCCTATATGACGTAAACATGTTTTTCAAGATGAGTCAGATTCTACCAGGTACCGGTAATTACCTGTACAATAATATTTTTGAGTGCTAATAAGCAGAGATATTTGCCAAATTTTTCTCGAAATGGCAAACAGGCATCATAAAATATTGAAGGTATAAGGATTGCATCATTTCTTGTGCAGCGGAGATTGTTAAATAACAAAGCGTGCTTGATTACGCGTTTGTTTGAGTCCTCTTTCTTTCTCGCTTCCTCCCACCCCCATCTCTCTCTCTCTCTCTCTCTCTCTCTATTTCTCTCCCTCACCATTCCCTTGATATTTATGGTATCATATCTTATATATCTTATCATAATTATATCATATCTTATATATCTTATAATATATCATATCTTATATATCTTATCATAATTATATCATACCTTATATATCTTATCATAACTGTATCATATCTTATATACTCATATCTTATATTTACCTCCCAAGAATTTTTAAGAAATACGTTTCTATAATCTAGGCTAATGGTATGGTTATATCCTAACATTTCATTTGAAAGAACAGGGCTACAAAACGTCGTAAAATCCAGTAAATTAATTTGAATTTTAGAAACACCAATTATCAAAATGTGCAAATATTATACACAAACATAGTGGCGGAGTTCGGGGCACTTCCGGCCCCTGCCCCCCTTTTTTTTTAAAGAAAAGTGTACACTATGCCCCCAGCTTTTACAAAATCCTAGATCCGCCCCTGCACAAACACTTTTAACGATCCGATTACATTTTCACAGGCAGTGTAATATTAGAGATCTTGCCCGGTTATAGTGATCGGGAAACCTTTGCTTGAAGGTGACTAAACCTGACCTTCACCTTGAATAAGACATACTTTAAAGTAAATTGCTTAATTAGATTCATATCGAATTCCTGTCCCCATTGGGTCTTCACTAACTTGAGTAAACATTTCTCCTTTCCATCGCAGGCGATTCCTTCTGAACAAGTTCCTAGGGATAATCCTAAATTTGTAGCTGTAATACCCCGCACCTTCCGCCAATTTGGCTGATTCCCATATCCATCTCCGCCAACATACGCGATCCATTTAACCTAACAAATCTTGTTCACAGCGGATAGATTGTGATGACCCTACTCAGTCTGTGCCTCTCTCGCGTACACTTAATCCGGAGTGCGTGATCGGGAAAGGTTTAGATGGACCCTCTCAAATTGGATTCCACTTTTATTTTAGTAAAGCAAGAACTAGAACAGATGTGACAGCTTCGGTCTGGACCGCCAGATTGTCCACTTTTAAGGGTTTTATTCCAGCTTCGTAATGATATCGGTTTTTACAGACGAGCAAGTGTCAGCGGGAAAGAAGAAGTTTAAGTTAAAGCGATATATAAAGATAAAGATATTGGACAAGAATATTGGGTCAACAGCATTGATCAGTAACAAAATTTGTGGAACTTTCTGTTCACAAGGTAAAATTAGAGTTTAAAAAAAAAGGACACGCCCCTTGAGCTCCCAAATCTGCCACATGATGACATCGTAGACCATTGTGCTTCTTGACTATCCACGTTCTCATTGATACCACATGTCAAACCGTCAAACCGACCCCACACCGACAACAAACTTACCGATTCTTGGGCATTGGTGGCAATGTATTTTTCGGTCTGTTGTCGGTCTGGCCTCGGTCTTGTTGGTATGACTGTGGTATGACACCATCAAGAGGATCAACAGTTTTGACAAGAAAATGGATGATGCATTTTGTCAGCTTCCTTTTACCTGTTCCGTCATTGATATTGGGTGGCAACCGGCGGCAATATCGGCTAAATCTCAAACGGCTTCCCGCCCGGGCAAAAGATATGACAGTGGCTTGGCTGCGATATTGCTTCATACGAAGGGGGAGGGATGGATGTGGCTTCCAACATGCTCTTATTTAAAATGTCTAGAAGGATTGGTGTTCTAGTCATCACGACGGAAAGCAGCACGCCACGTGGTACTCTCTCTAAAGAGAGTGAAATTTCAATCTATATTTAGATCAGTTAAATCAGTGATCACTTGTTAAGGAGTGAATGTCGATTTATTTCAGAGTGCTGTCTTTTAAACAAAAGATTATTTTTTACTTTATTTTCACTCTATTCTTTCACCAACCCTGGGAGTCACGCCAGTGATTACTCGATTTTCTTTTAGATTGTAGCGATCTACTTCTTGACATGACCTGGTTCAAATATGCTCTCTGCCTGCCTGTACCCCCCCCCCCCCCTCTCTCTCTCTCTCTCTCTCTCCCTCTCTCTCTTTCTCCTTCTCTCTCTCTCTCTCTCTCTCTCTTTCTCTCTTTATTTATATGTATCTTTTCCCACTCTCTCTCTGTATCACAAACTTTCTCTTAGATATATAGCAAAATGTTTCACTGACAATGCTTAATCTTTGTCATAAGAAGTCACAGTTACTTGTGATCAAAATGAGTTGAATGCCGCTTTTTTTCTTTCTCATTTCCAGACATAATAACACAATACGAAGCATCAGTTCCTCAAAATTTGGAAGAGGAAGCTTCCATTTAAATGAATTTCTCCGAAATGTCTAGATGTCGCTTTTGTGTTATAGGTGATTGAATGGCTAATGTAAGATCTTAAGAATCATTAAAACTATAATGAACAACAATTTTCAGTCTTGATTTGGGAACCTCGGATTTGCGTCTCATTTTAAAGTAAACATGCCTTCCTCATTCGATGAAATATGGTACAAGCAAATTTTAAAACATCATCTATTGCCCCCCCCCCCCCCCCCCCAACGCAAATGATAGCGAATGATGTACCTCCGTTGTCACTTTACAAATCAAGTGCTGCAAGTAGAAGTAAATCACGGCATATTTGGGTACACTTAGATTATGTTTGCAAAAAGCCTAGCCGTACTTTTGTTATTGAAATAAATGAGCCATACAATGTTTTGGATTCCAAACAAACAATATGGCCTATACTTTGTTTGACTTGGTTTGTTTTCTTCTCTTAAATGTGTTTTGGCAAATGTGAAGCTTTACATGAACTCTCATCTAAAAGATTTGCGAAAACTTGTTTGTTTTAGCAACCGCATTGCTGATGGCTACAGAAAATACGTTTTGGTTTAGAAAAATAACCATGACTTTATAAACACAAATAAGCACTAACAGCTACCTAGACAGGCGGATATTGTTTGCTTTGCATACAGTAAGTAATAAGTTTATATACAATTTAAAGTTGTATATAGACCCGTTCTTGACCCATTTTACTTTCATCTTCAACTCCATTTTGACCAACAGTCACTGCGCTATAAAATATAACAAAACTGCCAGCATTTTGCCGAAAAATACTGAAGCTGCAAGGCCAACCCTGTGCCAAAATTACCATCCCGTATCAGCATTGAGTTTATCGTTCTAGAGAACGGACTGAAAATCATTTGGGGAAGAGAGGTCTACGCAATGATTTAACAAACTTGCAAATGAAGCGAATCTGCGAAATGTCTCATACATATATGTAGGGATTACTACGGATGAAATCGTAATTGAGCAATCCCAGTTGCCGTGGTAACATAGCTTTTATAATGATATCAGTAAGCTTGTCTAGACGAATCCTCACCCTGAGAGGTGAGCTGATGGTTTGGTGTTTCACCGTGACACCTGGACGTGAAGATGATCATCCAGGACTGTGTACATAATGTGACGTGATCTGACCGAGTTTTGTCAAGAGAGCCGACGCCTCAAGATGTCCCGCTCTGCGTCGCAATTCATGCGAAGAAAACCGCCACAGTTAAAGTGAATGTTGATTCCTGTGAAAGGTGACAAAACGTGAACTTTCCCATGCTCTTTATGTCAGAGTGTGGAATGATTTATTACTAGAAATGTCCCCTGAAAAGGATTGCCCTTCAATTCACATTTCAGATTCAAAATACATTTATTTTCCTTCTCATAATCAAATACAAAATGAAATGTTCATTCACAAAAAAAAAATGCCATAATGTGCTACTGACTATATTGTACAAGGTATTACTTTTTCACAGCACGAGTAAATGTATGGAGTGAAGAGCATGTGTTCAGTTGTTCCAGAGTTTGGGACCAGAAAAACAAATATTTTGTTGAAACGCAATTGTTCTATGTCTAGAATATGAATGTATCTCACATATCTTGTTGGATAATTATGAAGATTACAATTAAAATAAAATAGATTACAAAACTATTCGGGGAGATATTTGCAAATGCACTTAAACATAAAAAACGTACTGTTAGTAACTGACAATATCTTTAAATTTTAAAAGTCTCAAGTCATGATATAAGGGGTTGGTATGAGTTCCTGATGGTACATTGCAAACAGCCGTTATTATCTTCTTTTGTAATGTAGTTAGCTTACTTATAATTATTAGACGCATAGGTATTTCCCCCACACAAGAGTGCAAAACGATAAATATGGGAGGACTAAAGAGCAATATACAAACTTCGAAGAACATTTTGAGGAAACAGAAACTGAAGACTATGTATAATACCTCTATTTTTGGAAATTGTATTGCTTTGATATTCAAAATATGACTAGAAATAGCTTGCATCTTCATACTAACCATCACGCCACATAATTATGTGTGGAGTCCGCATATCAGTTTCTGTTTGTAGTTCTGCACACCTCACCGTTTAGGATTTCCAGCAAGATTTAGTCTATTTAAAAAAAAAAAAATCTATTTTGAAGTTTTCAAAACCTCATTACATAAGCTACCTTTCTCAGTTCTTTCTTTTACATTGCGTGCACCACATGACCAGAACTCTACTCTATCTATATAAAGACCGTGTATAAAATTTACTTGACTATTAAATCCTCGACTTTATGCATTTTGCAGACACTCTTAGATTGTGCTTTAATCCTTCGGTGTAGCATCAACTGTACCGCTATATTTCAAATTAAACAGTCAACGAAGAATCAATTTTAATCGAAAATTGAAATCCCTCAAAACATTAAAGGAGAATTATCCCCACGAGACTTTTATCAATGACCTAAAACAGAATTCTAAACAGTTTCTGATAAAGTAAAAACATTGTATATTCGAGAATCGAGAGGATGGGAATTGTCGATTGAATCCTCCGATTTGTATTGTTCTCGAGAGTAAAGCAGCGTCGCCATGTTCCCGGTGCGATTGAGATGTGTGACGTAGGGCATGGAGTTGGCCGTAGCGCATTGTAATTGGCTCGCAATAGTTCACCAACATTATTTTAAAAAGAGTTTATTATTATTAATGATAACATAAATTACGCAAGAGTTTCATAATTAAATTAAATAAATCAATTTATATTATCTACGTAACTATCACATTTGAAAAACATCTATTAGAGTAAAATAATCATCGTAAGTAAAACGTGTTCCAGGACACACTAGCTTGATTATACGATTCGCCCGGGCATAAGCTTAGCCCGCAGATCTACGTGATAATCGGCCTCCGTGAAATGATCACTGCAGATCACATCATTTTTCCGATCAAGTTTGAAGTCTTTTCCTTGGAATTTTTCCACGTTCAATATGGTCACCCAACGCTTGAACAATTGCTGACATTTCTGCGGGTCTGGGAACCGATGGAATGATTTCCCTATCGTTTTCTTGGAACAGTTACAACAGCCGAACGCTTGACAATACACCATGTTTACCGTGTGTATATGCAGCGCGCGCTTCATGCAAGCTAGCTACTAGCTAGTGAATTCTCCATCCCCTACGTCATCACGCGCAAGGTTTTATGGGAAATTTAGAGAAAATGGACGCCGCCAGTAGGAGTAGACGACGTTGTAATCATCGTAAAAAGTGGTCTCTATTTTCTGCTCTTACAACGGCATCAGTTGGTCTAAAACGGTGATTTTTATATCAAATTAAATGTTATTTTATTCACTATGACCCTATTTACATTTAAAAGCCTGGGGATAATTCTCCTTTAACTTCTCTGATCGAATTCTTCAGTGCGTTTAGGGTTGACTTTAATTGTTAAAGGGCAATCCAGCCTTAGTAATAAGATGATTTGTGTGAAAGCAGAAAAATAAGAAGAAAAAAACCAGGATGCTGAAAGTATGAAAGAAATCGGACAAAGAATAAGAAAGTTATGGCTGTTTGAAAAATTAGATCAAAACGTAAATGCGAATCTCAAATTGGAAATTTGGTGAGGGGATTGTGACATACTAGCGGACAACTCTGCCGTTTTCTCCGAAGCGCCTTTACCCTCGGGGTACTCAGAATATATTGTAGATATCATATTGTTATAGGTCCTCATAAAAGAAAAAGGTCCTCATTGAGTTATACATTTTTCTTTAAAATGACATTCGAGGCATTTTGTGTGTTGGAGCAAATGGGGGAGTTGTCCGCCACAACATCACAGTGACATTGCTTATTCTGCCAATTGGAAAATCCCATATGCTGGCCTATACTGCTATAGTGATTACAACTTTCAAAAATTCTTCACTTTCTTATTGCGTGTCCGATTTTGTTCAAACATCTACCAATCTGCTTTTCTGATTTTTCCTCTTTATTTCAGAGCAACTATCCATTAAGGTTGGATTTTCCTTTAATCGTGTATACCTTCACTTACTTTATCAAAGAAGAAATAAAAAGGAAATATTGTTAACAGGTCCCTTAGCCGAGCTTGTCTGATGTCTATTCTATAATTTAAAAAAAAATCAAGTGTGCATTTGCGTGTGCGCGTGCTAGAAATGTATAATTCCAACCATAAGTTTTGAACTTTAAGATAACGACACCGTATACATGCCGGTGTTCTAATGTGCTATTCTTCCCCTACTAACGTGACTCAGAATTGTCCCTCTGGAGCAGCATTACATCATTGACATGCTTATTATATGCCATTTGTTGTACAAGAGGGCAGTTCTTAAGTAGTTCATGGTACAAAATAATGTCCCTGAAATTAACCCAAAGCCTATAAATAATGATGATGATAATAATAATAATGGTATTCATATAGTCTTGTTCATCAAGGGTAGGCTCACCAGTAACTATTTACGTCACTGAGGTGAAGAGCGGCAAATGTAGATTAATGTCTTGTCAAAAACATTAGTGCCGTGGCGAGATTCGAACCCCGAACCATGTTCATAGTCCGACGACTTATCAACTAGACCACGACACCTCCATACCTGTGCAATATATTAGACATGCACTAGACTATGCAATGCATCCTTTGATCTTATTTGACGTAGTTGATAATCTTCTTAAAAGATCAAACACGAGCGCGGCTGCAGGATTGCTGATACCTTTTCATGTCGTCCTCTTCAAAATATCAACGTAAACGACCCCTCGTGACATTGATGAAAAGATTTACGTATTAAACCCTTCTCAACACCCCAAGTTTTCCTGCTCGCTGGGGCCTAGGACATAAGGGGCACTCTCTCTGTGCCCCGGGGCTGATCGATAGTCTGCACAGCTATATGGCACAGAACGTGGGGGTGTATCAATCAGTAGTTTTCATCTATTATGCAGAATGATGCCCCTTCTGTGGCCTTTAGGGGGTTGGGTTGAAGGGGACGAGTAGATAAGGAACAAAAATATGCTATATGACATGGCGCCTGACCAGCAGCAGAAGCAGTATTTAATCCAAGATCCCCCCCCCCAAAAAAAAAGGTAATTTCAGTGTGAAAATTCTGAAATGCGATATATATATATTACTGGATGGTGTATTAGGGAGACACTCAGCAATGAGGTTTATTCCGTTATAAAAGGGACTGGTGTATAAGGGATTAAGTGTATAAGGGACTGGTGTATAAACAGTATCCCAACGATACCTCTATACAGGACAGGTCATGTCGTCACTACACTTTAACGATAAGTCTATCAGAAATTTCGTCAATTACCAGAGGAAATTGCGTAAATAACCTTCATTATCAGATTATCTATCATGTGGCAATATGGCAACGATGAAAGATTTTAGCTATCACCAATTCACCTCTTCTCCGAAAAATGAACGCAGGAAACGTCAGGATCTTGTTCTGTTTACACGATCAATACAAAATACTTGTTTTAGTTTACTTTCAATTGCAAAATGTTCAGTAATCAAAAGCTAACCCAAACAGGATATATTTTTAATTGATTGAGAATTAAAATAACTCTTTCTCAACGGTACATCATCAATGAGATAAACCCCTCTATAGGCCTACATATACCGTTCCTTTGAATGACAATAGTGAGTTTCGGGTAACAGTTTGAAAATCATTTATGAACTTTCTCAAACTTTTTATTCTTATGGGGAAAATTTCACATGAAGAGGGTTGCTCTTGGAATACCCTTCATTACCAAATATAACTACGGTACTGATAATTTAAAGTTTTGGACCAAACTTTGATGCCATATATTATATGTGTGTGCAAACCAGTATATCCAGCAGTGTACAGCGCTTTTCATTGTATATGATTTTCAACAGTTGTTATTATTTCAATGATTTGAATACCTCACATCAAAAAATATTCGTTTGCATTCCATAATATTGACTTTTCTCATGGACTACCCGTTAGTCTCTTTCAAAATGCAGTCGTATGGCCAGTACTTAACCCACGCTGATAACAAGCTGATAACATGTCTTTTTGACGTTACAGCTATGAAGCTTGATGCGTAATGACTGTTATTGCTCTAGTGTGGTCATAAATT
The DNA here is from genome assembly GCA_025617745.1 of Heliocidaris erythrogramma. Taxonomy (NCBI): domain Eukaryota; kingdom Metazoa; phylum Echinodermata; class Echinoidea; order Camarodonta; family Echinometridae; genus Heliocidaris; species Heliocidaris erythrogramma. The sequence goes on along the minus strand of CM046870.1, from coordinate 16,533,532 downwards.
AATTTCAAAGAACATGGGTGCGGAAGAGGGAACAAAAAAGGAAGAGAGAGAGAGAGAAAGAAAGAAGGAGACAGAGACATCTCAAGAGAATGGGTGCCCAAGTGTTTGTATGTGTGGGTGAGAGAGGGAGAGAGAGAGACACACACACAGAGACCGAGACAGACCGACAGACAGAAAATGTAAGAAAGTGTCAGAGAGAGAAAAAAAATAGAGAGAGGGGGGGGGGGGGGGGAGCGAGAGAGACAGAGAGAGGGAGAGGGGGTGGGGATCGGAGAGGGGAAAGAATAAAAGAGATGTTAAGGTATGAAAAGAATGATATGAATGAGTAAGAGAAAGAGACAGATAAAGGCCGGCCAAGGGTAGAACATAGAGTAATGAACTTTGCAAAGGGACTGCATGAGGAACATATTGAGTGTGAGGGGAAGAGAGAGAGAGAGAGAGAGAGAGAGAGAGAGAGAGAGAGAGAGAGAGGGGGGGCGGGGAAGTGATAAAGAAATGGGAAAAGGGACTGTCGTGAAAGGAAAGGGTGCATAATAAATCGTTCATTCTATCATTTATATCACTTCGTGTCGAAACCCCACAAGGATTCATCACACATTGTTAGCAATATACCAGCCATGCTAAAGTACGTGACTGCATTTCTTCTAAACATTTCTATTTTCTTTATCAAGGGGCTGTCGGTGTACGTGTCTCTAGGTGTATCCCGTATACGCCAAGGCATCCATTTTCATGCCAAGTTTCCACGTAAATTTTAAGAAAGTGCCCATAAGCGGTGTTTTCTCTCTCTCTTATCAATGACTTAAAATTTCCGAAGGCTAAATGAAACATTGTCTTCGTCAAATCAGATTTACTTCTTTTTGTCATTTGATGGCTACTCGAAACAGATCTAAATAGGTAAATACGTTTAGTAGAAATCGCGTGACGCTTTACAAAAATGCCACTTATAATGGTAAAACGGTTAAGTCTAATCTTGTCCATTAATTATGTCACATGATTAAGTATATTTTGGTATTTAATATGGCAATGTACTGCCAGCTCAAACATTACAATGCTTGTTTTCTTTGCTTAGCCTCAAACGACATTTGGAAATGAAACAAAATTTGGTTCAAGTTGTGGAAATATTAATTATACTTCATATGTTTTAGGACTCATGTTGATCGAAACTTTAATAATCTAAATGTTGAAGGCTGTTACTGGTGATTTATTATGATATAAAATGTTCCAAGCCGTAGATTAATATAGGGCAAAATCGCCTCTTTTTCAAAGAAGTGCAGCTGATAAGTGAGTACGTTCGAAAAGAACTAAAAGAAAATAATTATATCCTCGCTTTCTAAGGGTAAACGTTTAAGGAGTGTGAATTAAATAAAAGATTATATATAAAACCAGCGCACTTAGGTTCCGTGAACCCCCTATTATAATGCGTAAACGGATGTGTCGACGAGTTTATTCTCAAGGCGCATTTACATTAATTGAGAGTGTATATAATCTTGCAATTTTTCTTCATGAAAATATTGTTTATATTAGTTCAAATTTAAGTATAGCGAGAATTGAACCCTTATTACATACAAAGCAAATATGTTTCTGTGATTGGTTCTCTTTAAACAGCGCGTCCTCGCACTACCTATAACTGCAAACAACGTATATTATTGTCTGAGCGCGGTTCTCAAGCATTGATTGGGGGTGAACAAGTCAGCGGTTCTCGATCCCTTCCAAATCAATAGGGGCCTTGGATTGATATCGGAAAATGTGGGAAGATTTCACTACGGACTGTAATCCAAACGATGGTGGATAATCCCCACGATGGATTAGCTGAATGGAGGAAAATCGACTGATGAATTCATTACTTTAGCCTCCTATCCAGACTCGAGTCACATGAGAGTTAAAATAGTCCACTGCCAATGGGGCGGATTCATGATTATTTTTAAAGAGGGGATACAATACTATTAAAACAAAACATTTATTATAATTTGAGGAAATGAATGAAAACCTTTTTATGTTTTTTTGTTTGTTTGTTTGTTTGCTTGTCAGAGAATTATGGAAGGAAACTGGACCCCCCCCCCCCCCCCCCCCCACTGAGCGAATTTTGGAGGTCTGCCGAAAAAAAAATTGTCGACACCCCGTCACACACTTATATACTGGTAGCGAATAGCGAGTATAACCGCTATCGTCCTTCCTACATAACTGGAACCGAATAGCGAGTATCACCGCTATCGTCATTCGTACATAATGTTATATCCTGGCAGCGAATAGCGAGTATAATCGCTAGCCTCCCTCCTACATAATTATAGACTGGTAGCGAATAGCGTGTATAACCGCTATACTCTCTCCTATATGTTAGTAGCGAACAGCGGGTATAACCGCTATCGTCCTTCCTACATAATTCTATATACTGGTAGCGAATAGCGAGTAAAACTGCTATCCTCCGTCACACACTTATATACTGTAGCGAATAGCGAGTATAACCGCTATCGTCCTTCCTACATAACTGGTACAGAATAGCGAGTAACTATAACCGCTACCAACGCTCCTACACTACTACTATAGGGGAATTAGGACAGATAGCAAGTATAACCGCTATCCTCCCTCCTACATAATTATACTGGTAGCAAATAGCGAGTATAACCGCTATCCTCCCTCCTACATTATTATATATACTGGCAGCGACTAGCGAGTATAACCGCTATCCTCCCTCTTACAAATATATACTGGCAACGAATAGCGAGTGTAACCGCTATCCTCCCTCCTAACATAATTAAAGGCTGGTAGCGAATGAGCGAGTATAACCGCGATACTCCCTCCAAAACAGTTATAATACTGGTAGCGAATAGCGAATATAACCGCTGTCTTCCCTCCTACATAATTATATACTGGTAGCGAATAGCGAGTATAACCGCTATCCTCCGTCACGTTGTCACGTTACACGATCTTTCGTGAATACTAAGCCCTAAATTTACGAAGGGTGGGGTGTAACGTTTGCGAAATACCCCCTCTTACTGACGAGGTGCTGGGTTCGAGACGTGAATATTTGTAGATTTGCAATACTTTTTTTTATAAAGTGTCGGGTAATTTACCCGACACTTCACCAATAAGAGGGGGTATTTCACAAATGTTATACCCTACCCTTTGTGAATAGGGCTAGTATTCACGAAATGTGTAACGTGACGACGTGACGTGAACGTTCGATGTAAGCCATGAAAGATACATTGCTAGAATTTTAGTCATTACCATAGTCAATATCACTAAACTAAGTTCATATCTTACTCAGACGAAGTTTGAGTTTCCATGTATTATTATCATTGTCATTTTCATCAATGCAAACATCGATAGTATTATACTTTACATATACGCCGGAGATAAACGCTGAAACTCAGTTCAAATTTTAAAAAATCTATGAGCTGTACGCAGCTCTAATACTTGGTAATTAATTACCGTGGTTATTATCGATAAAATCATAACCGTGATCGACCTTTAATGGTTTAACATTATACATCATGGAAGATGCACCGGCAGAATTTCAGTTAATACCATAATCAATATCACAAACTTATCATTATCATTATCATTTTAATAGATTCATATCTTACTTAGACGAACGATGCAAATTCAATGTATTATTAGCATTGCCCTTATCATCAATACGAAAATCACTAGTATTAAACTTTACATACACCGAAAATAAACTCTGAAATGTGTGTTAAAAAGAGCATTCACTATTGTTATTAATGCTAACATCATATGCTATGTAGACGAAAGGTGCTGAGCTGATAATGAGTGATTTCCAGGAATCACATGATTAGTATCATAACCATCTTGTATCGCTATTTGACATTTTATGGAGATTATAAAAGAAAGAATGTTCGATTATGATTAGTTATATCATCGTTACCACTGTTTGCGTCTCAAGAAGATTGAAAGTACAATGTAAAAATGCCGCTGCTCTGATAAATTGATGATTGAATCACCCCAACACCTGGGTGGAGAATGGCAAATGTAGATCATTGTCTTGCCAAAGGATATTGGTGCCGCGGCGGGACTCGAGCATTTAATGAATGAATGAATGAATGAATAATACTCCAGAAATCTGCCATGAACATTACAATTGGTGAGCATACATCGTTCAAAATTTCGAATCTATCATAATCAATAACTTCAATAATACTTCAAATAATTTCAATGTACATATAGTCAAAAGTGAAAAATTTACATTAGTCAATAGAAAAAAGCAGTACCACGGGAGAACCAATAAAAAGCACAGCTTGTTAAAACTAGGTTCCCCAATAACAGAGAGAATTAAGAAATACATGTATGTAATTATAGCAGTAAAGAGACGAGACAAGACGAGTGTAAAAGGAAAAAAAAACAATACACACACACCATCACTAAAACATCAAAATAAAATAAGCATAAACATAAACATTACATCGACTGATTGAATAATATAAACTGAAATTATCTTACAATGCTAAATAATCCATTAAACCAATATCTGACTTGGAAATCTCTTATTATGTCATAAGATGTTCAGTATACGATTGGAAGGCAAATACTTTAGTTCAAACATTAGTACGTTTAACATTTTTCTCCCGATTTATTACCCCCTGTCTTGCTCTCTTTCTCTCTCTCTCTCTGTCTCTGTTCTTCTCAATATTCTCTCTTTCTCCAACTGTTAACCCTTTTCTCTCTATCTCTTCTCTATGCGGCTCTCTCGCTCATATCATTTCCATTTATTATTGCAATACATTCCAAATTCCCACTCCCACCTCTGAAAGTTTTGATATTTTATTCATTTCAATTTCTATCTATCTTTTCTACCCCCTCCCTTCTCTCTCTCTCTCTCTCTCTCTCTCCCTCTTTCTTCTCAGTTTTCCCATATTCCTTACTTTCATAGAAGATTACGTTTAACAAGAAAAGTGAGTCAAATGAACTGTTTCAAACATATGAGATAACAAACTGAATAAAACACCAAACGCCATTTCTCTGTCTATTCCTAAATTTCTCAGTGCTAATCAATAAACGGTACACGTTCCACCCATTTATGTCTACGTATAAGGCAACAGGGTGCCTTTACAAATCCTACTCGATTACAAGTAATTCGATTATGTGTGTTGCTCTTTCTCCTTTTTCTTTTTGGTGAATGAATACCAATATATTTAGATATACACCGTCTATGTATATGTTCCAATCGGCGCCATGAAGACATTTGAATGGATAGATAGATAAATACATATAAGTGAGGTGAGACGCGTGCGTGAGCTAGATTTTCACGAAGATTGGGTAGGGTTTATCGGAACTGAGGCATTACGGGTAATATTCATGTCACGTGACATTTCATTCAATACGGGTGACCCGGTACCGATTACACGTAGTAGCGTCTAACCGGTACGATCCAGTCCGATTTTTTAACCAACGATATCCGCAACACGTGCTCTTGTTCCATAAACTCTGCCGAACTTTCGTTTCATTTCATCGATTGTTGGTCATGCCATAAGGTAGAACATTTTTCTTGGAATTACATTTGAGCTGGTATTGAAACCTTTAACATTATTGTTTGTTTCTATTAACAATAATATTCTTTGTTTCTCTGCAATCTGCTGAGGTAATCTACCCTTCACAATAATACGCGTAATCCAGGTTTGTCTTCCATTTTCTTCTAATTAAGTCACTTGTCGTTCTTTTTCTCATCATTATGAGGTGTACGATTGTATGAAATGAATTCCACCACTTGTAGCCGTGTCCGATGGAGACTAAACGTACGTTAAAAATAAAAGAAAACAACAACTGCGAATTTATGATATTTGTCAAACGAATTTGGTAGAAAAAGGTGTAAAAAAAAGTAAAGAGCAAAGAGAGAAAGAGAAATTAAGCTATTCATTCCTACAGCATGTACAGTGTATCCACCAATATATATATATAGTAAATATGATTTATTGCACTTTTTCCGTTTATTCAGATTTGCATGGACGAAAGACTCTTATACCGCACGATAAACAACCCGGGATTTCTCTTAAAATACAGTTCCATTGAAAAATTCGGAGATTGGCTACGATGATCGCGAAGTGATCGGTGTTCATTTGAAAAAAAGGATTCGATTGGTTTAATTTTAGTATAATCAAAATGACTGTGTGTAATATTTGGAATAGAATGCAAGCGTATTTGTCATTGTATTTTCCGTCTTCATTTCTTTCTTTCTTTCCTTCTTCTCCTTCTTCTTCTTCTTCTTCTTCTTCCTTTTCTTTTTCTTTTTTCTTTTTCTCCCAAAAGCTATGCCACTGATATGGATAGATTTCATCTGAGGCTGGAACGTTAAAAAGCGACAATTTGAGGAGCATATTTTAAAGCCTGATAAGATCTGTTCTCTGTTTATGTAGCAGGAAATAGACACTGATAGAGGACGAGATTGGGTTGACAGACGGGTTAAGATGGTGAGAGATAGACTAGAGAGAACATTGAAAACACTAATACGTTTGAGAGAGAGAGGGGGGGGGGGGGGGGTAAGAAGGGGTTGGATGAAAGAGGGTACAAAGACAACGTAAAAGACCATGACGATAACAAGTTGGTGAAAGAGAGAGCGAGAGAGGGGAGAGAGAGAGAGAGAGAAAGGGGAGAGAGAGAGAGAGAGAGAGAAAGGGAGAGAGAGATAGGGGGAGGGATGAGAGAGGGTGGAGATATATAGTTTGTTAAGAAGAGGAAGGGATAGGAGAAGGAAGGGAGAACAAGAAAAGAGAGAAACTGCATGAAATATAAATGCGGAACCGCTATAAAGAGATTATGTGTTACCATGGTTACAATGATACTAAACAGGTAAAGTGAAAAGAATGAATATGAGGAAGGATGAGAGTATAACATGGAAAGGTTAGGAATGGAAGGGAGTAAAATATAAAGAGGGAAAGAGAAAATGAGTGATATAGCGACAGAGAGCCAGATAGATGAAAAGAAAGCCAGGGTGTTGTACATAAACATTTTAAACATTGTAATAAATATTTAGAAATACTATACAGAATTATTTGGGTTTACGAAAGTAGAACAAGCTGTATAAAATAGAGAGCTGAATTTAAAATGAATGCATGTTGTGATATGAATTTAGGTGTAAATTTTGATTGCGTTCAGTCAGTAAAATAGATCATTACACAACCCAAGACCTCCTAGTACTTTTAGAGATAATTATAAGCAAGGAAGCTGAAGTGTAATACATTTTCCCCTTTGTCGATTCCATACTGTCACATGATCAGTAAATATTTATTAGTTTCCATCAGTATTTGTGAATAATTGATCAGAAATGGATTATGCAACCGAATGTCTCATAAGATATTCATGCCCGAAATCCCCCTATATACATGAAAATATATCAAGTAACTGATGTATAGGGCAAGACAGGAAAGACACATATCAAGATAGTATGTTTCTCAAATGGCGGTATAATTACTGGAAGCTTTCTTTTTAATTGAAAACATCTTTAACATGCAGCTTTCCTTTCAATTAGACGAGTACGTGTTATACATTCAAATATAGAAGGCATGCCACTGAAAGTCCATGTACATTACTGGCAAGTATCAAAATGATTGAAATCCAGTTGGATCTCCTGGATGTGGATAAATTTCTATAAGATAGTTTATTGATGTTTGCCTTCATAATAACTTGTCACGGTTGTGCAAAAAAAAAGGAGGTGGAAAAACATACAAAAGATAAGCTGTGATAATTCAAGTAATCTAAGTGTTTCAGATCAAATGGAGAAAAGAAATGTGATATGTAGCTCCTTCAGATTTTAGCTGTGGCGAATTATTTCAACGAGCTGAACATAAATGTTATCAGGTTATTGGGCTTTGAATACAACACATTCTCCTATTCGGCCTCGCTACCCTCATTCTCTTTTTCTCTCTCTCTCTCTCTCTCTCTCTCTCTCTTTCTTTCTCTCCCTCCCCTCTATCTCTCCCTGTCCCTCCTCTTTCTCTCTCTCTCTCTCTCTCTCTCTCTCTCCCTCTGTCTATCATTCCCCTTCTCTATTCGCCCTCATTCTCTATCTATCTTTATCTTTCTTACTCTCATATTCTTTGAGACCTCTATGTGATAATTTTTTCTCTCTGATACACTCTCTGCCCTCCATCTGCCCCCTATTTTTTCCCCTCCCTCTCTCGCTCGTTCTCTCAGTCGATACTTTCTTCTCTCGTTGTATTTTAAATCTGTCTCTATCTTTAGCCTCACACTCGTTTCTCGCCGAAGCCCGTCCGTGCGGCGGTATATCTAGCTTCGATGAAAAGTAAGTCAGTGCTTCTTTATTTCACATCGATCCTAGGGGCTATAGATAGAGGCGGCTAGAAAGTGGATCCCAAGTGAGGGATGAATTGATGACTGCACCAAGATAGAATGTTGAGAAACATATACCCGCGACAGTCATCATTTGGCTGGAAAATGTCATTTCTATCTATGTCTCCATCTGTTCTTCCTATTCTCTTTCAAACTCTATTCCTTTTCCCGCTTTCTACCTCTGCGATCTTCTTCTACCCATCTTTATCTCCTTTGCACTTTCTATCCCAAACTTTGTCAATTCTCTTTCCTTCTTGTACTTGTACTTTTTTCTTGCTCCACTTGTACATCATCGATACTAAATCTGAATGTCCGTCTTTCTCAGGAAAATTTCTATTCGATGAAATACAAGTCATAGTAAGGGATGATTTTGTTGCAATCGAACGGCTTCATGAAAATTATTCAGTCAAATGATTTCGTTTATACTCGAAATTCTAGCAATGGTAATGAGTGAAATTAAAGGTGGTATAAAGAAAACCTAGTATAATAACTATGACAAAGGAACTACCTACCTAGAAAACCGAAGTTCATTTTGTTATACAGGGTTGGAAAAAAGTTTGGAATATTTTTTTTGGCGATGAGTATGTCTGATTTTAAATGCTAGTTTCTACTATATTGTGATGAATAATTCATCCAAATCGGATTAACTGTGTTTAATGAAGTCTACTGTTCCATCTTGTACCAAAGATTACGTAATATTGTTAAACATGTTACAATGGCTAACCAATGAACCACATGTTGTCAGATTTGCTCTATTTGTGTTTGAACATCTTGTTATACATTTCTGTACTTCACGTGGAATTTTGAAAAAGCTACGTGCAGTTTGTAGTCATTTTGAGGACTTCGGTATAGCAATTATACTGTATCTGATTATTTAACTTTTTCGTTAGACATTTGCAAAAACAGCAAATATACGCTTCCGAATTCCAAGTGGACCTCTGCACTGTGTGATAAGCCTGATTTTTAATGTTGTGCTTTTAAAGTTAAAAAGGGACACATATCTTTTATTTGAACCTCAAAGAAGAACTTAAAATGACGAGGGATATGTTTAAGACAAGAAATAATTCTTGGAATAAAAATATTCCAAACTTTTTTCCAACCCTGTATATCTATCGCACAATCCACCATCTTTATTTCACTCTTTCTTGTTATCCTCGTTCTTCCTTCCCAATCATTAAAATACATGGAATATCAAGCATTCCATGCATTTTAATAACCTATACCACTCATTACCTGGTAACCAAGATTATGTAGATCTATTTTTCAATCTAAAATACACTTCCCTTCTGCCTGCATGGCACACGATCGTTCACAACTGAGACTTTGAATGTCATAGTTGAAAAGCTGTTGGAAAGGCTGTGAAATACAGTTCAGTTCGCCATGATTAGGCTTATCTAATGCCACTTCATCATGAAATGGATATGAAAAAGAAATATATCGAATTCCTCTATACATACATACATGAGAATCAAACACTTTGGTAATCTAAATAAATTTGGGAAAGACTTGTGAAATATTGTTATCATCACCTTCACCATCACCATTATCACCACCACCAATATCATCTTCATTATGATCAGCATTATCATTATCACCATCATCGTCTTCTTCACCATCATCATTATCACCGTCGCCATCATCATCATCATGATCATCGTCATCGTCATCTTCATAATCATCAACATCATCATCATCAACATTACCATCATCAAGGTCATCGCCATCACCAACATCATCATCGTCATTCAAATGCACCCCTTCCCCTTTTCAAATATTTGTTCAGATTTTCCCAGGTATTTGTTACCATATAATATACCACAGCAACGTGTGCAATAGGAAATGATCATCTTTTGTCACGTCTGCGAACCACTCAAAATGAATATAGATCTTAGCCTTGCGTCCAGACACATGTTCATAGTGCGATCCTCCGGCTGTGTTTGATGATGGTTCAGTGCCATGTTATTCGCCAAAGCCAGCCTAGTAATTATTTTCTATATTATTATTTATGTTATTTTCTATCGTTCCTTACAGTCTGGTCGTCTTCGACTGATGGTGAACCCTACAAAAACTATTTCGACCTTGTTCTCTCTTATGCAATTTCTCGCAGTTCTCCTAGGCCTAGCTCAATTGTCCTTTTGGTTCCTTTACTAGTCACATTTTCTATCCATCCTGCCTGTTTCCAATCTCTTCTCAGTTTGCGCTAGTTTATATGCAAATAATCCGAATACGTAATCTCATTGCAGTGGCAAACCAATGCAATATTAAAGTCCGTTGATGACACACCTGTTACTATGGTTATAATGGCTGATGGCGTGACTAGCTTTTAACATTTGTATGAGATACCTGAAATGACTATTGTTTGTGATTGCACAATGTTTATGTATACAAAGAGAACGTCAGGAATAAGTCTCGTATAATATAATATGACTCAATATTTTCTCAAAAACATCGCACTGACTGGAATGATTCAGTACTTTGTGTAAAAAATCTTGACGCCTGGAATCACGTCTAGGTATCAACTCCGTGCGACCAGAAAGTGTAGGCGACCTTTTGATTGCGATCGATACATCATGAAACGGTTTCCTTGACGACCACGCTATCACCTTTGTATTCCCGATGTCATGCCCTACATCACATTGACGAATGGTCTCATTTGGAAGTGTAATATGGAATTATCGCATTAAGATCTTAGGAGGTCCTATCTAATTGAATTTTCGTAACAATGTCCATGAGAGTTAAATTTTGTGAGGATAATCATATTTGGTATATTATACCACCACTTATTGAAAAGATGAAATGATGTACTCAGCACAATTTTACGATCACTATGAAAGAAAGATATATCAAATGGTGTGTAATTCAAATTTAGTTTTAAGTAATGCAAATACATGTAGGCTATATTTCTTGTTTCTTTTGTTTCTTTGTTCTTTATTTTTCTCTATCTTACCTGAACCACAGCCACCGGTAATTTTAATAAAAGTGCATATATATAGAAAAAAGTAGAATGATTGTTTGACAGTGCTAATCTAATACTTATTAACAGAGTATTGCGAGTAAACTTTGCCATTCCATCATCATACTTCAGCGCTCCGACTTGATTTCCTGATGAGTGCAGTTCACTTGTCATATACCATTATATATTATGACCTATTCCACTATTCTTCATCATAACCATGATAACCCTCTTCCGTCTCAAAATTACATCCGGGTATTTTGGATGCCCTTCTCAATGTTGAGTACTCATTATGCAATTCCATTGTGAAAGAAGACGTCTGGAAGCAATGAGGAAGTGTTTATAATGATATGTAGTTCATATTAACCAAAAATTCCGCGAAAGTTTGCACAGATTTAGTACACATCCTGAAGATACTGCCTATGAAATTTCAAGGTCTATAATCCATTGTATAAAATGAAAATCTTGCTTTTGTTGTAGATGGAGCTACTCAGAAATCAACACAAATACATGTACAAGTTGGTGTCATAAATAGTTTTAAATATTAAGCGATTTTTTATTTTCGAGTCGAAAAAAAATAATGTGTTACCAAATTGTTGTTATTACATTATTTAAAAGCGAATTGTAATCCTCTTCACATCCACGCAAGTTTTCGAGTTATAATTATTGTGTAATCTATCGCATACTCACACAACTTCAAAATTAAGGGCTGTAAAAGGGAAGAAGTACCGGGAATGATCAAAATGCTACTATATATTGGTTAAATCATGCTGAAAATCACATGTGTTACCCTCAGAAATGGATATGGCTTGAAGTTTTGGTCCAAACCCTTCTGCTATTTCTCGTCATATTTGTAATATGAGGGCATTTGAAGAGCAACCATTTTCAGCTGTCATTTCTATGATGATATTTCTTTCCATACTGACATCTATAAAAATAAAAGAGCTCACAAACTATTGATTTTTAACAGCAATCAACATTCCCTTTAAATGACGAAACGATCACTTTGTCGAGGTATTATTTGTACTTATAGTATGGATTGCATTCCTTGGTATATTATAACCAGGTTCATTGCATAATGCATATTTATGGTCAGAGTTTTCAAACAAATGGGGAGGATTAGGGCTTTTAACACAAGAAACCACAATCAAACTGTTTTAAAATACCATAGAATACCAAATGTGATCTTTGAAGTGGAAATGCATTTATCAAAACAACCCATTCCTTTATACACCATGCATTTTTAGTTTTTGTTTGCTGCCCTAGATGTTAAATAAGCCCCCCCCCCCCCCCCCCTCTCTCTCTCTTTCTCTCTCTTTGTTCGCATTATTATGCTTTTAAATTATATGTCACTGTTGTCAAGAAAAGCAAATCAACAAATTTGCTCATAAAAGTCACGATTTTGTGTTTTAATGAGTTTATATCTACCGTAGATGACAATGTATTTATTTGTTTATTTCTACCACCTTTCTTTTGTTTTGTTTTGTTTGTTTGTTGTTGTTTGTTGTTTTGTTTTTTGTTTTTTGTTTGTAGCACCCTTTTTACGTTGTCACAGATTTTTAGACTCGTACCCCCCCCCCCAAAAAAAATTTTAGAACACTGGATCCGCCACTGAATTAAGTTTGTAGCGGACTATGATCTGTGACTTTCAGTAATGACAAACTAAAACGATTCACTAATGGTTCACTAAATATAAAAAAATGAGTTTAAGTAACGATTGATTAAATGTTATGCCTTAAAATAATGCCAATGAAATTTATAGATTATTGATGGCAATAAAATAAACAATTTGGAATTAATTCCTTTTTGTATAACAAAATTTAGAATGTGTCTAACGTAATTATGCTGAACACAACTTACGAGCTGGCATGATAAATTACGTAAAAATAGGAAAGATGTTCAAAGACAAACTCTGGTAAATGTTAAGTCCATGCGGGTGATGCGACGAGAAGTCATCAGGAACTCGACGTGGTGATGTCGCAGCCGATGTCAGATAAGTCGGCGATATCAGACAGTGGTTGTTACAAAGTTCGGTGACGAAACATCAGCACTGCTCCCCCAAAATGGATCGTTGAATTGTAGAATGTCCGTAACATGCAGTGACATTTGTCAAATCAAACATAAATTATCATTCTCTTTGTACCATCAAACGAAATAAACGTTATCAAAATGAGTTTGTAGGCTAGTGTATCAAAATTGTATGTATCAAACTATGTGGGAGCACGAAAGAGGGCAATTTCCTATTTTTAACAACCTTAGCAATGGTAACATTTTTGAAACGTTGCAGGCACTTGAGGGAATTGAGTAACAACTATACTGGCATTGCCTCACGTTATTTGCAAACGTTAATGTATATTTTTTCACTGCAGAGCCTGATCGGTTAAGAGCAGGCATTTTGTCCGTCAGTGACATTGAATATTTAAAGGATTAAAATTTTAGTAGGCAACCATGGCAACCAAATTTTTTCAAGTTTCAACTCCTTCAGTGATACCCTTCACAACGAAACATAAAACAGCTCTCTTCAATTAAATACTAATTTTCTACAGGCCTTCAAACTTTCGAAATTTGTCAAATGTCCGTCCGTGACTAACTGATCAGTCTCTGCAGGGAACGTTCCAACGTCATCATGTACACAACTGCATGTGCTCCTATGATTACAACCCTGACGCCTCTCAGTTGCTGATTGTTTTAACTTGATACAGCTCGTAGCACATGCAAATAGACCAAAGTGTACTTAACACACATACAAGCATCACTTATAGGTGAGTGTGTACAGAGGAAAGAAGTCGCACACTTATCTTAACCTTGTCTCAGGGGTACTATGTGGTAATGAAGTCAGTCACTGTTTGCTTTTAAGGGATCCGTTGTTCTGACGGTAGTATTTTTCCTCCGCGCACCGTGACCACCCCCCCCCCCCCTCCACTCTCTCTCTCTCTCTCTGAAAACAACTTAATCAAGTTTACATGCATAATTGTTGAGCCTGAGCATTCGGAAATACATAATGGCAATGGTGCAAATGATACTGGTAATTATAATGGAGACGATGGTCATGAGGATTTTAATGAAGCTAGAGATGTTGATGTTGGTAATAATGAAGATGAAAATGGTGATGTTCATGATGATCATGATAATGACGATTAATAGATGTAGTAACAAGTATATTCCCTTAACTGATAATACCATACATTATACCAGTGGCGGATCCACGGGGGGGGGGGGGGGGGGGGCATTTCCGGCCCGTGGACCCCCTTTTTTTTTTTTGGTGTTTTTGTTGCTTGTCAGAGAATTATGGAGGGAAACTGGACCCCCATAATCCCCCCCCCCCCCCCTTGAGCGACTTTCCGAGAGCTGGCAAGAACGGGTCTACCTTTTCCAAAGGTTGACAAACCTGCATTTGTGTGCCCCCCCCCCCCCCCTCAAGCGACGTATGTAGTGGGCATTTTTAACTCCAGTGAGGAGCATTCCAGCCAGTCCCCTTCTTTATGGGCGCGCAGATGCTAATCCAATCACACTGACATTCGCATCCTACCGGTACCCACTTAACACCTGGGTAGAGAGGAACAATGTAGATAAAATGCCTTCTCCATGACACATGCACCTTGCCGGGGTTCGAACCCAGGATCTTGGCATTCTCAATTAAGTGATTAAACCATTCGACTACGACACCTATACAAAATTAATGATGATGATAATGATGAAAGTGATCATAATTATGATTACGATAATACTTATGCTAATGATCCTGCAGATAATAACGATGACAGTGGTTAGGAATTATAACGCCTTACCTATCTATATAGACATAGCTGAAGAAGGCGAGTATAAGAGCATGACGATATATACCCACGATAATGTCGTTGACTTCGACCAAATGAATTTCTATTTCCATCCCCCAACTGTCGCAACTTTTCTTTGCTCTTTACTGGAAAGGAGTCGCCGGAGGCTCTCGCTCTAGAAACGTCGTTAGGAATCAATGTTTGGCTCCAACACGTAGCATCGTATTCATCCTAGGAGAACATTAGTACGTTTACCCCCAGTATACTCTTCATTGTTTAATCTCTCTCACCTTTACCCGTGATTTCTACCCCAGACTATTCCGCCTCCGTAGTTTCGACCTTTTCACTTGCTGCTCATTACAAGGCACGTCGATGGTATTTTGCGTTTGCAGACGAAAGAGATGGTTCCCGACATGTTGGTATTTCGATGAAATGTACATTAATTTCAAATTGAGGAATGTATATAACGCAAAGTGATTAAAGGAGATATGCAGAGAGAGATAGGGAGAGGGAGAGGGGAGAGGGAGAGGAATAGAGAGGTGTGATTGAGCGAAAGAACGCGCGGGTGAATGTGTGTGTGTTTGTGTGCGTGTGTAGATTTTAATCTATGATATGATAGATCTTAATCTATCTATGATAGATTTTAATCATTTTTAAAATCTGAATCAAGGAATAACAAATTATGAAAAGACAAAAAGTGTGTGTGTGTGTGTGTGTGTGTAAACATGACATTTCATTTGCAAGAAAAAAGACAAAAATCAAATATCTTCTTTCTTATTTATATATTTATTTTTTATGTGATTATGATATGAAAATATTCATATTCAGGCGCCTCCATTGTACCTAGAATATCTGAATATTTGGCATGAATTAAGAGAGGACAGAATTATTACTAGTAACTTAGGAAATCAAATGATTTTTAATAATACTTTAATCCGTTTTGGTCGGAATACACTATTTAATAGAAAACTATTTAAGGTTAATATATATCAAATTAAGCATGTTGTAGATAAAGAAGGCCATTTATGGCCAGTTAGCTATTTTCTATAAAAAGGTCTTGATGCCAACGATTTATTCTACATTAGTAGCATTTATTGAGCATTGCCGATGAATTTGAAAGAGAAAAGGAAAAAAGACAAAGAGAAAAATGACACGATCGATTATTCGGAATTAATGTATAAAGTAGAAGATAAAATAATATCATATGAAGGTCTGACTTCTAAATTATGTTATAAAATCTTTATAAGGAAACCTTTGCGTTTAGACACGCGGAAATAGCTAAAATAGTTAAATACTACATCTGGAATTGCGACTTCCTTTTTGACCCGAGATTATGCACTTTAGATGGTAAATTACCTGAATTTCAGTTTAGATTACTACATAGTATCCTATATTGTAATGATAAACTGTATCAATTTGGCTTTATATCATATAACTTATGTTCTTTCTGTGGAAATGAAATTGAGGTATACGATCACTTATTTATGAAGTGTCAATTTATTTTAAAATTGTGGTAAGAAATAGGAGAAAAAATGAAATTGATGCACTTAGATACTTTAAAATGGGAGGAGATTTTGGTTGGGTTAGATGGAAAATCAGAAAAGCACATGTAGATCAACCACTTAATTATACTCATAAAATATGTGATATACAATGCGAGATTAAAAGGAACGCCCCCAACAAAGAAAGAAATCTATAATGCACTTTTAGAAAGTAAATATAATGAACGGAATAGCTCCAAATAAGTTAAGTCTACATCTAAAGAAATGGAATTATTTTGAATGTTGGACGGAAGGAGGATATACACGATAATGTCACAAATAGTTAAAAAATTATATTCATTATTACAATTGCCCTATTTACTTTGAATGTGCACCTATCAGGTTTTAACCCTATCTTGTTCAGTTTAATTGTACTATTGTTGTTTATTTATGGATGGCATGTTATGGAAATATATAATTTGTATTGTGTTTATTGCAATGTTGAATTATATTGTGTAATTAATGCTTAATTTGTAATATTCATTTTGAAAAACTGAATCAAGGAATAAAAAATTATGAAAAAAGTGTGTGTGCTTGTGTGGGTGTGTGTATGTGTGCGTCAGAGAGGTAGAGAGAGAGAGAGAGAGAGAAGGGGTGGGAAGAGCTTATGAAAGAGATGGAGGGGGAAACAAAGAAAATAATAGTCAAGTCATTATAGATAGAGCGACAAGAAGAGAAATATAAAAAAAATAATGCATTGACGGCATATTGGAAAGATACAATTGGTGAGAACGAGAAAGAGAGAGAGGGGGGAAGAGAGATAGGGGTGGGATAAACATGGGCGGTAGAAATACAACAACGAAAACGAAGATGCGTAATCAAGTTTCAACATTAGGAGAGTTAGAAAGGGGAGAATGATCGATAATTTTACATAAGGCTACCTACTTTAGGAAAGGGTCAAATCAGATGTGGTCAGTGCTGCTATGGTGATATAGACCACGTGATCATTTAGATACAAGAGTAAATACTCATATTACTTGAAAGTATGCTCTACCAGTTGTTCAGTAAAACGTGGTACTGGTATACGGAATTATAATTATTGTGTCAGTTCACTTTGGTAATTATTCTGGGGGGAAAATAATAAAATATGACGTCAGTTCATCAAGATAATACTTCTCCACGATATCATTATTTATGAAGTTCGGTAGTCTCATTGGGAATTCTAATGCCATAATTTATAAGAAATTAGCGATAAACTCATTAAAAGTTAACCTGAGTTCTTGTATATATATCATAAATCGAGACGGAGAAAATGTTTGAAAGTCTTTCGCATTTATTGATGATCAAGTAAATGTTTTCTATCAGCATTACATCAGCATTAAGCTTGTAATGCCGCCCCTCAAAAAGTATACTGCCGAAAAATTAATAACCTGAGAATAACCAAAATACATAATATGTACTCTGTTCTACTATGCCCTGTTTTCGTTATTTTCTGTGCGAATTCCTAGGCTACTCTGTCAAATCCGTTGACATTATGTTTTAAATGTGTAGAATCAAACCATTTCCAGAACTTCTTCCTTGGGTTTATAGCATGAGACCTGCCAGTCTGTCACTTTTCTAATAATGATGCAACAATAGTTATCAGCCTGTGCGTTGTTGTGTTCTAATGCTAAATTTTGCCTGAAACTCACGACAGTTCATTGACCGGCAAAGAAAAATATCAGGGGGTGTTTCACAAATAGTTAAGTTTTGACTTAAAATCATGCGTAAGTGCCAATGCGCATGCGGTATTAAACGCGTAATCTCATTGGTAGATTACCCAATAGCGCACGTCCCCTGAGCATGATCTGACCAATGCAGTGATGTGTCATATACCGCATACAACTAGGAATTTAAGTGCGACTGTGAGTCAAACTTAACTCTTTGTGAAACACCCCCACAGGTCCAGAGTTTACCGGAGGGCACGATTTTCGTCATAAATATGATAATCCTCATAATACTCACTTTTACTTCTCTTCTCGCTCTCTAATAAAGTTTGTAACCTAAAATGACAGTACTCTCTCTCTGTCCGGAATAAATAATTCTTTTGACAGACCTTTTCTTCATATCAAAACTCAAAAGCAGGGCGACCGGTATCAAGGGTATTGACCGGTATATGGACGTCTTTTATTCTCCTTTTGCCATTCTTTTTTCCAGTTTTCAAAATAGTCTTCCTCATTTTGCGATTGTCCTTCAGTCGGCTCAGATATCCCTTCTTAATCTGACCCATTCATCACGACTGATCAAGGGACGGTGGACACTCCATAATGGAATAATTAACCTCACTTCGTTCTTGTCAGCACAGATACGGATAGGGATAGGCGATGGCGGCTTAGCGTATGATGATGGTTTCGAAGAGAGAAGAGGGAGTTTGAAGGATCGAGAGAAAGTGGAGAGAGAGAGAGAGGGGGGATTAAGCAAGCAAGAACATTGGGAGGGAACTGCAGATATGTATAAAAATGAAGGATAAAGAAATTGGATGAGTGAGAGAGAGAGGGAAAATTAAAAAAAATAACTGAGCGGGAACTGCAGAAAATGATAAATGGTGGATAGAGAAATGGAAAGAATAGTAGAAGAAAGAGGGAGATTCAGGAATATAAACAAATGAAGTTAGAGAAGGAAAATAATTATAAAGAAAGTAATTTAACAAATAAGGAAATTAATAAGAATGAAGATAGAAGGAGGGCAGGACAGAGAGAGAGGGAGAGAGAGTGAAAGCAAAGGATTATATTAGTACTAAAAGAATACTGCAATCAGATAAATGTCAAGAAAAAAACAAAAAAACGAACGCACGAAGAAACAGACAAAGAAACATATAAAAACATCTTAAGTTGAAAATTCTCGATTCCTATAAATCATTTCCTGGATTACCATGACGAATCCACAGTTACCACGCGAGACAGGATACAAAGATTAAGAGATGGTTTATTCATGCTTTAATTCAACGTCTTTATTTTTCGTTTGTCATTTGTCTTCCTTAAAAGATAAAAACAACTTTGTTCCCGAAAAGTAATGTGCTGTATCTACAAAATTCAAATGGAAGGACATTTTGCGTTAAATGAAAAAAGAAGCAAAATGTTATAATAAAATAATGAAAAATACGAGAGAACTAGCAACCTAGCAAAGAACCTTAATTTCTTGTCACCTAGATTATGTTCACCTGTGAAATATTGTGTATAAACTTTTGACTTCCTGCGTGTTTTTCAATACGTTTTCAACCTCACTCTTTTTCTCTCTCTTTTTCTCTCTCCTTACTTCCTGCTTATTCTGCGGGGTTTTTGTTATTTTTTTTTTTGCATTTCGTACAATTCATTAATTTGCAATCATGCATATGCACCTGTACGCACCCTCGCGCGCACTCAGACACAAACTTCCCCATCCCCGGCTCTCTTATTTCACCCCCCCCCCCCCCCACACACACACATGATACTAACTGACCACTATATTTACAATTAGCAATACGCCCATAGACATGAATCAGGCTTTTATACTATCATGAAGAGTTGCCCTTTAAATAATGAATTCGCCCTTATTTCAATTGGCTTCATCTATAAGACATTAATCAAAACACATTAACCTTTAGGTTTTGAATAATTTGTTGCTATCAGAAGAATTATATTTCGATATTGTTTCTGTAAGTGGTATGGAGAAATTATCTATAAGGTTCGTTCACACGTAGAGCGATAGCATCGATGCTATCGAGGTGTCGATGCTACTTTGGCGAAGACCAGATAGTGTCGAGACCAAACGCTGTCTGAACGCAGATAGTCACGAGGTAGAAGCGAGTTTCCAAACTATTCTTGCAGCGAGTTTAGCAGGAGTAAATCTCAGGATCCAGCGACAAAGCATCGACGCTTTGCGGTAGACCACCCACCGCGCTTGTGACTATTTGTCGTGTGAGCGCAATCGCTGCTATCTTCACTCGCTGCTATTATAATTCTATATGTTTAATGTGGTGCTATAATATAATGCAATGTATGTATTCATGTGATGTACCCTCTTCCCTACTTTTTTTTCTATTATCATTCTGTCTGTTTCATCTGGTACTGTAATATAATGTATGTATTCATGTGATGTATATAGGGGTATAGTAAGGTAATGTATATACTGTGTGGTAAGGAAGGGTTTTTTTTGGGGGGGGGCCCTTCTTTTTATCTTTTTCTTTTTTATATATGTGACCAGGCACCACAAAACCACCCAAAAGTCGCACTGTGTGATTTTCAGTTAGAGATCAATCAATGTGTTTTGGTTGGCATGCATGGTCAAATTTTAGTGTATTACTTTTCTTTTTCACGACCCTGAATACTTGTCTCATTTTAATCTCCCATAAATCTCCCGGAGTAAGTTCTTGCATTGATACTTGTGCACTATGATAAACAGGATATGTCTATGTAGTATGCCAAGTTTTAGGACAATCTGATAATCTCTTCATAGAAATTTTCCATTGAGTTCTAATCCTCCATTTGTCACCTTAGCACAACACTTTGCAAGTCAGAGTGCTTCAATAGACTGCAAACTTTAAACCCTTATTAAGAAGTAACATTATAAGGGACTGTGCATTCTTCTCTTTGTACATTGAGTTATGAACATCCAATGAGTTATATATCATTTTAAAGCTGAGAATCTGCTCTTTCAGAATCAGACCTTAACTAAAGTATGATGTGGTCTTTAGATATTGATTTACATGTGCTTACCAGAGAATATAGTGTGCATGCATGTGTTTTATTTTGGCTTAAGATTGGATTTCAGTCAATTTTGACATGTACAAGGTTTATTTAAAATTAAGTATTATATCACATGTATTTGCTACTTGATTGTATTATCGATATTACAAATGAATTGTTATTGTGTTATTATGTTGATTTATGAAAACATATAACTTCCGCGCGTTTGACCATGCATACCAATTATACTCGGGTCACTCTGTGTGGCGCAGTAATTATTGTTTTGGCAGCGGGTGAGCGATGAATAGTCACGAGTGGGTGATAGAAGCAAGTCGATCACGGCCTGTCTGAACGTACTGGAAATATTTTTGAAACTAACATAGCATCGATGCTATGTACTACGTGTGAACATAAAATGAGTATATTTGTTCGTAGTAGCTGCAAGGTGTAAAATTTACAAGGCTGAAACAGCGTTTTTTACGCCTTCATTCAATCTTTAATAATTATGTTGATTGCTACTCGTACATCACGTGTTAATTCCAGAACCACTCTACACGTATATGATTTACTCATTCAAAAAGCGTCTTTTTATTAGTATTATACATTTCAATTTGTTTAATTGGAGTTTTGGGAAGGCAAAATCTACTAAAGAAGTTAATTAATAAGATGCGCGTTTTGATGACAACATCCATTAATTGTCTTTCCATAAAAAACAGTAAAGTTATATCTCTGGATAATGAATTATGCTCTGCTGAATTGTCAAAAAAAACCCAATCGACTGATTAAATTTCGTAAATTAATAACAGATAGTGACGGATCCAGGGGGTTTATAGGGAGCACTTAACACCCCCCCCCCCCCCCACTCACGCAGCCTAAACCAATCTGCCATAATTGTGTTAAGAACACATCGAGTATCAAAGAGAAAACGTTTCACCATTTGTGCCCGGCTGCTAAGTTAGACCTCAAAAGACTCACCAAAACGTGAAAATCATTTCTTCCCCCTTTTTAGTGAGTTTTCTTGTTAAAAAAAATCAGACTTGTGAGCCCAAACCCTCAAATCCTGAATCCGGCATTGCCGAGATCCAAATATCTAATGTAAATTAAGTGTCCTTGGTGTTATGGGAATGTTTAATAACGTGATTAAGCCTTTCATTTCGGCATTCCACACATCGAAGATAATGTGATCAGTTTGCCATTGTACATGATCATCCAATATCCATTACAGAGGAAGTAGCAGAATAATGTTAAAGGTATCCGTGGGTTCTGATTACGGTATCATTTTCACGACAAACATTGTAATGTTACAAGTACATGATATCTGCCAAATGAATTTCACCTCAACTGTATAATAGCTGGTTTGTACACAAAGAAAGATGATAATGTTTTTTTTTTTCTGAACATAACAGCACGTTGTCCCACATGTGCTCGGGTATGTATTTAAGTGTTTAAGTCGATGGGGGTTTCAGCAAGTAAATTTGTTTCACTTTAGTCGGTAAAAGCATTTCGTTTACTGCGTTGTAAACTTTTCTGAATAAACAGCCCATTTCTCCCAAATTCTAGCTCCAATTCCAGCTCCCATGATTGACTTTCACTCTTTAGCTCTAGTGGTGACAAATCGGCGACGTCAGGCTGTTGCACGGTTCGACATTAAAAAGAAATTGTGTACATGGAACGGCAATCAACATAACATTGATATTGATTATTTCGAATTAAAATTTATTTCACGGCATCAATTTTTGATACCGGTGTACAACGGTCGAAAATACCAATGCGAAATATATCCTACTTCTCGCGGCGTTTTTATTTTTTTATTTTTATTTATTTATTTTTTTTTTTATTTTTTTTTTTTTTTGGGGGGGGGGGGTCAACCTTACAGGTTGCCAATTCGAAATCGTTGATAAAAAAAAATCAAAGAGATTTCTAGAAAAAGGCGAAAGAGTCTCCGACGTCATATTAATGAGGCTGGCTTTCCACACTGGCCCATCATTAAAAGCTCAGCAATTATTTCTCCACCCTACCATAGCCAGAAGCACACGTTGACATTTTTGTCATGTAGGTGATTATCGTTTTCCCCATGGGACGCGATGTGCTCAATTTATATCCCTGATCGCAATGAGTTTCCGTACATAATGTATGCACTGGATGAGGTGTAGTTTTATTGTTTCCTTTTAAGTCATTGTATATTTTTGTTAATATGTCATTTATCCCCTCAAATTCTTTAACAAATTAGCCTTTTCGAAATATGGACGTACACATTAGAAATATGTGAAGACAAATATCCTTTATTTGCATGTATAAATCGTGTTCATATTACGCAATAGGTCATTGTCATAATTTTCTGACAAGCAAAAAAAAAAAAGACTTTTCGTTCTAAAAGGGAGAAGGCGCAATCGAAAGGGGGGGGGGCACAATGCATACGTTTCTTCCAAGGGGGGGGGGGGCACGAGCCGGATGTGCCCCCCCCCCCCCCCCCCCCGCCAATCCGCCACTGTTTTCGGATGATGATGTATGCTAGGTAGCGATTCTGACTTATTAATTTTATAGATTGTAGTGACGTGCAAGTGAAAATCTTCTCCCAGGTAATCATAATTTCATAGCTCCATGGTTCTTGGATAAAACTGACAACTGTCATGCTGTCAGAAGATAAGCCATAACTTTTTCTCGAGCACATCGCGCCACTTAACCTTTAAATGTGTATGTAAACGATACAAGTAGTGAGATATTGCGTACATGAGTGTGCAGCGTATGGCACTTCACGTTCCTTGAGGAAACTCATTTGATCTTCCCTTCTCACAGCTTCTCTACAAATAAGATATTAATCTCTCTCTCTTTCTCTCTCTCTTTCATGTCCCCTCTCTCTCTCTCTCTCTCATTATCTCACTTTCTCACTCTCTTTCTCTCTGTGTTCAAAATACCGCCAATTTAGTCGAATCCACTTTTGTGGCAGAGCCCTACTTCAATGCTAAGCCAAACCTGGACAGGCCATAGACGGTGATGAATCATTAGGAGCTTTTAAAGGGGATAACTGCATGCTTTTAAAACCACATTATTTCATCTCCGGGATGTCGGATTATGACACGGATTCTCTGAAAATGTAAGCTCGTACGTTCATCATTATGACAATATGGCCATCGAGGTATATTCGTGAGGGCTTTTGACTCTCATACAAGATTCTTGGTCGGTATGGTTGGTGCTTACATTCCTTTTGAGGTGTTTTACCCACAATAATATTGTCCACCTCGACCCAGGGATAAAGGAATATCTTGTGTCATTTGCACTGTCCCTTTCCTATATTCTTTCCTTTCTTTTACATCCCCTTCTAAACATTTTACTTTTCTGCATTTGTTTTCGTTTTGAGAACTTTATGTTTTCTTTAATTCTAACTTTGCACATTTCCCATTTCATCTCCGCATTCATACCTGTGTTTTCTAATGAAATTCTACGAATAAAACGTGTCATGTTCAACTTATATTTTATTCTACCCTCTCCACTTTCTCTGTGTCCAGCTCTTTCTCATTTTCATCTCTACTCCTAGTTTGCCAATGCACCCCTCTCTCTCTATGTATCTCTCTCTCTCTTTCTATGTACATGTGTCTCGTTTAAACTCTCTCTCCCTCTCTCTCTCTCTTTTGGTTCCCCTTTCCTGTCAAAAGTCACCTAGTCTAATTCCCCATGACAGTATACCTAAGTGATCGATGCTCTATAAGTAGACTTGGCCATTTTTTAATATTAAGTATCATGGTGATGCGACCTACTCCTATACCGCCGCTATAACCTTGAATGCTTGTTATAACAAGAACTAGGATAGAATGAAAATATATTGACCTGACGATGAAGTCCGAGCTCCCTTTGTAACGAATATTTGCCGTCAAAAGAAGCGCTACAGAAATAGATCAGCATGGTCATCATTTTATATCAGCTGTCAAAGGATATCAACATAAACGTTAAAAATAAATGCCTGTAGGCCTACTGCCCTGGAAAAAATATATGAACAAGCTCCTTTTTTGTGGTATAAAATTACTCGCGTAACTGACATTTTATTTAAATTGTACTTCAGACACCTGGTTATTCCATTAACCTTGGTGAGTGGTTTGATAGTATGTTGGGATCTATACATGCTATTCATGATTTCTGAAAAAAAACTTATAAAATATATTCTCAATATCAACATGTACGCAAACTGGCTATTATAGTTATAACTGAGATACTGGAGTACATCTTCTTCTTTTGCTCTTGACGTATTCATTAAATATTGACTTTCACCGTTTGTTCCACTCATACGGTACTGCATTTCCGGTTGATCTACATTTGTTAATACACAGTGATTGTTTTTACTGTTTCTTTTCTTCTTCTCTTAACCCGTTGACTACTGAATTCTTTAACTCTCGTAGGCTTAATACAGGAGCCAAACGGTTCCCGTAGTCTATTGGTTAATCATTATTTGTAACCGCGTTGGTTATATGCATGTAAACAAAACAATTTCCATGCATGATTTATGGACAATAGAGGTTGGATTGAATTGAATTATAATGTCATTATATTTCCTTCTTACAACAAAAATAAGATATTAATTCTGATTCATTCCAATGTTTCTTTTAAACAATGTGGGGCGATAAATGTTACACAACGGCGTTCAAAGGTTGAAATATCACGGAAGCGATTACATCCTGTCGTTAGGGGCGTAACCAGGGATGTACGTACCCCTTATATCAAATAAAAATGACGGGGGAAAATGGGGAGGAAAGAAAGACAGAATAGATTTTTCAATCATGCTATAACCATAGTTCTGGAAACATCTCCCTTTATTGCAAATACAATCCACACTATTTACTCTCATTATAGCATGACCCCACTGCTACAAAATTAAAAACTGAAAGGCATGGAATTGAATTAACGCAAACCAAGAAAAATTCCCGCGCCAAGGTGAACTGTTCTCCCGTTTTGCCCTATCCAGAACAAAGCAAGAAATCATGGAAATAGCCGGAGACGATTCAAATAGTAAACAGAGATATTTATTGAAATATCCATACAACTGACACACATCACTCGGCTAAATGAGAATTTAATGAAAGTAATTTTCTCTCCACCACCAATCATTTGGCACGGAGTATAATGAAATGCAATATCTCAACCGTGAGAATTGGCGTCTTTTTCATATATGATAGATGATGAACAAATAAGATCGACAAATCGTATTAAGAATTCACCGTCCTCTCGTGTTATTGGCTATTTTATTATAATAGTTATTCGTTTCCATGCCATATCGCTCTCTATTTCAGTCTTAATGCCTTTACTATCCTTCCTTTCTTCCCATCGTATTTCCACTTGTATTGTATTATATGGTATTGTATTGTATTGTATTGATTTAATTTCTTTTATTCTGATACAAGGCTTTTCTTTCCCTTTCCTAACATTTCGGTATCGTTTCACTTGGTCATAATATGGCAGGCGCAAGAAAATGCTACGCATATAGTATGATAAACCCGCAACAATAATTACCTGTACAAACAACAGATTTATAAGAATCATTAAAAAATCATTCTTTTTTTTTCTCTCTTTCAACAGCCACCCTTTTTCCCTCTTTACCACACACCAGTACATGTACAACAAGTAATGCTCATAAGTTCACACGGGCATAATCAAACCTAATGGAACCATAAGTCAGTAATTCAAAGCCAATGTGCATTGTGTACGATGCCACTCTCACATGATCGTCATACAACGCACAGGTCAGTGACGCAGTCCTACGCCAGGCAAACGAGACTTTAACAAGATTTCACCGTTCACAAACCTAGCCTCTATGAACCCTTATCGCTTTAAATTAGAAAGGCTTTGACAGGAGACGTCACAAGGTTATTACACCATTATCTCATTATCGTAGACGACTGCTACGCGATCAAAACGATCAATATTCATATTTCCGTGATCGATACGCCCTAGTCTATTTCAGGAAATAGTATGTGACACCTCGCAGTATAATTTCCGGTTGCTTCCACAGAAATCAAAGGAACCACCTGACATTTGCAATGTTTGACCATGCAACTGGTCACAGCGACATTCCTGAAACACGAGATTCAAGTCATGAAAATTCCTCAGAGAACAAATTTCTTCTTTTTTAAAAAGATAATGAAGATAATGACCAAGGCTAGGAAATTGAGAAAAAAAAATCGTTATAATGATTTTTTTATAACCCTTACGGTTATGTCCTACAAAGCCAATTTTGAGTACGGGCAGTGAATATTCACTTCGAGAAAGACATTTGAAAATCATTGTGGGTTGTTTACCGTTGTTATCGTTTAATCATCGCCAGATCACCCGGCAGCAAATTAAGTCCTCCAAAACACTTGAAAATGTGTTTTCCCTTTATTTTACTTGTCACAGAGATTGAGAGTGAAAGGGAAACCCTAAGGTGTGATGATTTTTCCCACTTCCTTGTCAGAGAATTTTCAGCTCCCCCCCCCCCCCCCCCCCCCCCACCCCGTTCGACGGAGAATCTGGATCCCTCACTGGTGATATGCAGTGGTATAGGTGATCGAAGTTTTGTGATATCTTCTAGTGACTTTCAAAGAACTTGCCTTACTCAAGATGAGATTCCCAACTTGAAGCACACATTCATAGTCTGTATTCATAGTCTGCACTATGTCCAATTGCAATCTTGATTTGTGGTCCAGTTAATGTAACCTCATTGGCTTTGTGTATGCATGCTAGTTAGAAATTCGGAGTTAAAAAGAGCGGATTTCAAAAGAAAGGGTACATAATTTTGAAATAGCAAGAAATGTTACCAAATGAAGGTTCATATATTTAAGATTTTCAAAAACATGTGAATAAATATTTCCCAGTTTTGCGAAAATAAAGTACTTATATATATTTATTTGTACTCGATAAGAAAAAGAAAAAAGAAACTGTTGCATGAAGCATGAAAGGGTAATAATTTTTGAGAAAAAATTTCTTCAAGTATGCAATATTGTTATCATGTTGGACTCCGCTATTAAACGATCATGTGTTACGCCTTTGAATACGAAGTACACCACCGGGAGTTGGAGTGATGACGAAATATATATTCTCACAAAATCAACCCGAAAGTACAGTTCATGTTCAAAATTGCAAAGAAATACGTTTTACGTGACGACGATATCTAGTCGAATCGAGCTTGATATCTGAGTAACGAAAAGAAGAAAAGGAAACTGAACTAGTCATCCCGACCATTCGAAACATCGTGCATAACCCATGCCCCATACATGCCATATGTGTTCTGTATTTGAGGAATGTTTCTTTATTTCGGTAAGTCCCAGCAGGTTTTCTTTAGTTAGTTGGTTAATTATTTAGTCGGTTAGTTGGTAACTTGGTTACTTTGTTTATATTTTGCTGGTCCAATTCAATATATTTCATGATTAGCTGCCATTGAAGTTGGGCAGCCCTAGATGGGGGGGGGGGGGGGGGGGGGGGGCAATGACCTTCCCATACGATACCAAAAATCTTATTATGGAAAATCCGTAAAGTCAGCACTTTTGTTGTACATTTTCGACTTTCTTACTAAGATCGATGAGGTGAAAATTTTGATTAAATTTCTATTTGATTTGTAGAGGAGAGTTTGTATCCATGCAGGGCTATCTGAATATCACCCAAATTTTGGCAATGGAAACATGCCTCAAATGAATTGACTCATTTTTGCCTCCGATCAGAGTATACTACTCGTCTTCTCAGTATCGATTTCTCATACCATTACATCAATCCAATTCGGCCTATCGATTGAAGCGGTCACCGATAGCCAAATCAGTGTACACGGAGAACAAGTGCAGTTCATCGTGATAGGTTGTTTGTGTCCACTAGAACAATAGACCTGAGCAATGAGATGCGCGTTCTTTTCACCTCTTAAGTATCGTTTTAAGTGTTTTGTTTTTCCAGAACCTGTTCGATTAAGTTGTCAAACTAGGCGCGCAAAGTAATGTTGTCCGTAACAAAATAAAGGACCTTGCGGGATCCCGATTTTATGGTCAAAACTCTTCAAAATAATATGTCAAGGTAGAATGTGAAAAACAACAACATGTATATAGTATTATTATGCACCCCCCCCCCCCCCCCCCCACAAAAAAAAGAAGAAGAAGAAGAAAAAGAAGAAGAAATAAAACATAAATAAATATATGACAAAAAGGACACATTACTTAACAACACATTTGAATCTTCCGACTTTTTCATTGTATTTTTTGTCATGATGCAACCAAATCACATTTACTTTTACATTATACTACATTGATTTTTAAAAAATGTGTATTTCTTATCGTGAAGAATAAAAACAGAGCTGAAAAAGAGGAAAGAGGGGAAAAACTCGTTCTAGATCATCATTCGGTGCTCCTTCTTATTGGACAATAATGATGTCAAACTCAGACTTCGGTAATTAAGTTTCATTCCACATGCTGGTTTTGAAACAGCATCTGCGCCAAACATTTTTGCCGAATTTTCAATGTCTCAAATCTGTTAATATTTTGTGAATAAATAATTAAAGTATTTTCCTTTTTTCATATCAGATTGGATCGTTCCCTTTAAGCTTTCAGCAACAGTATCTGTTGTTTGGGGTTTTGTACGCTGTATTATCTCATCATTTGCGAATTTGCTCCTCTTAAACGCTTGAAATACTGCAGCCTCCTCAAGTTCATCTCAGCCCCATTCGTCCATCATTGTGTCGTGTTCAATGGTACACCGATCTCGTACCCAGCTAATTGTCAACGGCTTGCTCGGATGCAACTGAATCAATAGATTTACACGAATCGATCTGAGCAAGCACAGGCATTTCATTTGCTCATATCGTAATCGATTGGCCCATAGCGAAAGACTAGATTTAGAAATATGGGACCTAACCACATGTATATGCGCATGAAAGGAGACATTTTACCACTGAATACCTCCGCATGTTTCCGGGGAAGGTTGGGCAGAATTGGAAAGGGGGGGGGGGGGGTGCTGAAGGATAAGATTCCAGCTATTATTAATTCTTTTTATTTCTCTCTTTGGTTTTTTTTTTCTTACCATTGCTTACTGTTACTTTCGAATGCTTTTAAACAGCGGTTGGTACAATATTGCACTAGTATCACGAATTGCTTGCTATAAGGCTCGGTCTTTTAAAAAATCATGTTATGGCGTGAAAAAATGAATTGATTTGTTGATATACCTGTAAAGAAATAAATGAAATGTCTTGGGGAGGAGAAGGGATATTATTATGTTGAGGGGTTATCGTTGTATGTATGACGCATCATGAGACCTGGATGGTGCAGATTTTATAACATGTTAGAAGTTTCTTTTGTATTCTGCCTCGTTTCACGCATGCATTAATCCGTAACAACTCCGATTTAACCATTTTTAATATCTTTGATTCATCTGCTGAGAGCTATTAAGGCGTTGGTACAATCCTCCTTTCTGAGCACCGAAGCTGTCTTCTGACCAGCTCGATGGGGTTATCGACCGATTCTAGAGGTGTCGTAGTCGAGTGGTTTAATCACTTGACTTGGAATACAAAGGTCGTGGGTTCGAACTCCGGCACGGCACTTATGCCCTTAGAGCAAGGCATTTTATCTACATTGTTCCTCTCCACACAGGTGTTAAACGGGTACCTGGTAGGATGCGGACATCACTGTGGTTGGGTTAGCATGTGCGGCTTGAAATAGGCGACTGACTGGGATGCTCCATATTGAGGAGTGGAGAATGTGCACTGCAATGTGCAGAATCGCAATTGAATCCAGTGACCAGGGTAATAATGCTGTAAGCGCTTTGGTCGGTAAGGCGCTTTATAAGAAACAGCTATTATTATCATTATTATTATTATTAGCAATATCATTATTTTATTTCCATGGTTTCTGGGAGTACTTCGTCAACAATGCGGGGTAATAACAATACATGATTCAATGTCTTATGTAATGAGACAGATGCAATAAAGTGGGAATATCTAACTAATAATGGCCTTGAACCTTGAACCTTGAATGGGCACTCTCCCAAAAGTGAATACGCTGTCCTGGAGAGGGTTGTGCTGTGCGGAGTGCTGTTGTATGTGCATGTGGTGATGTGAATTCATGTGCAGGTGTGCCTCTGTACCATTAAAGGTCCATCACTTTGTCTAAAGTTACTACTTTCGCTGGAAGAGTGTTCCAGGTTCTTACAGCTCGTGGGTTAAAACTGTATAGTTGGCTGTTGACTCTTAAATATGGCTGCTGTTATGGCAGGCTGTGTTTCCTTGTGTTGTTTTGTGATATGCTGATCTCTTATGGCATGGTGACGTTAACATAACTATAGTGGATCCTTTTGCGTTCAGCTCTCCGAATCGGTGTATACCCTCCCATCTCCACTAATGCAAAAAGGCAGCCCAAGAATCAATAACTGTTATCGAGAAATAGTAGGGGGATCCTAACAATGCGGTTTATTCCGTCACAATAAAAATTGGGCGTTACGGGGACTTTCAACAATAGGCCGAGATAAAAGGATTCCTCCTATGGCCGCGAATAGAGTTATATATATATATATATGCCCTTCAGCCGTGTATCTATGTTTGCCTCTACCAGTCTGGTAAACTAACAAATGTGACTCATTCTTTTGCATTTTCGTTGACACGCCGCGCCGTCCTCCCATTCACGCAGGGGGTCGCAATGGGGGCTCATTAATCCATTAGTGAATCTGTTTCTATTATTCATTAATTCAAACTGGTCATCTTTGTACGCATAATCCACGTTGCATGTGACTCCTTAAAGTGGTTTCGAGAGGACGTTTCCGGCAATTAAAATGACGTGGCTGTAACCTTAGGCAAAACAATACAATCGTCATGCTGAATCAAAAAATGAAGGGCGCTTGGACATAAGCAAGGTCAAGGGTAACTGGGCAAGACATGCATTTGTTATGCTTCAACAGAAAGTTTGGTTAAGGGAAAGATGACTAATAATTTTTAAGCTATTTCATTCTCTTTACATATAAAGCGTGAAAGAATATGGTAATAGAAATAGAAACTGGAAAGGCCCTTCCCACTGCCCTCATACTCGAAACAAAAAATGACGAGAAATAGATCAAAGTTTCGTTCAAGATGTGTTTGTAGTCCCATATACACATTTCTGTGTGCAGTGCATGTTCAGCAAGATTGAACCAGTTTCTTACAATATTGATCATTCCCAAACCTCACGGTATACATCAATTCTTATGTAATACAAAATAATCAACCTATCTCAATTGCATCCAGACAGTTTCTTTTATAATCTAATCGCAGTATCAATACTCAACTTTGTCTTTAACCCAACCGTCCTTTTTTTTTGTTGGCTTGCTCGGACAGACTCGAGAAGGTGTTGATACAATTTGTTTTGACGGAAATGATGTCCCAATACTTTTTTTTTCTTTTTTGATATTGATGTGTGCAACATTCCAGCTGGCAATATGACGCCTAGCAACATTATCCCTTCAATTTCTGTTCCTCATTGTTAAGTAGGGCATGGGGAAACTTGGAAAAACACGACAGTAATTACATGCCCTTTGTCTATTCCTTTGACATCCGGCCTCAAAAAGGACCAAAAGCAACATTCAAGAAACCACGGAGGAATCAACGGAGGTATAAACCACAATCGAATAACAGACTCACACCAAAAATCAATGTTTGGTTATGAAAGTGCCGTTCTCCTGTCGAATTATCTTCCAAATCCAATTCGAGGATGCAATACATTAAACATGTTAAATGAATCGAACAGTGTTTTCTATTCTACTTACATCGTTACACTTCAACTTTTCTTCATTTTTTTATTTCCCTGAGTAGTGAGGATGACTCTTGCGACACCATCTGAATGGTCAGAAGTGTCAATGACTTCTCGACCCAAAAGATCGGCAGAGGCGCGGTTTTCTTCACGGTTACACACTTGGTGTAACTGGATTAGACGCGTGTGCACGCATAGAGGCACGATGCTGTTGACTCAGGAAACATTTTTCATCAATATGTATAAGGGAAGGTGAGGAGAGGAGAGGAGAGGAGAGAGAGAGTGTGTGGGAGAAGGGTGGAGAGAGGGAGGGAGGGAAAGAGATGGGGAGAGAGAGAGGGGGAGGAGAGGGGAGACAGAGTTGGGGGGGGGGGGGAGATAGAAAGAAAGGGAAGACGAGAAGGAAAACTAAAGGAAGTCATTGCCATAGCTATGAGATGAGGCACAGGGAGACACCCACACACTATACAGGGTGGATAAAAAATATACAGAAAGAAAGGACTGGAGGAGGGAGTTAATGGAAATACCGGTGCCCCTTGAAAGACTAAATCCATGACACCCCATTGGAAGAGATAGAGTGAGAAGGAATATAGAGAAAGGTGACGAAATGAGGACAAAGACGGCGATAAAACCTCCCATTGTGACTTCTCTTGCCTCCTCATTGAATTTATGATTGTTTCTCGGTCTGGCATGTTTCGAGCAAGAAGGGCGTTAACTCTTATAATTTAACATGCACTGAGTTAACGCCTATCTGACTCTAAATAAACGAAATTAATCGCATATAATATTATTGTTTTTTATTAAGTCACGAACAAGTCACATGGATGAGGGGAAAGAAAAAATTTAACTAAATAACTATAACCGAAGATCTTGATTTAAATTTTATTTATCCATTTAGCCTCATCAGCGTTAATACTGTTCTTCCTGAGGGCCTGCAATATTATTATGTCCTCAGCATTGCTAAGTACCCATCTAATATGCCTGGGTCGAGAGAGACAAACGTGGGTAAAACACCTTCTCCAAGAGTGAAAGCACCTAGTAAGGGTCGAACCCAGAACCTCTGGTATGAAAGTCAAGAGCTTTACCAACCACAGTGCTCCCACTGATATCATCATCATCATCATCATCATCATTACTGACACACCTTTATTGTCGTTCATTGGCTAGCGTGTTATAGAATCAAGGCTTTATATCTCTGTAGTCCTTAACATCTCTTTAGGACAAAAAAACACCAGATCGATCCCAACGGAAATACCATAAAAATTGAAGAAAATAAGATCAGCATTTTCGGCGTCCTAATGTCAATATCCTTAAACGATTCTTTAATTCAGCCCCATTTTTTTCACAGAATTATTGCGTCACGGAAAATCGAATGTGTTTTTTTGCCTTAAGATAAACGGGAGACTGTTTAATTTGTACAGTCTGTTCTAATGTGTAAAGGCGTTGAGCATGTTAGAGAGAGAGAGAGAGAGAGAGAGATGGAGTAGTAGGTCCAAGGAGAGACTGACGTACAAGTAACATTAAAAGGCGCTATACCTGTATCGACATGGGAAAATTGATACTGAGAGAAAGAAAAAGAGAAAGAGAGAAAAATAGAGAGATTCAAGGAAAATCCAATACAAAGCTCGCGAGATAGAAAGAAATGGGAGAAAGAAACAAATATTCCTATCCACATTCGGGAGGCCTCCACTATAGATTCTTCCAAAGCACTTCTCACATATTCTCTTATTAGGCAATCATATTGGCAGTTAATTCATTTTTGTATCCATTCTTCATCGTTCTTTATCTTTCTTGTCATTCTTTAAAATCTTTCCTGCGATTCGAAACGATTTATTAAGTGATATGTATTGGTATTATTATTATTATTATTATACAAAAGTAGATACAAAATATGTAGATATATATATGTATATAT
This sequence comes from Heliocidaris erythrogramma, assembly GCA_025617745.1. Lineage (NCBI taxonomy): Eukaryota > Metazoa > Echinodermata > Echinoidea > Camarodonta > Echinometridae > Heliocidaris > Heliocidaris erythrogramma. Next base: position 16,498,692 of record CM046870.1, on the reverse strand, counting down.
ATATATACATATGGAGAGAAAAGGAGAGAGAGAGAGAGAGATAGAGAGAGGATGTGGAGAAGAGCATGTAAAGGGAAGGGGGTGAGTAAATTTAAATGCATGATGTTTTGCCCTTGACTTTGCCTATGTCAAAGCGTGCCTGATTTTTAGTATAATATGATGATTTATTATATATAATATATATAAAAGAGAGAGAGGGAGAGGGAGAGAGAGAAGGGGGCGGGAAGAGAGAGAGAGAAGACTTCAATATAGATATGTCATGGGACCTCTTTTTCCTATAATCTAAAACAAAATCAGCGAAGACTACATTTTAATTGCGAACACTTGGATACCCCCAAAATGAGGATCCTTCCATAGTAGCCTATGTGCATCTAATACTTGTCATGTACTTGTCAAATTTAAAACTTGATTTACGTCCACAATTTGATTTCAAAATGGAAATGCTTCCCAAATCACATTCTTTGATAATACGGGTTTCTTTCTAAATGAACGGGAAAATTAGATCTTTGGGGGGCCACACGAGAAACAACAACTCGAAATCTTTTCAGTATTGATGTAACTGGGAAACGTTCATCATTGATGCCAATAATTAACCGCTGAGCACACACGACAACGGGGGAAAGACTTTAAAAAAAGGAGTTAAAGAGAAATGTAAATATTGCAGTCTCGAACGCTACATACAGCGTTGTTCACCCTGCTGCACATTTCGAACCGTGCCAATCTCGGTGTAGCTCACAGCTAGTAGCATATCAGTAGTGTATTTACACTTGATTGTTGTAAACCACTTTATGCGAAGCTTCCTCAGCAATGGATACATATTATCCAACAAATGGGTATGTCCACATCAACGTTAGATCATAATGCATTGCTTTGCACGAATGACGCATTATCCCATGGCATGTATAGGTATATGGACTATAAAGGCATGCAGTGTAGCCAAAATAATACATCACATATCAATCTATACATTTGCAAGAAATGGGTGCACATGTCCAAGTACTGCGATTTGAAAATTTATCCCGATTTTGCGATGAAAGTTCTTTTAAATATACGCCATTTTGTTAAGTAACTTCCATCGTAACATAGCAATGTATAGTAAAATCGCGATGTGTTTGGAAAAATAATTGCCCAACACTACGATAATCATGTGTCGGACCAACTTTGAGCAATTTTTTTTCACTCAACCTAGGTAATATTTTGCCAATTTTGAAGCAATCATTCGTTATTTTGTCCATAATTCGACAATGTATAACTATTGGCATAACGTTTGGCATAACATTGCCGACAGGTGGTCGACAAATAATTACCACGGTGCATGCTGGGTAAAATTGTTCCTATGTTTACAGTGTGCATATCAGGTCGATTCTTTCAGTCGTTCACACATACTATCTATTCCATTATAAACACGTAGAAGAAATCATGTTAAATCAAATTAAGGGAACCTGGTAGACCCGAACATGTAGCAAGTCAATACGAATGTCCTTCACCATTCCATTGTGAAAATCAATCGACTCGAAAATTAGAGTGAAGGAACTCCACAAGAGGGAAAGGTTATAGTACGGTTATCTTTGGCAAAACAAACCACGACTCACAAAAAATAGAGCGAAAACAATTTCACAAGACGAAATGGTTTTAGTTTGATTGTCTTAGTTAAAACAATTCACATTTCCTGGGACCGATAAAAAACCGCTTCGCTGAATGCATGTCATATATATACAGCGAGCAATGGGCGCATTTAGCTCGTTTTCTCATCACTTTCACGCCTCATAGATTCGATGAATGTAGATCAATGGCGAGCAATAACTAGAGAGAAAATAAAATTCTGGTGAAAGAGAAAGATAATTGAAGATGGACTGTTGACCTTATGTACGTGTTGACCGAGCCATACGCAAGAGCCCCCTTCGAGATTGACAAATCGACACAAATGTATGAAGCCAACTGAATTTCTAGAATGCTCGTTTTTCGGAGCATAGTTTTCTTCGCAACCCTTTTTTTTTCTTTTCTTTTCTTTCCCTTTTTTTTTTGGGGGGGGGGGGGGATTGTGTATTAAAAACTCAAAAATGTCTGTAGTTATTTTGAGTCTTTGAATATATATATATCCATACTGTTGTGTGTGTTTATGTGTAGAGGAAAATACCGCGATCGCCTCTTCAAAAATTATTTTATTTATTGGTGATAAAACGTGTGTGAGTTATTAATTTGACTATCGCTTAGGGTGTTCCTAAATAGAACTTTAACTATAAAATCTTACTCTGCATGCATGCATATGGAACTGCAAATATCGCACAATCATGGCAATTGAAGGATTAGTACAGATGACTAAAGTGGCTGCAACTGGGAAAGAGGTAGGAATGCCTTATAAATAATACACATGTACTATTTTGCCTAGAGCGTTGCGAAGTAGTTGCCATGGAAACTGGAGGCAATCATTTTGTAGAGGTGTTTTTGTATGCCATGAATGACAACAAGTTTCGTCATGGTCGGGTGTTCGAAACTGAATTAAAAATCTGATGAAGGGCGAAGGAGAAATACCGTAAGAAATAACAAAGCCCAAGTGCTAAGGCTGTCATTCGTGAAAGGAATCCAAAATTCTGACAAGAATTGTGCGTTTAAAAAGGAAAATCCAATCTTTTATATGAACTTGAGAGATCGAAATTCCCCCGAGGAGAATTTTTTTTCTGATTATGGTAATCCAATTTTGTTGCTGAGAGGATCATTTAAGCAAGGAAGTGGAAAATTGATTTCGAAATTATGTCGACGAGGGTTAGGGCACAGCATAAAATCAAATGTAATTAAGAACATTTAAAGTTCATTCCATATATTCTATTGACCCCACTCGCTTATTTCCGATGGGGAAATGTTTTGTGCCCTGCATGCAATTACTGCTTTTTAAGAATCGTAGCTACATGAACACCAAAATGGCAACGCAGCGGTAAAAGCAAATAAAAAATATTTTTGTTCATTGCCAGTCACCCATGTGATCCAGCATAAAAACGGGATTGATCCATCGTTTTCTTTTTTCCCATTTTATCACTCTCCCTTTTCCTATTTTCAAGTTCTAAGCTCTCTTTCTCTCTCTCTCTCTCTCTCTCTCTCCCTCTTTCATTTTCTATATTTCTGTTTTTATAAACTCTTACCCTCTCGCTCTGTATACGTCTGTCTCACTATTTCTTTCTCTAACTCGCTGGAATTCAGCTTGTACCCCACCCCCCCTCTCTCTCTCTCCCCCCTCTCTCTTTCATGTTCATTTTCTATTCTATAACTCTCTCCATTTTAAAGACAGTTGTGACGTAGACCTACTGTACTTGTATATCCGCGGTTAATTGATGAGTTCATATATGAATGTTTTAAGTACTAAAAAAAATGTTATTCACCTTAACAGCACTGAGGTGCATGGGGGAAAGGCAGCCGCTTGCCATATACCCATGAGTTGATACCAGTAACATGTAATTAGCAGATTTGTCTGTTATATATTGTGTTGGCACCATTAATATAACAGCAGGGAGATGGGAGCTTTACAAATATCAATTTTAAATTAATTTCAAATTGATACCGTACAAAAATGGCTCCATCACCCATTCATTCTCATTTTTGTGTCGAATCAAATAACTGATAGTATCATTACCATAATCATCTCCTGCCAAGCTAGTTATCATGGATTCCAATTTACTATTCTTTCATTCACGTGTTGCTATAAGTGTAACTACTTTCATATCATTGCCAAAATCCATTGGCCTTACCCTCGCGTTCAGTGAGGCATAAAGTAATTATCTCCTTCCATAGATGGATTCGCTTCCTTGCTTTTATTTCCGCCTCTGGCATCACTGAAGAGTTGATAGAAATGACCACTTCATGGAAGATGGCCGCTTGTGGACAGAAAATGACCTTGAGCAGACAAGGTCAGTGACTGATCACCGCCTAACACAATTAGCACTTTCATCTTGGATCTTTCATATCGACGTTGTCAAGGTGAATGACTTATCAAGGTCAAACACCATGCGATGAATATATGCCAGTGCTCCCTCTGGAAACTAAAATCAATAAGTGTTATTGTAATGACAGATATACTTTACTGGTATCGATTAAATAAGTACCATTTCTGGTTAGAATCGGTTGGTACACATCTCTTCTTCGTTCTGATGAAGCCTGTTGAGCAATCAGGTATAGCATGTGAAGAAATTTAATTGTAGATTATTACAACTTCATAATGTGGAACTACTTAATGAATTATCTTGATCTTCAATTAATAGTTTCTTGGGATAATGAGAATGTTATAATGGCTTCTTGTCTAGCCCTCATTTCAGTCACTTGGTGACGTTCTTGCATGGAGCTCAAATGATATCATGACAGTCGCACAAGATGCATTATATCTTCTGCTTTATTACCTGCGCTAATTCTGTGAAGGCAATTCCCATCCGCCTGTTTGCACTGTTCATTTTGCAATAGCTTTGGGACGATGTTCGGAATTACGAACCCTATTTCATTTTCGGAATTATGAACCCTTTTTCATTTTCGGAATTATGAACCCTTTTTTATTTTCGGAATTATGAACCCCAAAACATGAGAAATTTGTATTTCGGAATTATGAACCTTCGGAAAAACGAGTGTGCCCCCCCCCCCCCTACATCAAGTAAATGACGATAATGGTTATGTGGGACTACTCATTCTTGTGGCGTCAAAACTTGGTTCAGTATTTTCTAAATATTCTAAATCTAAGAAGAAATCGTCTGGTGAGAGCCAAAAGGGCAGTAACTCTGTGTTAAAGTAAAGAATTTAATGCCTTTCTAGCCTTTCTCACCAAGTCTCTGCTCCTTATGTCCACTATATAATGCACTAGTTCATATGGAATTAATAGCTAGGCTATCGGCTCCGTGTAACTACATGCCAGTATCGTTCATATGAATTTCGGGCTTTGAGTGATTTGTCCGTGAAATGCATTTGTCAAATTATGGAGATTTGTTTGCCCTATATGCTTCCTTTGATCTACCCTCTACATTGCGTCCCCCAAAAAAGTTAACAGTCAGAAAAGGTCTCCCCAAAATAAATGTTCCAAAATATTTGAAGCAAAATTTCATACATGTGGATAGCTTAGGGTCTCTTCGGTGACATGACACCTAAAGATCTCTAGATATTTTACGCTCGAGTAAGCAATGAACACTTTTGTGAAAAGGTGCAAAATCCAGACATGACAAGAATTGGTATTTCTTCTGGCTGGTATCAACAAAGTTGAATGTCATGAAAAGGCCTATAAATATTCATATTTGATCAATAATAGACAATTCATCAAAGAAGAGGTTCTGTTCGCTGTATGTCCTTACGTATCTCACCAATATTTTCATGTTTCAGTAAGCAATTAACTGCTTTACTGAGTGTTTTGAAATATTAGTTTTGGTTTTAATTCAAGCTGGTTTTCTCGGTCAAACAAAAAGTTTTGAAGGGATATGTCAAAACATACAGAAAACAAAGCATATTCTTCATTAATTGCATTTTAATGATCAGAATATGAAAGTTTCTAAGCCTTTTCAGAACTTTGCTGATACCAGACAGAAGTTTTGTCAACCATAGAATTTGCACCATTTCACAATAATGGCTTTTGCTCACTCAAGCGTAACACATCGTTAGATGCTTTGTTAGCATTTGATAGGAGAGACCCTAAGCTATCCATAGGCATACAATTTTCATGAACATATTTTGAAATGTTCATTTGGGGAGACATCTTCCAACTGTCAACTTTTTACGGTTCTCAAATTTGTTAACGCTAGTCAGCACAAAGCACTTGTCAAGTCTGGATTTTGCACCCTTTCGCAAAAGTCGCTTTTGCTCACTCGAGCTCAAAATATTGCCACATATTTGGTGTCATTTGATAGAAGAGACCCTAATCTATCCACAGGTATAACAATTATAAATTACTACAAATATTTTGAAGTATTTATTTTGGGAGACTTTTTCCAACTGTTAACTTTTTTGGGGGGACGCACTCTAATCGTTCCATTCATATTTCTCACCACCGTTCTCTATCTTTTTCATTTAATATGTATCTTTATTCAATTCCCTTACCCCCCCCCCCCCCCTCTCTCTCTCTCTCTTTCTCTATCTCTCTCTTCTTTCTCTTTCATTTAATATTTCTCCTTCTTCCTTTCCCTTACCCCTCCCCCTCGTTCTCTCTCTCTCTTCTCTCTCTCTCTCTTTCTCTCTCTTCTCTCTTTTGCTCAACCTTTATTCTCTTCTTTTTATCCACTTACTTACGTATCTCGGTATATCGTTGTCTCTCTCTCTCTCTCTCTGTCACTCTATCTGTTAAGTTTGGTGTTACTAATTCGTTCTTTCTATCTCAATGAGAACCCCCTTTGTTTTTCTCAGTCTTTTCTTCCTCTCCCTCTTACTCAAAATGTTCTTAGTTTATTTGTCCTTTGTTTCGTTATCACTATTCTCACTATTGCCCTTTCCCTCTCAGTCAATAATTTGCCTTCATGTTTTATTCCTTGTTGAAAACCAGAGCGTGATTAATTCGAAGAGAACCCTTTTCTCTTCTTACATAAAGTTCCCTGCTATGAAATTCGATTAAACGCATGAATTTGGCCTTGATGCATCCTTCAATAAACGGAGAACACTTGAGAGTAGTAGTCAAAATTACCGTAGAAATGGCTACATGCCCTTTTTAAACCTTGAATAATTTGCATGCTTAGAGGCTTAGAGTGAGGATGCAATACTTAGTCTTAATTCACCCTTTTTTCTTTGTCTTTGTCACTTGTTTACATCTAAATCGTAAATTTAATTAACAATAAAACTTAATAATAAAACGTAAATCCTAAATGCAAATTATTCATGAACACATGCAACTAATCAATGACAGAATAAAATACCGATCAAAACATGATGATTATGCTATTAACTAATGTGTTCAAGAAGGAAAAAAAAAGAACGTGGTAGGATTAAATAGGAAAGCGCCAAAAAGCAACCACAAAAATAAAACACAGACAGACATGCAGACAAACAAAGTTAACACACAAAGACAATGCAATTTTTTCACGAACAAAGACTGAGGTTTGAATATAATACAATATTTACAAGGCTCAGCGTTTATTTATTGTCATAACTAATCATGTATGCAGTTATTAAGAATACTAGCCCAAAGTCACTTTTTTAATTGTTCACCAGATCAAAGACATTGGGTAATATTAGCATTCGGGTCTGTTCACAAAGTTGGGCACTTTTTGAGGCATTTTTTCTTTAATCCCCTGTAATTTGATGAAAAAGTCTAGTTAGAATTTTCTTACTTGGCCATTCTATCTCTGGTGAAAATAAAAAGCATCTGAGAATCATAAACATGTTGTTCCATAATGTATTTTGGAAATAATTATGAAAAACCAGCGTGTGGATGTAACTGGACATCGTGTCCGTGTTACATCCGCAAAGTCTCATTTTGAGACATAACGGCACATCCATAATGCTCTTGATGATAAGTATTTGCCTGGTTACTTTAGGCTCTCTATTTAATTCAATGCAACAACAACTGCAATGAGAGTATACTGACTTCAAGAGTTATTGATGAAAGTTGCAGATATTCTTTGGTGTCCCGTTCATCCACAATTTGTGACATTTGATTGGAAACCGTTACACCCACAACATTCATGATAAACTCAGGGAAGATAGTTATTCTTTTGTTAAAAGTTTTGCTTCATTAAGTCAGCACCATAACACATTGTATCCATTAGGATTTAGCTATGTAAGGTATCATGCATGTAGATATGCTGGTAATCTAAAAAAAGGGTGGTTGTGGATGTAACATGGGACACCAGTATGTTTTTGTCAATATTTTGAAAATGCCTCTCAAAACAATTTGTCTTGTGTTCTTCAAAAGCTTCCTGGAGGCACCAAGTACATTCATATAAAACAACTTAATGGTGTAAGTCATAGTGTTAAAACTACAATGTTTTTACGATAAAATGTCACGTTTTGGTGCCCCAACTTTGTGAACAGACCCATAATTCACAAAGTCATTTACTTATTCCAGAGCAAGCCAAGAAGATGTATGTAAAAAGTACCATCTACTGTGTTCAGTCTCAGTACCGTGATCTCGGATCTACATTCTCACGAGCGCTTTAACTATAATCATGAAAATCACCCTTTCTTAACTAATTTGATTACAATCTTACCCCTATTTGCGACAACGACCCATTTCTCCATTTTCTTTCCCGACTTATGGCAGAGGTATGGTTCTCAAATTCATTTTTGAGAAAGAGATGGAATAGCCCCTTTCAATATCTGACCTAAATCTTAACGAAGAAACTTACATTCTTGTTGGTTTTTCTACGATGACGCATCTTTTCTGTCGACTTGCACTTTTGCCTCGTCGTGAGCCAAATACCAACGTGGAAATTCACACCTAGAATGTACTTTTATTTTGGTCACTAAATACGCACATAGGTGTATATTAACGCTATAAAGTTTCGTGTAAGCTCTGTGATTGCTTCTACAACACATGCTCCAGTGACAATTCCCCCCATGTCAATATCCTTGGTTAACCCTTTCAGGACAGGAACTATTTTAAGGGCTAAATTGGTCACATTTTGTTCGGCTTTGAATTGGCAACGATAATATTTTTCTATTAGTGCTACATGTTTCTAATAAGGTGTAATGTCTTTGAAAACAATATACATGGTTATAAACTTTGTCGAAAAGTTGAAAGTATTGTCAAATTTGCTTAAAAACAATAGTTTTTAACCTTTCAATGTGTTGCCAATTTTTATTTTAAAGCTTATTCTAATATTACAATTCTGGCATCAAAAACAATATGGTCATGCAACAAAATGGACGTAGTATTTGCAAAAATATATGCTCTTTCGACTCATGCTTCAGGTATATATTTTACAGCTCTGAATCAAAAGTTATTGAGGCGAACCACAACATGTGGTCAATTGTCTCAAAAAGGTTAACCGAATTCCTAACTTCACCCCTGAACCAAACACCATACACTCTTAGAAATATTGGGCAAAATTTTACCCAAATTTTACCCAACATGAGGGTCCTTATGAGTCCGACCAACTTTTGGGTAAACTTTACCAATTTCATTCTTATTTTTGACCAATGTTGGGTAAATGCATGTAAAAGTTGAGCAAGATTTAACCAACCTATGCCCAATCTTCATTTACCCAGTGGCATTTACCCAACATTTCTAAGAGTGTAGCCAACCCTAAATCTAACGGTAATCTAACCCTAAAACCAAGTTGCAACCCTTAAACCCTAATCCTATATATTCAGGGATGCCACTTTTCAGACAAAAGTAGGAATTTCTACTTTTTCAACATATTTTTAGCCATAGAAAACCACTTTTTATGTACACAAAGGCCCATTCTAGACGATTTTTCCTATTTTTTAAAATCAATTTTAAGTGGCATCCCTGTATACTTGACGTCATTAAACCTGGAACAATAATTGTCGCCGGAGCACAGTTATTTCGAAGCATCCCCTTTTAACAGGTTTTTTTTCCGAAGTGGAGGACGGGGGCTGATTTTAGGGGTATGGATGGTGTTTTTTTTTTTAACTCTTCCACTCTCAGTTTATCCTGATAGAGACCTTATTCTGGAAATACGCATCCATAAACATTCCGGGAACACTAATAGGCACATTCATACATACATACTGGCTGTGCCCAGGATAGCTGCCTTCTGAAGGTCGTATATGCGAAGATGAAGAGAGATCTTGGTGATGCAGTCTTCCATTCCCTTCTTGACCATTCCTGTGTCCGATGATGATTGGAGTAACATTCATTATTGTTATTATTATTACAATTAGTAGCAGTGGTAGTAGTAGTAGTAGTAGTAGTAGTAGTAGTAGTGGTAGTAGTAGTGGTAGTGGTAGTGGTAGTGGTAGTGGTGGTGGTGGTGGTGGTGGTAGTGGTGGTGGTGGTGGTAGTAGTAGTAGTATCTTGATTATCATCATCATCATCACCATTACTATCATTAACATCATCATCATTATTATTATTATTATTATCATTTTTATTATTATTATTAATATTTTCATTACAATTTATAAGGGGGTGTCAGGAATGAAGATTTCCATTTCGACCTGCGTCCTATTAAACTGAAGGTTTCACAGCTCAGTGATTAACAGCAACATCTTCGAGACAAAAAAGTGTGTGTGTGGGGGGGGGGGGGTACCAAGCCAGGGTATGGGTCTTTCTTGTACTTTTTGCACTCTCGCTCTGTGGAGAGGCAATCTCCCACTTTGAAATGTACACCCTGAGAAGTACTTTACTTTCGACACTATATACGCACATAGGAGTATATTAAACCTTTAGCATTAAAAGACATCGGTCATTACTGGGAATGTTGCTGAGAAAAGGAGGAGCAAAAGATGGAAGGAGGAGGGGGTGGGGGTTTACATGTTTGCTGTTTTATTACTTGCACTTTTGTCACCTCAAGCCCCCAAACTCTGACATCGAAATTAACACCCACTAAGTACTTTACTTTAAACTATGAAGACGCAAACAGACGGATATTAAAGATATAGCGTTTCATGGCACCCAAATTAGCAGGTATGTTTTCCACGTGTTTGAAGGTTTTATTTTTTTGGGGGGGGGGGGGGGAGGGGGGTGACGCTGGGGCTAATCGTAGCACACGCTGACCTCATTCTTGTACTTTCACCTGACATTAGCAAGCAATATGGGCTAAAAACATTGGATATTCAATCACACGAAACTGTGCAGAGACACGCGCTCTCCCTACACCTGATCACCAGACAAAATAATACTGAACACCGTAAAACACCTTGGGGTTAATAGTGGGCATTTTGTATCAGTTCCAAGTTGTTCACTGTTGATGTTAAATTTTCACTTGGCTGCCAAGGAAGCCATTATATGCGTATAGGTGAGCAGTAATAATGATGGAAATAATAACTGGAAGAAAGTTGGGTCCTGGTGATATAATAGAACTTACTACTGACTTACTACTAAGACTTACTACCTATTACTTAGTTGCTAGTTTATCCTGCTTATTTCTTACTTCTTACTACTCATTACTTGTCCGCTAAAGTAAACAAGGTTTGGGTGGAATATTAAAAGTTTCTACACAAACTTATTTATCTTTGGATTTTGTAACGGGTAATCAAATAGTACTACAGTCTTATAGTGAAAAGGAAATAAATTGAAAGGCCCATGGCACGAAGATACCCTTATCTTATTGTAATTTCATATCTATCTAATGACCTCAATCAGTCAATATTTTTTCTTACAGCTACAACGTTCCTTAACTTTTATTTTATGAATCATTACTTTACTTTTCGACAGTTGGTTTTACTTCATAAAGAGCACGAGGGACTTTTGATAGCTTAAGAAATCAAGAAGTTTAAAATGTTCTACACGTCAGGCTATTTTTGTAGGCAAGCTGCAGAGATATCGGTCCAAATTAATCAAAGTAAAAGCCATACTTTCCTGTAGACATAATAAAGACGGTGCAAATGTGATTAGAATAGCTTCAGCGCCCCAGACGTCTTCATTGGAAACCTGATACGATGGCCTAAAATATTGCCCAGTTTTGCGGAAAATGTACGGTACCAATAATAATTTGTGAAATGTAAAATATGGGATGACTACTTACTTAACCAACCGAGTGCGTGACATGTCAAAAATAATGACCCGGAGCCATTAAGATAAGAGACTGTTTTCATGGGCAGTAGACAGGAGAAGAAAGAGGGGGAGGGAGAGAGAGGGAGAGAGAGGGAGGGAGAGAGAGAGAGAGAGGGAGAGAGATACATGTAGGGGAGCAGACTCTATTCAAAACCAATAGACATGCGAGAGAACAAGAGTAAGGGAAAAGTGAGGGAGAGAGTCACAGCACGAGAAATGGACGAGAGGGAAAGAAGATAATACGACAGAAAAACGACATGAAAAAAAAGGCGAGATCGGGGAGATCAGTTTTAAAAAAGGTTTTAAAAAAATGAGGAGTAAAAGGAAAGAGAAAGAATAAAACGAAAAGAGAGAGAACGTTATAAACAGAGAAGGAGAATAATCTGATTTCCCTCTACGTTAACATTCAAACAGACATTCACATAATTTGTTCATTGGAAAAAAATATGGAAAAGCTAAGGAAGGGAGAGAGAAAATGGGGGGGGGGGGGGGATCTGAACTATACAAAGCCAGCTTGATTACACTAATGCCTACAACCAATTTCAAACATGACAAACCTAAAAGCAATGTGAATGAATCCTTAACCTACATCTGAAGTAGATGTAAGGGACTTGACCACAGCTTTCTCTGGGATTCCCGTCTAAAAGGTATAAATTGTCTTGAGGAGCCCAGTTTCTTTGAAAGGTTTTTGGGGAAAGGTGAGATGTACCTTCGACGAGCAATTGCAACAACATTTCCTATCCTTGGTTTCTTGTTTCTTTGATGCCTTTACTCATGTTTGATGAAGGGCAATGCTTTGGCACTTTTTTTAAAAGACTTCCTCATTAATCTTTTCCTCCTCCTTCACCTCCTTCGAATCATCATTATCACGATCACCATCATCGCCGTCATGGTCATCATCATCATCATCATCTTCGTATTCATTACGGTCATCGTCATTATCATCACCATCGTCGTTGTCATTACGACCATTATTACAACTACCACCACCACCATCTATATCATCATCATCATCATCAACGTCATCCTCATCGTCATCATCATTAACACCAACATCATCATAATTATTCTGCAAGAGGAGCAGTGGTATTAGTATTTTCACCATCATCTGATCATCATTATCATCATTATTCTTTTTTCACCTTTGATTTATCAAGCTTTTATATTCACTTGTTAAACTTTGTCAACGTTAAATCTGATAAACAAATATTGCAAAACTCCTTTTGAAATACCAAGCTTCTCCCATTGTTATCCTTTAGCGATGCAACATGAAATTCACTGTTTATACGTCGCCTCCGACGCACTAGCACTGCATGCCCTTTTAAAAACACAAAATGTGCATAATTCTCCTGCCTTACTTTTTATTCTGAATTATTCTCTCATAGTACCCTCGTACGGAACCTTTCGGATTCCTTTGATTTGCTGATGGAATATTCTTTAAATACCGTGAACGGATTGACCCGAAATTCAAAGCATAATCGAACCTTTTTTTCCAAACCGTCCTAGATTTCAAGTAAGGATATAAGCTGTTAGGCGGAAGATGAATCGACTTTTGAGGACATCGTAAGGTTCATTCTCAGTGTTAAATCCACATGTAGCCTCCTAAAAACAATTTCATTGATACGTGAAATTCTGTGCTTTTTATTTTACAAGTGAAGAGAAAAGAAGAGAAAATTCGAACTATTTTCATCAAACGAATAAATTGGGTCAATCATTAATTTCATTCTTCTGATTGTACAAAAAGAAATGTGCCAAGTTAGAAAAACAACACCCTCATACCGGTATACAGCCTGAATGACAGCCACAATCAAAAAGATTATTAACTATTGTTTCTATCAGGTAATTGGAAGAACATGAAATGAATAAAAGCCCGCATGAACGTCTCCCTTTGCCAGACTCAATGGGCAAACATTGATTGGACATAAAGCATTCAAAAGTGCTCTTTGTTCATGTTTTTCATTTGTTCTGATTGGTTGGAATATAATTTTGGATGGTACAAGAATAGATTCGTCATCAGAATGTCTCAGATATGTATCTAAACGTGAACACTTTTTAAAGGTGAAATTGATCCTCTAGCGGATCTTACTTACGCCACTGGGGTATTATGAAGTTTAAGTCTAAAAATAACATGGCTCTATGATTAGCTAGAGCTTTTTGCTTAATTCCTTACAAGAACTCGTCATGACTGTACAAGCATTATTCTACGCCTGTTTAGAATTATTTTATCCCCCTCACTTCCTCCTCATGAGAAAAAGTAATATTCTTGCATTCACCATTGCTATGTCAGAAAAAAAAAAATCATTGATATTTGTATGTATCTTTGTATGCATGTCTCTCCCGCTCTCCTTTCAATGTAACCACTCTTCCGATGTTTTTGTGTGTTTCTGTGTATTGCTGTTCCTCTCTTTGTACAAAATATCCGGGTTTCTTCAGACATTCCACCTCCCCCTCTCTCACTCTCCAACACACACTGACCCACTCCCTATCTATCCCTCTTTCTCTCTTGACTTTCTCGTTACTATACATGTATATATATATATATATATATATATATATATATATATATATATATATATAAATATTTATATATATATATATATATATATATATATATAATCGCAATCAATAAACGAAGACACTCCGTAAACAAGTTAAATACCAATTTTATAACATATATATATATATATATATACACTCAACCAAAAAAGTAAGTTCCCCCCTAGCATTTTTGGATATATCTCAAAAAGTATTTTACCGATTTTCATAATTCAAACGGGAATGGATAGGAAATTTTATTACTCATAACATGAATGTCATATCATTGCCACCAGATATCATTATTGGTGTGAAAAAATGTCAAAATGCATGGGAAAAAAGTTGCACTTTTAGGTTATATGAAGCATATTGTGTACATTTCCTATGCAAGTTAGCTAATGACTTTTTTCAAATTATGTAATTCTCAGGAATTTCTTCAGGTACAATATGCTTCCCTATTAAACTGTATGCTCATGAAAAGAAAGAGATAGAGAAATATGCAATAAACCATGCTTAAAAGTTCAGAATCATGAGTGATTGTTTGATTATTTGTGTAAAAGTCAATGCAAATCACTAAAGTGCAACTTTTTTTCCATGCATTTTGACATAAAATGCATTTTTTCACAGCAATAATGATATCTGGTGGAAATGATATGCCATTCATGTTATGAGTAATAAAATTCCCTATCCATGCCCGTTTGAATTATGAAAATCGGTAAAATATTTTTTGAGATATTTTTTTGGTTGAGTGTATATACTGTATATATATATATATATATATATAAAATATATATCTTCTTATATATATAAGAAGATATTTTATCATTTTATTTTATCATTTCATTTTATCTTCTTATATATGTATTTATTCATCGCCTCCTCTCTCTCTCTCTCTCTTTAATATTTTCTCTCTTTCTCTCATTCCCTCTATCCCCTTATATTGCTCTCTATTCTATCTCTCTCTCTCTCTAAAGCACACACACACACACACGCGCGCACTGTTCTCTTCTCTGGCCATTTTCACACGTCTATTTCCTATTCTTCGTCAGTTCTGCGACTACCTTCTTATTTGGGAGCATGCTGATGTATTCACCGAGTATCCAATTTTATCTCAAAGTCAGATTGATGTTGTCCATTATTTTGTTGCTTACAAAATGTACCTCTAGGGCTACTCTGATTCCATAGAAACCATTTCATTGTTCATGTCCCGAAATTTTTTTCATTTTTTTTTTTTGAGAAAGAGAGCGCTCAAAATTATTTATTGCACAGAAACTACGCCTTAATCGAAAATTCGCACGTCATTAACCGCGGTTCTAATAATCTTCCTTATTATACGCCGCACCCATAAGCGTTATATATTTCTCTCATACTTATCTTCTGCCCCGAATATGTCCTAATCCTAATGCTTTGACCCATTTGCAACACCAGGACAATAATCTAAAATCCTATGAGATGGCATTAGTAGTTGATGAGGTCAATTGAGAAAGGTAATTCGAAGAATGATCTCCAAAGCTTTCGTCCTATTTCACAAAAGTTGTATGAACTCTCAAGCGACGTTAATAAGAATTGTGGACATGGTGAATGACGGGTTTTATTTAAATTCAAACACCCGTCTACTGCGACAACCAATATTCCACAGGAAGAAATGACAAACATAGCAATATAAGGGGGTGTTTGGAGGGATCTTTTGAAAGTGTAGAGACAGGTTATGTTGTTCCACATATTTGATGCGGTCACTGAGAAACGTTTTTCAATTGACAAGAGTCTGGAATTGAGAATAATGAGCTTACATTTGTCAGTAGTTGAGCGAAGATTAAATGTTGTGAACCATGTCACCATTTGCTTAAGAAGGTGAAATGATGATAATTATAACACATCTCAAATACCAAAGTCGTATTGTAATAATAATAATAATAATAATAATAATAATAATAATATTAATAATAATAATAATAATAATATTCCGCTTTTATATAGCGCCTAATACATCGGTGATGTCTCTAAGCGCTTTACAGATATATTATTACCCCGGTCATATAAACTATCTTGTATAAACAGGCCAATCGAATCATTGGTCACTAGAATGACTCCATTCATTTCTATAAGACTCTTTTATATCTCAAATCCATACGTTCTAAACAACTTCTCAGAGTTTGTGGAGAAAATCAACATGTATGGCTCCAAATTTAACCGTATACATTTTACATGGCCTGACCGAAATATATCATCATTAAAGAATTTGTATGCTGCTTCAGATTTATTAATAATTTCTTGCCTTTTATAACTTCTTAAATCTACACACAAGTTATCATTCATAATATACCTTGCACTTACATACATGTATAATCTGAGTTTAAATGTGCTTCAAAGGCTTTCATTCAAAGGTTAACCAAATCTCGATGGCCAAAATCATTCATCGCTAATCCCCACATAATATACAGCGGTACATTCCTTTGGTGTACAAACTTGTACTGTGCGATTCATCACTGCACTATACATAATGTTTTGCACTTATTTTTTTGTGGTTCTACTACAAATGTCAAACAAATATCCAAACTGTTTATAGCTTTCTAGCTAGTTTATAGCTTTCTCATTCAAACTTACTCTTTGAGGTGTCCATAACTGTCATTACTTAGAAAATTAAACAGGATTTCTCTGTTACGACCAAACCCAAAATCATTGTACTCGTCAGTCTACAATCATCATGATCATTGCTATTGCTATGGTAGCTGTAAAAACGAAAGTTACATGTCAAATTATTAGCCATCTTACGGTATCTTTAAATCAAGCATATTAAATAAAAATGAATAAGTTTCAACAGAACTTTCATCGAAACAGTGTATATATTTTGAGTGTGTTATTAAAATAGTTTGGTGCCAAATCATTTAAAAGCTTGAAGACGTTTATTGGTGTAGAGGTAACCAGTGGAGTTCTCTAACCAAAGGTGAAGTATGTGTCCTAGTTCCTAGGCCAAAAATAAGTCTGGACAGTTTCAAGCTTCCTCCTATCTTTGGAACATAAAGCTGTATAGAGGCTATTACAATAATCTAATCCGATTCGGGAAAGAATTAAAGCTCTGACAGCATGGTGACACGTCTTTCCATTGATGAATCCATGAATTGCGGAGATGATAATTGCAATTATGTACTACAAGGTTCACCTGAGAAGATAATGACAACATAGTATCGATGCATATACCAAGATCTGTAACCTTCAATAGAGGATAGAGGAATAATTTTTTTTTATAATTGTGTGTTTTATTACAAATCAAAAAGAAATTACACTATTCATAGAGATAATCAGATTGAATGATTAAAATTAAAAAAGACAAGATTACAAATTATACAAATGATCGAAAAAGGCAGCAGAATAAAGAGAGTTATTGACCATTTACATCAGTTTCAGAGCAGAGATAAATTCTAAATTGAGAGCAGAAGAACAAAAAGCCATGAATTCAGTTGTAGTACAATTTAATTAAAAATAATTAGATAACATCCAAGTGTTTAACTTAGCAATACATTGTGAGATTAGGTGAAGTTTTTCATGAATGTTTTCTGGAGAGCGTAGATCAACAGGCATATACACCTGAATGTCATCAGCGTAACAAATGTA
The DNA here is from genome assembly GCA_025617745.1 of Heliocidaris erythrogramma. Classification (NCBI taxonomy): domain Eukaryota; kingdom Metazoa; phylum Echinodermata; class Echinoidea; order Camarodonta; family Echinometridae; genus Heliocidaris; species Heliocidaris erythrogramma. Next base: position 16,480,916 of record CM046870.1, on the reverse strand, counting down.
TTGTAAACCATATATATTAATAATGTCAGAGATCGGAGTGATGTATAAACTAAAGAGAATCGGTCCGAGTACGGACCCTTGAGGTACCCCAAAATCTGCAACGTATTGTTCAGATAGTTCCCCAGCTATGTTTACCCTAGACGACCAATCAGTAAGGTAAGACTGAAACCACTTGAGAGCAAATCCAGATAATTATCGGAAAACATGACTCTAAACATGCTTAACGGTTTAATAATATGTAATGATCCACGGTATCAAAAGCCGAATTAAGGTCAAGTAGGACAAGTAGAACAGATTTATGTTGATCAAAGAATGATAGAACATCATTCTGTAACTTTAAGAGGGCGGTTTCTATGCTTTAACATTTGTAAACGCAATAATTTTGTAAACGCAATAATTCCATTAATACATGTATTTCTAATGAAATCGAAGTATGTGTGATTGCTTAATTTTAACGCAATAAAGAATTCAAGAATTCAAGACAATTTGTCTTTCCAAGCCTCCCTCTCTCTCTCTCTTTCTTCATTTCTTTCTCTCCCTTTCCATCTGTTCTTCTCTTCTTTCTTTTTCTTTTCTGACTAGCTTTTTCCCCCTTGAATACTTACATGTATTTATCTCTCTTCTTTTCTCATCTCTCTCAGATAACTCTCCCCCTTTCCTCTGTCCATTCTATATTCAGTTACCCCTGCTCCCTCTTACCACTACCTTTACCCTCTCTCTCTCTCTCTCTCTCTCTTTATCTCTGTCTATTCGTTCTAAAAAATCCCCCTCTTTCTCTTTCTCTCTGTTTTTTTAACTCTCTGTCCCTCTGTCCGATCCCTGCTCAATTTCCCTTCCGTTATCTCTCTCTATATTACCACCCCCCCCCTCTCTCTCTCTCTCTCTCTTTCTCTCCCTCTCTCTCTCTCTCTCTCTAATTCTACCTTGATTATTCTATGTTGCTTTCTCAATCAGGAAAATAAATCTTTCACAGCGTTGATTTGTAATTATCATGGCGATGTTAAGCAGGGCAAAATAGTACCTTGGGGATATACTTGACTTTAGAACAAGCAATCACTTAGGTAGAACTTGCCTTTTCTCAGGTAAACGAAACTTAAATTCCTTCCCGGGGCACTATTATATCATGAGATAATGCGCTTTAACTCCAGTTTCATTTTTCTTTCAATATCTTCATATCTTCAGAAAGAAAATGATTTAAAAGAAACCCTCCCTAAGGCATTGAAATTGGATATCGAAACTGAATCCATAATTTATTCAGAGCTTATAAACCTTTGAAAATGGCTAGATATTATTTAAATTTTACTTTCACCGCGTGGCACAGTTTCGATTGGGCAACAGCTTTGTTAGCTACGAAAGAAAAGAGGATGCAGATATTCAAGATAAGTGAAATTCAGATCAGAAGGAAGTAAATTTTTAAGTTAACCCCCCCCCCCCCCCCCCCCGCCGAGTCAAAGTAAATACAGTTCATCTTTTTTCTCTCTAGTAATGAATTGTAATGACAGGAAAGGAGTCTGAAAATGCCCCTTTTATGTTCAACTTTTAAAAATGAGAACTTCTTTTTCCTCGTTAGTTCTTTCTTTTATTTCTTCATTTCTTAAGTTCTCTTTCCTTCATGACTGTTACGAAAGCCAACAAACTTGTCAAGAGAGTGTGTATTTATTAGGACCAGGTAAATGTTGTTAATAGCCCCTAGGTGACCGAATCCGACTCCATTACTGCTAAGCCCCTTTAATCATTAAAGTTACTTTCCCTCATCAGCTCATGGAAAACAAAGAGGGTCCGTTATGCCATTGTATTCTTTCCCGATATAAACCACTGGAACAGTTGTGCAACTGCAAGCTTAAAGGGCCCCTGCAACCAAATGCAACCCAAATGCAAGTTTCTGCGCTGTTGATGCGCAGGGATGCATATAACTAATATTTTGTTATTCAAACATCTAATGTTTCATAGATTTTTAAATATTTTTTGAAATATCTTTTTTCCAACCTCCTAAGCTCCACCCCATAAAAATGCTCCAGATCTCATTCCTGCAATGACATCATCGGTCAATCATCAGTCAGCTCCACTCACATTCTACAATAGACAATGGGATGTAACTTCCCCCAGTTCAGCACATGCTCACAATAGATTTGCATGCTTTTGAACAATACCTCCTCAATAACATTCTTTTACTGGTGATGCTACTGCATGTCTGACATAGCAACTACTATGTAAGCATTGTATGGTCTATTAGAACAGATGGTTATCTCTGGCAAAACTACATACCACTGTCTCTCCTTAGCTCACTAATGATTGATAGATGATGTCACTGTAGGAATGAGATCTGGAGCATTTTCTTAAGGTGGAGCTTAGCATGTCTGAGAAAATGATTACAAAAATATTTAAAAATATATGAAACATATTTAGATGTTTGAATAACAAAATATGAGTTGTATGCATCCCTGCACATCAACAGAAATCCACTTGCATTTGGGTTGCAGTGGACCTTTAAAGGGAAGATTGAGTTCAGGGAAAGGTGAAACATATTTTGTGAGCTTTCTCATTCACTTTATGTCAGTTTGGAAGACATTTTAGTAGAAATGTCCCCTGAAAAGGATTTTTCTTAAAATGTCCTTACATTCGAAATATGACAAAAATAGCTGAAGTGTTCGGGCCGAACATTCATGCCACATCTGTGTGCAGTCCCTTATACCCATCTCTGTGTGCGGTGCATGTGCTTTTGAGGAAGTTTGGGTTGATTTATTATCATTTTGATGATTCCCCAATTGCTCCCAGACAGTAAAGAATACAATCTCACCTCGAAATTCCGCATACGAGAACCATATAAGGCATGTTTCAGCGAGAATGAATGATGGGTACTTGGTACATGTATACAGCTCAAAATGCGACATATGGGAAAGGTTCCTTTGTACCAATTTCTCTTTCCCTTTCTCTGCCTAGTGTATAGCGTTCCTGCCCGCGGAGGTAATGGATTAATTAAAGCTTTGTTTACAATACCAGCTATCAATCTCGTGACGATTCCCCGTTTTAAGTTTCCACTTTTCTGCCAATTTGGCGCCAAGAATCTGCTTCATCTACCTTTCCCTTCCGTCCCCAGGGGTCAGTTAAGTACCTGGATTCTTTATTCATTTATGAGTTAGAAATAGATGGTGTCCATGGTGTCCATGAAGAACAGAGCTTACTACTAAGTTTTGTATCATAAAGAAAATATAGAACAGCCTAGGATATTTTGGGGTTTGTTTGTTTCTTACTCGGGATTTTGCCTTAAAGGATAATAGTATAGCCAAAGGGAATGGAGTCAAACTTGTTGCATAAGGTGCCACAACGGGTGCACGATATATTTAAAGCTTCGATCCATGATTTATGTTTTTTAGAATAAATTTCTGAATGGAACGCCAAATCGAGGCTATACCTCAAATCTGCCTTTGTCATAACGTATCGCACTACAACCTCTTAAGAGATTCGTACAATTCGCATGCATACACGACTGTCCGGGTTTCTTGTCTTTATTTTTATTTTTTATTTTTTTGTTTTGTTTTGGTGGTTTGTTTGTTGTTGTGTTCTAGCAAACCGGTGGTTCGTGTTTACACCCCTGTCCACAATCTAAATGATTTTCCACAGCTCATTTTTAAAAAAATATTCCACTTACGGAGAATGAGAGAGAAAGAATTGCCATAGTTGTTGACAGAGAATCAAAGACATTAACCCAAACAGTACTAACATTATGCATTGTGTCCCAAAAAGGGTTTACAGTTTAATAGAGGGTGTACAGAATCCCGACTTGACAAGAATTGGTATTATTGGTATAAGCAAATTTAAAAGTTATGGAAAGAATTAGATATGTTCACACTTTGATCAATAATAAACAATTTATGAAAGAATAGGTTTGTTCTCTTTATGTTCTTACGTATCTCATCATCATTTTCATGATTCAGTGATCAATTTAACTACTCTATTGAGTGTTTTGAAATATTAATTTGGCTAGTTTTTAATTCAAGTTGACTTTCTTAGTCAACCACAATTTTTTAATGGGATATATCAAGACATATATAAAACAAAACATATTCTTTCATAAATTGTTTATTATTGATCAAAGTGTGAACATTTCTAATTCTTTTTCCAACTTTCAACTATTAACGATTCTCAAATCTGTTAATATCATCAAGAACAATTACCGATTCTTGTCAAGTCTGGATTTTACCCCCTTTCGCAAAAGGCGGTCCCCAGATTTTTTATGTCACTTGATAGAGGAGACCCTAAGCCATCTACAAGTATGAACATTTCCTACAAATATTTTGAAAAATTTATTGGGGGATATTTCGTGCAACTGTTAACTATTTTTCTGGGACGCACTGTATAAGGGCCTAAAGAACGCATCATCGAGTATGTCACATTATGTAGACACGGATAGATTGATATTCGCTTCGCAGGGTCTCGACACAGGTGAAGAAAGGCTTTCATGACAGAATTGCAACAGAGTGTAGTGACGAGTCTAGTTAATAAAAACGAGATATTTGTCCAGGTGTCTCGAAGAATTGGAGGCAATAGTGAATTTAGAAAGAGGACAATAGAGAAAAGCGAAAGTCCAGGTAGAACTCATCATTCATGTACTTTGAGAGGAAAAAGTGTATGCCTAGAAAAACATTTGGAGAAAATTATTGCAATTGTCGTTTTTACGGTTTTGGGGTTGTTTTTTCTTTTACATATTCGTCCTTTCGCATTTTGACATAATTAAGTCTACCTTTGATTTTTTTTTTTTTGAAAACTATTTCAATACGTGTCCCCTCATCATTTCACCACTGTTAATATCACTTCGTACTGATTTTTGCTTCGCAGTACGCCTATGAAAACAAAAAGGACCTTTGACGTTCTTCGCACGATCCTTATAAAACGTTCATATCATACCGATTACTAGGGGGACGTCCTCACAATTTATGATATCTAATTTCACGCAGACAGCTAGGGGCAAAACACGTTTCCCGCCGTCACCCTTATCTACAAAAATGTTGTTGAAATTCTATGCAAACATCGATTGGTAATTGAAGTTATGATTTCAAGAATCGTTATGAGAGATAATGAAAGAGATAGAGAGATAGAGAGAGAGAGGGGAAGGGAGTTGGGAAAGTGGAGTGCGTGTGAATTGACTAGTGCGTGGGTTGGAGAAGGAGGTAAGGCTAATCGCTGTATGTAGGGAGAGAAAATGAAAGAGAGAGAGAGAGAGTAAAAGATGTAAAAAATACAGACAGAAGCCAAGGATGAAATGAGGAGAGCAGGAGAGAGAATATAGAATTACAGAGGGATAGAGAGAGGAAAATGAGAGAGAGGTAGAGGGGAACATAAAGAAAAGATAGAAAGAGAAACGGGTGGGGGAGGAGAAAGAGAGAAAGATAGGGGAGAGAGAAGGGGAGAAGAACGGAGACATTAGCGTAAGTTGCCTGCTTATTTTATTACGAAGTTTCACTTGTCAACTCAGCATTCCAGTTTTGGGAAAAGAAAAGTTTGAAAAAAAAGCATGAGAAACCCAACATCAAATTGTCAAACGAATTCATTTGTAAAAACTGATAGCCATTTCACAAGTTAAAAATAGTTAGGCTGCACGAAAGTGACGTTGATATAGAATACAACGGCAATGTCACGTGGCTATCTGAAATCTGATGTCACCTTTGACCTTAAGCAAATATTGATGTCAGCCACATGACATTATTGTCAATCACGTGACAGCAGATCGATTGGGAGTCATAATTGCTAATTGACATTATGTAAATACTCTGAAGGAGCATGTTTTGACACGGCTCTGCAATTGATCTCATGAGGGAGAAACGGGATGTGCTTTCGTCGCGATTGTGAAAACCGAATTCTGATTTTCCACTTGGTTAAAAACAACCTAACTTATAAGTATTTTTGTCCATCTTAAATCCATACACCGCCTAGTCGTAATTATTTTTTTATGAACATTGATAATGCTGACACATAAATGGTATCCATAATACTGGTTGATAAATATTAAATGTCTTAGGCTAGATAAGTTATACCCGATGGCATAATACTCCAATGCAACATAGAAAGAACCAAATGTAGGTTAAGATTATTCCTGATTCGAGACATTTATTTTGCTTAACGTGATCGATGTTTAAAGCTACTTATCTAAGATTACGTGCACATTCTTTATCTCTTTAAAAATGAAAGATGTTTCCACACAATTTAAAACTTGAATATTCTTTCTAAAGTTTTTCTCCAGGTAAGACATCATATTAGTATAAACGTGGTTTCTTGTGATAAGAAGAAAAACGTAGTCCTCACGTGAATGTCGCCGACCGACCATTAAAGAAAAAGGATCTCGAATTTAATACTTATATTGTATATTGAATGATAATATTGTCATTCTTAGAGTTACTGCACGTATAAATTCATTGCTTTTTTGATGATCCATCCTGTTGACTTTGGTCATGTTGTTTGCCAATGGTTACAAAGGGCCACTTCTCGGACATTGAAAGGAGGATGGATTCGCATCAATCTATTACTTGGAGTGGCACTTATTGAATATACACTTCCTCTGGTTAATGACCTCTGTGGCGAAGATGATGGATGAGAATCTTGCCTCTAATCTTCAAGCGTTTTGTCTTCGGTTGTCAAGGTAACAAAGGACCAATACTTGAACATAAAATGAGGATAGGGTAGCATCATCCATCACTCATGGTAGCAGTATTGTTTCACTTTATACTCCTCTAGTTACGAATTCCAAGCGGAATGTGACAGATTACCGTTTTGTTCATGGTATTAACCAGTTTTCATATACATGTCGTTTTTCCGCAGGTTAATTGTTTAATACTCCGACGGTTCGTAATTCCGAAAATGAACTAGGGTTCATAATTCCAAAAAACGAAAAAGGGTTCATATTTCCGAAAGTTCGTAATTCAGAAAATAGTTATGTAGGGCTCTGTTGCATTTTCGGAATTATGAACCCTATTTCATTTTGGGAGATGCGAACCCTATTTTATTTATGGAATTAAGAAACTTTGGAATAACGAACCTTCGGAGGAATGTCTCAAGTGTTCGGAATTATGAACCCCTTCTATTGGAAATGTGTGTTTCGCAATGACTAATAGAATTATAAACCTTCGGAAAACGAGTACCCCTCTCCCTTCCACTTTCTTTGGTTGCAATTGGTGACCAAGGTCCAATAAAAAAGAAAAGAATCGCATCACTCCATCACCGTTGGTAGCAATGTCCTTTGAGCTCATTTAGTTATGCTGGTTACAAACCCGGCTCGAAAGGTGATGGATGAGTGACTATCTTCCCCCTATAATGTTCCGCCAATTTGGCTCTGGTTGCCATTGGTAACGAAGGACCAATGAGTAAAGATTCAAAGTGATGACCGCTATGCCTCTAAGATCTTGCGCCATTTTAGTCGGCGTTGTTATTGGTAACGAGCTGTAAGTTGGGTGTGCATTTCATTGATATTCCAAGGACATCAAGACATTCCTCCGCCCGGCTAGTGACCATTTTCACACTTTTTGGGGCAAGTCGTAAATCAAAATCTTCAAGAGATGATAGCAGGTTGACGAAAAGAAGATTTTTTTTCTGATTCCGACCTGCCTTTTTTCACCTTTGGAAAGTCCATGAAGCTACACGGAAAGTATGTACAGAATTTACTGAAAATGTAAATCCAGGTTACCATTACGGATCAAATCTGAGATAAGCATTAAAATGTTACTACAATTTAGAATTTAGTTTATTTCCAATTCGGCTTGCTGTCATTGAGAATTTCTTTCCCTTTAGTGTATTTCTTTTTTCAAAATGTCCTTAGCGTGTTTCTGCAACAGGAAATTGTATCCAAACTGTTGCAATAATAAAGACACGTTCACTATTACGAGACATGCTGTTATATATTTTCGAAATAAGATGTTAATGATCTCATTATTTTGATATTGATACCTTATTTCTGTTCACACCATTCACTGGCGCACCATTACTGTCACGAAATGGAAGAAACGATAAGGAAAACATCAAAAACATTTCCGACTTGTAAAATCTTATGGCCAAGTCCAAGTTGTTTTGTCCCCATATAGTTACCGACTACATCTATCAAGCTGATGGTCCTTCTACAGCTTTGACCAGATATCGAGTAAAATAATATTTTTCGTCAATTTGTGCTCACAATTCCATAATACTATTCCGTAATACTTAATAACTTAGGGGGCATGCATTGCCCCTATTGTGAATGATCTTTTGTGAATTTGCACTGGGTTGAAAATGATAGATATAGTGCAAATCAACCCAATTTCTCTCCAACTGTTGAGTTGGAATTATAGATGTGTTTGGCATGTTTTAGTCATGAATTTGTAATTCATATCGACAGTTACATCGTAATCACATCTGTATTTTCATGATCCTTTCTTCCTATGTTTTTCTTCTTCTCTGTTCTCCAGTCACAGTTTACTTTTATTCAATATCAATTTCTCCTCATTTTTTTTCTCTACGTTTCTTCTTTAGTTGTTTACCTTTTCGAAACTGTCTGCATCTTCTCCTTCAAAACATTTCGTGCATTCGTTTTACCATATATATATATATATATATATATATATATATATATATATATATATTTACACTTGTATATCAATAACACAACCCCTACATTGTGAGAGGATATTAGAGAGTAATATAATTGACATAAATCTTGAATTCTGCTATGCATCATGGATCTCATTTCCTTTTCCTGTCACAGCTACGCACCATTATTCTCTAATATTCTCTCAAAATATATTATTCACAAGAGTTGTCTATGTAATTTGAATATACAGGGTTTTGTTTCTTATATATATATTATATTATATATACATATTCAAGTATACAGGTACATATATGACGAGATAGTTTACGGTCGATTATCATTTTTTGATCCTTTAATTGAAGTGAAGTGCGTGGTTTCGAACAGCCTAAGAAGATAACACAATCAAAGATGCAAAAATAAAGGGCGATGTTCGTTGACAAATCAAAGCCAAGCTACAATAAGAGGATCTCGAAAACAAAAATCAGATCCATATGTTTTGAAAACAAAAAATCAGAAAGTTCTGTCTATTCAAGCGGGGTGATTACAATTTATCGGAACACATTTGCTTGGCCTTCGCTTATAACTTCTATGCTGTTGCTACTTTCATGAATAAGGCCCATTTCCATTAGCGTGTCTATGTCCACAATTACATCAAGAGCCATTCAGCTCATAAACAACCTCTATATACCGATCAATCTCTCAAAGAAAATGAAAAGACATGGCCCAGACACACGTACAATACAGGAAAAGATGCTGCCTTCAGATGGGAGTGACTGAAATAAGCAATAAAGTTTCACAAGGCAGGATATTACTTAAATTATCACAAGAGAATTTCAAGACGCCTATGCCATGTATGTAAACACTTTTAAATCATGAATTTAGAAGTGATTAAGGGTGTGGTCGTGAATACTTGCGCGGCAAGCTGCATCATATTACACAAGGATAAATTTGATTGAAAAACAGTTGTGAGATTCGTGTCTCTCTTTCCCTCCGTTTCTCCCCTTCCTCCACCCCTCCCCATTTATCCCCCCCCCCCCCCTCTCCTCTCTCTCTCTCTCTCTCTTCTCTCTTCCTCCCCCTCTCTCTCGCTCTCTCTCTCTCTCTCTCTATCTCTCTCTCTTACGCAAACCCCTTCCCTGTTTCTTTCTTTCTTTCTTTCTTCCTTCCTTTTGGCCCGTACCTCCATCTTTCTATTTTCCCCTTTGTTAATGTACATCTATTTCTGCATACCAATTTTCACTAGTATGTTGGGGGGGGGGGGGGGGGGGTTCTCTTGAAGGATGCAAAGTAGATGTTCTGAATAAAAAAGACTAAATATAAAATACAAGTGTCATTCAGGCTGAAATAATGTAGCATTCCTTGGAACATTGAAGTTTAGACTCGTGCACGCAGGTCACTGCCCTTATTTCCAAGCATCCCATTGTGTTTGATCTTGTTAGTAGAAAATTTAACAGTCATGAGATTCGCATTGTCATCATTGTCATCAAACGTGTTAAACACTTTCTTGTACTTTTTAGATGATGCCACAGGGTTTCATCGTAACGCCATTCTTTTGCGCAACTATCGATTTGTACAATCTCCATGCATTGGTTTGAATAAATTGTGCAAAACGATCAATAAATAATATTCATCTATCTGGATGTTACATGTGTCTCGCTAGAAGAAAACATTGCAAGAGGCCTGTCACTCATATATTCAGTCATGTCAGTGGCGTGTTGTCTTTGCGGTTCTCATGTGTATTACTTAGTCTGAGAGCTCGGTATATTTTGTCAGACATCAAAAACAGCACGAGCCGGTATCGAACAAAATGAAAAGATTTCCCCAAGCCGAACTCTAGAGATTGTACAATCTGTTTTGTGTTTTGTTTTTCTTTCACTTCAAAAAGAGTTTATACCATGAAGTCAAAAGTGCATATAAGTCGATAATATTTGTCAATCATGAAGAACAAACAATATATGTCTTTTCCTCAAGTAGAACCTATGAAATAGTTTATACTATTTTGATCTTTGAATCAAGTCGAAATGATCTATTTAAAAGTATTTTTGGTGAAGGGTACTCACTAAAAACCATGGGGATTTAGAGGGGGAAATGCCATGCTATTCCCCGAGAGATCATTTTAGAGTGAGAGAGAACACCCTGTTTACGTTTTGTTTTTGTTTGTAAATGGAGGTTCCCAATGAGTACATTATTGGTCTTTGTGTCGGAAAAGCAAGGATCTAAATGGTTAAAACGGTGATCCCGTGAGGTAGTTATGACATGATTTGTGAATTATGCCAAATGAGTTTCAAAATCTTCCCCGTTAGATATAGCAATCAAATACGAATATTCCTCAGACTCCCACCCCCCCCCCCCCCTCCACCCGCCACAGCAATACAGTTATTTGAAATGTCAATTACATGTGAATATGGTCATAAGTCCGTTACAACAATGCCCCGATATAGTTCGAACCTATTGCGACGAGTTTATCATTTTCATTTTCTGCCTCCGAAGTATAATGATGTGAGAAGGGGTCATCACCCTTCGGTGCGGTTACACAAGCATCCTCTGCTATCTTATTGAGTTCCGGTAAAGGTAAAACAAAATGTTTGAGCTTTCTCAATCTTTGTTTATGTCAGTTTGAAAGAATGTGATTAAAGAAATGCCCTGTATAGAATTGCTCAAATACCATCATAATACCGTGTGTTGAGAGCCAGAAGGGCGTTAACTCATATGTTTTAACACAGAGTTAACGCCCTTCTGGCTCTCAACACACGAATTACGAAATATGACGAAAAATAGTTGAACCGTTTGGACCAAACATACATGCTACATGTGAAATACCTGTGTTATACAGAGATGTTGCATACTAGTTTCAGTATTGCACAAGGTTACACCAAGGGCTTTCTTAAACAATGGCACAATAAATGAGAAAAGTGACAATTCCCTATTTGTAATATGTTTATGATTCCGTCTACCAGCAGTATAGAAGGGGATAAGAAATATTATACGACAAAGGAATCCCAAAAAGTACCGTTATCTTCTCACCTTTTGATTATGTTCAGAAGTACATGTTACAAACCACCAAGCCATTCATCAGGTACAGTTTTACTAAAGAAAAAAAACTCTGTTCATGAAATGTTGCTGTTAAAAAATATCAAAATTCTGAACTTCACCTAAAATACCACTGAAATATTTTTAGCTTTCCCGTCCTCATAAATTTTCTCAAAAATAGTCTGCATGTCAATCCAAAATCCCTTTTTACCAAGATTACGTGCCGAAATCGAAATAGACCACCTCTCTTGGGCAAGAAAGTGGGCGAGGAATGATAACGGATTACTTAGAGTTTTCAGAGCTATTTTTCACCATTTAATACTACCGTGACTGCTTTACGACCAACGATTAAAAGGAAAAAAGTGCATGGTGGAATTACTGGCCCGACCATCATCAAGAGCACGTCTTACACTTCAGCCCTAATGCGCGAAATATGGACCATCGTCATGATCAGAATTAAATCCGACTCCTTAACCGATATCCTCTTTTGCAGATCGATATTTAGTCTCCTCCTTTCTTTGTCATTTTCTCCCCACCCCCCCCCCCCCCCCCCTCTCTCTCTCTTCCTCTCTCTCTCTCCATTATCTTCACTCTTCCAACCTCCCTTTTAGCTTTCTTTCTGCATGCACTGGTGTTGTCGTCGCGCTTTCTTTCTTTCTCTTTTTTTCCTCTCTCTCTGTCTCTTGCATTGTTCGTATCTACCTGTATCACTGTTTCTTTTCACCGTTATAAACACCCTCTCTCTCTCCCTCTCTCTCTCTCTCTCTCTTTCTGCCCCTCCGTTTATCTCATAAGATATCTCCGGCGTTCTATATTATCTACTGTATGTCTTGCACGGTCTCTCTTGCTTTCTTTGACACCCTTTGTCATTACGTCTCCTTACGACACCCTACCACTCTCTCATTTTTGTTTCATTTAATAGCATACATCCCCTTCCTTTTTCCCCATCCCTTGTTACACTGTTTTCTCTACCCCCACCTCACCCGCATGTGCGTGGCTCTATCCCTCTATCCATACATATTTCTCTTGTAACTTTCATTCCCCCTATCTCTCTCTCTCTCTCTCTCTCTCTGTCTCTCTCTCTCTATCTCCCCCTCCTCTCTATCTCTCTTTCTCTCTCTGTCAGTTGATATTTCTCCCATTCTCTCACTGTAGTTTGATTACAACCATTTCCTTGTATTACCTTCCCTAGTGGAGAAGATAAACTCAACGCGACCAAAAATAAAAACATTAAAATGCATTAGCCGCATTCCGTAATCTGATAGCTCGACCCAATCGATATCGAATGACTGGACCGTTTTAAAGCGCAAGCCCATCGAGGGACTGTGCGACAAGAAGTATGGCTAGCGTTTAGATTGGAAGGTGGCGCCTATTTCATCTGCTGTGCACGTTTACCACCAGTTGCCGATTTGTACAAAGAGCAGTGGGAAATACATTTTTGAACTTTCATCGCTGACCCATCTTCCTGAGATCTTTTAAGCAATTATTTTATCAAGATGTACACATACCGTATAAGTAGCTGCATTTATGGACATATATGGAAAACGATCAATAAATAACATTCATCTATATGGATGTTACATAGACATTGACATAGACATTGAAATGGATGAAGATTTAGAAACTTAGAAATATATGGGAGAAAGAGAGAGAGAGAGTTAGATTGATACAGAGAATGAGCGACAGAGAGATAGAGATACAAAGAGGGATATCGTGCATGGGATGGTAAAAAAATAGGGGAGGGGTGTAAATCAAACGTAAATTAAAACCAGTCGTTTACCTCTAAGATATGTAATTGGATCTAGCACGATTAGTTTGATTTGATGCTGATTTGAAATTTAGTCACGAATTGACAGGCGCACACCAATGCTAACTGAAACTCACATTTATACAAATGGGTGAAGGGAGGCAGTGTAGATAAAATGCCTCTCTTCAGGAAATAAGTGCCGTGCCGAAGATCTTACCCAAGAGCGTCGTATTGTATCTTCAGTCAAGCGTTTAATCCACTATGCTCTGCTTAATCAGCCAATCATAATAAGTTATTCATGTTTAATAAGTTGTTCATCGATATGTTATGTTTAATATGCCATATTCCTTCAAGATAACAGATATAATTGCCTCTTCTCAATTACTACTGTATTATGTTTAATAAACTTGTTCTTAGTAAACGAAGAAGCTTGATTGCAGGATTTTAATTTGTAAACAATTTTTTTTTTAGGCATTTTACTCCCAGTGTTAAAGATCGTATGCTCGATCTGTAATGAAAAACACAAGTCAGAAAAAAAATGGAACCAGCGGGATTCGAACCTGTCATCTACTGCTTGCCGGGCAGCGACTTAACCACCAGGCTATTCTGGTTCACGGCCAAGTCACGATGAACTGGAATCAAATACCGAAGATCCTCTTCTTTCTGACTCATTAATATTCAACGGTCCGCTGTAGACAATGGTTAGTAAACGAAGAAGCTTGATGGGAGGAATTTTAATTTGTAAACAAATTTTTTAGGCATTTTACTCCAGTGTTAAAGATCTATGCTCGATCTGTAATGAAAAACACAATTAATGAGTCAGAAAGAAGAGGATCTTGGGTATTTGATTCCAGTTCATCGTGACTTGGCCGTGAACCAGAATAGCCTGGTGGTTAAGTCGCTGCCCGGCAAGCAGTAGATGACAGGTTCGAATCCCGCTGGTTCCAATTTTTTCTGACTTGTGTTTTTCATTACAGATCGAGCATAAGATCTTTAACACTGGGAGTAAAATGCCTAAAAAATTTGTTTACAAACTTGTTCTTGTTTGTATATCTTGCCCCATTCTCCTCTTCCTCTTTTCCCTCCTTCTTCTTCTTCTAGACTTTGTGTCACTCAACTAATTCTTGCTTTCGATGTGACATATAGCCCGGCGACAGTAAGAAACGAAAAGAATACATGACATGTTAAGGTTATTATTACCACTTTGAACATGTTGAAAATTACCATCCTAAAATTCAATCACCTAGGAGTCCATAGAATTTGCGATAGATTTGGTACAATTACAAGATACTGCTTTCTTCATGGAAGGAAATGGGGACAAGAAGCAGGAATCAATTTGCGTACAAAATCGTCTAACAGTAATCTCTCTGTCTCACAAAGAAACCCTGTTATTTGGGGGCAAAAAATGGGTGGCAACATCAATAATCCTCCTATACTTTATAAGCCTACATACGTACACAGATTCATACCTTAAATAAGTTCAGGCTTATTGTGTGCACCGCCACGTTTAAAACATGAATAACTCGTTAAGTGTATGCCATCATGCTACAACGCCACGGGCAAAGAGCCAATGTGGTCACGTGATAGAAAACATTCCAACCAATCACATACGAGATACGGAGAATGGGGGTTACTATTACCCAAAGTGTGATTGATCGTGACGCCTCACGCTAATTGACACAAGCCCCAGCCATCCGGGGATATTGTCCTTTCTCTCCGAGGTCCGTGGTTCCTTCCACGCGCATACACACACACTCATCCCTCTCCACGCGTACTCACGCCCACACTATCCCATTAATGTTATCTTGACTTCCGGCATGTCTAGCGATGACTATAAAACCAAACGAAATAGGTACTACATTACCTGATAGCAAGTTTATTACACACAGAAAGCGCCTGGTTAAAAATTGTCCGTGTAAAATGTTTTCCGTGCATAATCGCATTAGTTCTTTTAGAATTTGATAATTTGATTAGAAAAGATGTGCTCAAAATAACCAGGCAACGGAGTAAAAATTACCAGATTTGTGTATAGCTACCGGTCAACCCGAAACTGTGGTAAGGTTGAATACTTTTTGTGTTAAAGTTAAAATTTTTTTTTTTTTCTTCAGTGTACTAGCTGTCTTAGCTGAGTAGTATACAAAACATAAAAAGGCACTGTTATATGTTATGACTATATACATGTACATAGGCGGGGTGGTGGGGTTTGGAGCCATCGCCCCTTTACTAGAATTGTGAAAATGGCAGTATCCTATATCTGGTCCACGAGTAGGTCTACTTGCAATGTTTGTAAAACTAACTCAGTATATTTCGATGACAAAAATGTCATTGTCACTGTAATACAAAACTTCAAAATATTTGTTTACTCATTTCGCTCGCTCGCGAAATCTATGAAGAGGACAGTTTGATTACATGTCTCGTTTTTCCGGAGCTTGGTATTTTCGAAGTTTCGTTACTCCGACGATTCGTAATTCCGAAAATGAAATGGATTCACAATTCCTAAATTAAAAGGGGTGCATCATTCATAAGGTTCGTAATTCCGAAAAGTCGTGACAATTAATTATTGCATTATCAGTGAAAGATAGATATGGCATTTATTCCATTTCGAAAGCAGGAGACGGACAAATGTATGAATGTTTTACGCCAGTCGATCAGTCTGCCATTGATCTAAGCAATCCTCTTCAATTTAATCAATTCTTCCTTGATTTATGCTAAAAGCGGAGAACATTTTCTGTCAAGCTGTAGATGCTCTTTATTGCTATCTCAAGTACCGCACAATGAATTGTGACATTTTAGATTAAGTTGTGGAGGTCGCACGCTAAATTATATCATTGTGGGAGAGTGTGACTGTACGGGCGGCTTCCGTACCAATTATGTATTGCATTCAGCATGATGTTTTGTTTTGTCGCATCTTGTCATTGTAAAAGAAACGAAATGGGATAGCATTACATTGATGAGGATTTAGTAGAATGATGCGTTATGAAAAACATATAGCGATGGTTCTTGGGATACGTTGTTCATGCCATTTATCTGTTTTTACAATTAATGTGTCTTAGGAATAGAAAGATGAAGATCCATTTCTTGATAAATACATGTTGAAATTGAACATAAATTCATTTTATTCCATATGATCAAAATATTTAGATGTTAATTTTCCCAGTTGACTGGTGTGACGAGAAGCTGACTAGCGCTAGTAGCACACTCTAAAATGATAACGAAATATAGCGTACGTAAAGCATGTAAAGAGGGAATATGTATGTTCGTCGGGTAAAATTTTACCAAATCCAGTATTGGAGGAAATTTACCCAAGATGGGGGGGGGGGGGGGGGGGGGATCTACCAAATATTGAGTAAAAAACTTACATCATGTATAATATTTGGTAAAATATATCCAGTATTGTGTAATATTTTTTTTAAAGTTTCATCATGCTATTGGAGTATCGTCGCAGCCCAAGAAAAACAGCGTAAGCTATATGATAACATTTGATTAGGAAATACTATATTCATAACTACAATTATACAATAATTGGCATGTTAGAATACCTATCAACAAAATAGGACTACGAGTGCAATTCAAATGCAATTTCACTTTGATTCAGTAAGTGCTCGAAATTGCTCTTGAAATGCTATTTCCTGGTCCAGATTATATGCAATATGCACTTTAAGGTTATGAATTGACTAAATTTGATTTTAAGGATATACCTTGACAATATAGATACTTGAGATGAGGAAGGAACAATCTTAATTTCAGTTTTGTAATAAACACTTCCATTTTAATGAAAGAAGAAATGAAGCAAAAATGAGACCCCTCCTGAATTTCAAAGGTTAAGGGTGGTGCAATCATCTGAAAATAGTTAGATGTGTATGAAATTTAGTGATGAGGATGAAGAGCAGCAAATTACAAACATCACATATAGACTTCACGGTTTTGTTTCAACTGAATTTTGTGTTTAACAAAAAATACCTTACTTTAAATCAAAATTTCAACGTAGTAGGACCACTGACAACTATTAACATGACCAGAACTTAGCAAAAGCTTTTCCCCCCTTATTATCAACTGAATATCATTTTGCATTGGTGAAGTGGTTGTTTCAATAGAGGTGTCATTTGCTCTCAATACATAAATTAAAGGTAATATTGAGTTTTGGTACGCCCTCAAAAAATATTCGTCAGCTGCAGCCCTATCCCCCTATCGCCTCGTAAGCCTATGTTCATAAACATGCTGACTATAAACATAGGAAATATTTTTTTTTTAAATCATTTCATACTATTGTAGGCATAGAAAGATTTAGATTTTTAAACCCCTTGGATGTACGAAGTAGTCCATCTATGGCACCAAGTGCCTGGTTACACGTTTGAGACAACTTCCTCTAAAGGTCCCTTTGAACATCCCGAGTTCGAGGAGATCGGCGGGCGTCTCAATTGTTAAATCTTCGCCCCACATTGAAGAGGACATCGGGTTCCGTTTCGTATCTATGATCGTCACTGCCAACTTCAAGCTACGTTGCTCCAGGGTGCACTATTGGAGAACAGGGTCGACCACGAGAATGACTTGGAGTTGATGGCTGCAGAGAGGCCACGACGAAATGATACATGAGTACACTCACGATCTCTGACACAAAGTAGTCAATGAGTGCCCCTCAACAAGGACTATCACTTACACCTCTTAATATTCCCACCTTTCAATTTGTAGAACATCTAATCTGCATCGACAACGTTTCCATTGTCGCAATCGATGTCTTCGCTGGAGTCGAATGTTCTGTTCTATCTTTCTGATGTTCAAGGACCTCGTTGAAAATATGCTGACACCGTTTCAATCTGAACACAACATAACCCTTCACTACGAGCCTAAAGAAAAAAAGTCATGTCATCCCCCTAAACCAAGACGATGGACTAAACATTCAGTGTTTCAGATATCTTGATATGGTGCTTCTGATAAATTTGCTCTGTTCCGCCAACACTGCTGATAAACCTCATGTTGCCCTTGTTCTCTTCAAAGCTTCAAGACGATGGACTAACATTCAGTGTTCAGATATCTTGATATGGTGCTTCTGGCAATTTGCTCTGTTTCGCCAACACTGGTGATAAACCTCATGTTGCTTTTGTTCACTTCAAAGCTTCAAAACGATGGACTTACCATCAGTGTTTCAGATATATTGATATGGTGCTTCTGCTAATTTGCTCTGTTCCGCCATCTTGCACATAATCCCGACTGCCCAAACATTTAACCTTAATTATAAAACAGAATCAGAATTTTGTTGTTTAAAAACCAGTGAGAACATTCCAATTTGCTTTCGGCAACAAACCATATCATGTAGGGATCCATACACCCCTTGTCCCACTTACACCAGACTGAGAGCCTTCCAAAAAAATAGTATCCAGTGCTTTGACGCAGACGGCAGCGGTAACTCATGCAAGAACTCTTCAATTTGGATGAAGGTTTCACTTTTTTCGCTACATCAAGGATCTATAGGTATCTCTTTTATTGTGCTTTGTTGCGAATACTCCATGGCCCAGTTGCGCTTGTAATGCATATCACTTGACTTCAATTTGTAGACTCTAGAATGTCAACTTAAGCAGAAACTGTGATGACCGAACGAACCTGAAGCATGTGAGTAGAGACCCGACGCCTTTCTTTGTCTTATAGTTGAGATCCTTGGTCGCCTCTATTTTTTCTCTTTATAACAGCTTATCAATTTTCATTAGGCTGACAAGATTTCCCCTCCATCTTTAGGATCAAAATGGAAATATCCAAGTCATTATAGATAGTGCGGGATACTTTAATATTCTGTGTTCACAGTGTCTCCGGGATGTCGGTACCACAAACCATAATCATATAATATGTGGGTATTACGTGTGTGCCAACGTAATCTTTCCAACAGGAGCAGGTAGCAGAATATGCCTTTGGGTGTGATTCATTATCCCACAAAAATGATGATCTATACAGAAAAGTCTGAAACTACTTTTCACACCCATTACAATTCCTGCCACTTGATTTAATCAAAATGTAACGATTCGATGATATTAGTTTTCTTACGGCAGATAATGATCATAAGGCATAGGTTCATAAAGTTCATGTTTTAGCAATGGAAATTCGCGATATTCATATGTCATGGTTACATAGGTAGTATCACTATGTAGCAATCAATTGTTTGCATCTCGAATCACGTTGGGGCGACAATTCTCCAAACTTGATCTACAATCAGTGTCTGTAACCCTGTTTTTTTGGGTTTTTTTTAGAGAGAGAGGAAGCGAAATGTCACCTGTTGGTACAAAATCAGTTCAGCGAAACGGAGTTAATTCTGTCCGTAGTGTAGGCATGTGACCATAGTTAGAAGTCATTGTCAAAGATGATCACAGAAAGAGCCCCCCCCCCCAATAATCTGTTAAGATATTTCTAATCCCACTCATTTCGTTTGCCACGATATCGTTACAGAATGTATAATTCCTCACAATATGTAAACAGCCCCCTCAGATGCGATGCACTTGTTGCGTGACTCACTGAGTGCTTTTCTGAGGTTATTCGTGCGTTGTATTTCAAGTTTGTTTTCGAAAGATTAAATGTCAGTCAATTAATTGGTCACGATGTCGAAACGGAATGTATATTTGACGGGATATGTGAATGGATCTTTATCACCAATCAATAGCGCGCTATATTCATTTCACATTTTATCTTACCGATGTTCTCCTACCGATGTTCTCGTTGCGTGATAAATGCCAAAAGAATATTTTCTAATCAAACAGCAATGGTGTTTCATTTAGCAATGTATTGGTGTAAAGTGTTAGACTATCACATACAAAATTTAAGAAAATAAAATTCTGCATCACGAGCATTTCCATCAAGTTTCATTTCATATTTTATCTGGTTCTAGGACACCTACCCCTGGACAATCACCCTCCCCCGGATAACCACCCTCTAGGACAACTACCCCCTAGGGCAACAATCTTCTATGACGACTATCCCCCCGGGACAATTACCATCCGGGGGGAGGGCGGGGCTAAAATTTTGTTGGGGGGGGGGGGG